>CM051663.1:83947866-84358561 GCA_028020825.1 Podargus strigoides | reverse complement strand
TATGAATGTGATGATGATGATGATGAATCAGCTGTGATTATCCTATTTCACCTGAAACCAACAGGCAGATTTCCTTTGTTGTAGCTTTATCGTAAAGTAAATCCTTTTCAAGGGGCCAATGACAACTCTAATGGATAATTTACAATCCACTGAGCTTCTGGATTAAATAACAGCGAGTCTGTAAACCAACAGGCTTCAGAGAAAACACTAGTAATTTGTTTATTGCCCTCTCTCAGTTCCCCAATTACAACTGATCTCCACTTAGCAGTCTAGTGCTGCTAATTGTTTGGAAAAGAATGAAATGACTTAATCTTTATAGGCATCTTCTAGCCTAGGGTTTGACTGCATAATTCACTGTGTCAATCTCTAAGAAGCAAGGATAAGTGGAGTACATAGTTACATACTGTGCTTTAACAAATACTTTATTTCTGAACTGTAAAGCCTAGACAGTCTCTGCTAAGTATCTGGCAAAACGGTGTCACTGATGGCATCTGGCTTTATGCCACTGATAGGAAGGCAGGAATAAGCCTAAGAGAGCACTTGTCTGTGCCACTGTCCTGGCAAAGCTCACGCTTGAGTCAGAATTTAATCAGCTCTTTATCTTCTTATCACTTCTCAGGTGTCAGTCGCTGAGAGTATTTAACATGGAAGGAACCTCTGCAGATATAATCACTTTGAAAGGTTTCATGAGTTGTTTCTTAATATTATTTTTAGCTGGAGGCTGCTTAGCTATGAACACTTGCATTTTCAGAACACAAAGACACTAAGATTTATGGTGACAAGGTCTTAAAATCTTATTTGGTTTGAGTTTTTTTAAAATATTCAGTATTGAAAATTCAGTGTTTCAGGATTTCTAGTTTTGTGCTGTTGATTGATCTCTTTTACAATAATACTGCATGATCTTTTGTAATTGCAAGTTGCATCAAAAAAGTCAGTGTACAAATGAAAGAGTATAACTCAACAGTTTTGTGAAAGGGATATTCTTGCAGAAGGCACAAATTCTGGCACCTGCTCCAGCTTAGGTAAGGAAGAGTTCATGTTGTTGAAAACAGTTTTTATAGAAGTAGAATAGCTTGAGAATGACCAACTTTCTTATGTTTTTTAACTTAGTGGTCAGAACATTCACTTGTGAGGCACCAGATCTTCTTGACAGAAGTAGGAAAATGGAGAGATTAGAAGTCCTGTTACTTATATCCATCAGAATGCTTTTTCCTTAATGAGATTAAAAAAAAAAAAAAATAAAAAAAAATAAAGTCAGTCTGGCATTAAGCCTTATGCATTTTCTTTCAGTAATCTTAGGACAGACTTACACACCATGCAGGGTCTTTTTTTCAGCATCCCTCAGGAGCAGGATGCAAAACTCTCCGAATACACTGAGTGGTATGATTTGCATCCTTCTCAAAGTAGTAGGTGTATTAATGAAATAGTAAGATGGGTTTTTGCAGAACTTCTTCCCGCTGGCCCATAGCCGTATTTTAGAATAACCACCAGTAAATCAGTGTTGTATTCTGTGCTGGTTTTACCTGTATCTCAACATCATTATTTTTGCTTTCAAAACTTATTCTTCTTGTTTTCATACCACTGAGGTCTGACAAAGAATCTTACTCTGATCACTTTTTTGTCATGTTTGCTGTTGTCCAGTCATGTAGAGCTACTTCTCACTTAGATCATGGAATAATTAAATGGCAGGATCAGTTTCTTCCAGATACATGTTTGCATATGTTCTTCCTCAGGTTTGAACTCCTGTTTTCTGAGTCAACTTGATTATGTTGTATGGTATAAGCTTAGTGGGCATCAGGAGAAATTATTGCACTTGTCAGAGAATCAGCAGAGGAGGATCAACAGTCAATAAGAGGGGATGATTAAGACTGATTCAGGAAGGGTCTCTTGGGATAAAATAGTTGGTCAGAGCAGGAGAATCAGACTGCTCAAATATGCTGATAACTACATGACAGACCCTTCAGTAGGCTGATTAGTAAGGGATACATGACAAAGGGAACTGTATCTTCATAAAAAGGGGACTCTCCCATTGACCATTAAAAAAAGAAAAAGGTCAGAAACATAAAGACTGGGGAGAAAAGAGGAGGGTAACAGCAGACAGAATTTTTTTTCAAAAAGTAATAGACGTTCCAGAGCTTTTATCATTCCTTTATGGAAGGGAACTGAGACAGAAGAGAATATCTACATGTTTTGGTTTCATCTTGCTGGAAGCCTGAATGCTCATAAATGTGCTGTTGGGGATACTGTGAAGGGTTAATGCCAGTCCTGGAGTTGACTTCTGCTTTGCATAGGTTAGGTTCTGGGTGCAGCAATGGAGACAGAGAAACCACAGAAAGGCAGTGCTGAAGACCAACAGAAATAGTGAAAACACGAAAGCTGATAGGCAGACACTTCAAATGGACTGGCAGGTCAGTGTACATCCATCATAAAAAGCTTGATTTGGCTCTTGTGACTATTCTCCAGTCACAAGAGCTGAATCCATAAAGAAGGCCAGCTGGCACAGAAGCGAGTGTACGTAGCTCCCAATAATTACAGTTGGTGAAATGAATATACTTATCCAAAGCAAGAGTATAATCTTATGTCACAAGCATATTTGATCTAAAATAAATTGCAGTGAAACTTGAACTAAGGAGGAATTCCAGTAAGCAATATCCTCTCTTAAGACTGCTTCAAAGTATCCTCAAGATTTCTAGTACAATTATATCCTGACTTAGTAAAATGCCAACTCCACTTGGCAACTGATATTTTTTTATTCATAGTCCCTGGAGTGGTAGCTTAAGACATCCCTCAGTATACTTCACCTGTCTGAAACACTTTCATATGTTCATAGGGCTAAATTAAACTGAAATTACTCTTTTTTTATAATCCACAGTGTAGCTCTTAGATAATCCCTGAAATAATTCTGAATAAAAATATGCCATCAAACAAACTTTCAGCATCTGCTCATTATACTGTCTAAAGTGAGTACGCAATATATTTCTAATTTTCTCAGATGTTTTCCTCAGATTTATTCTAATTCTATGCTAATAAGTATGAGTACTAAATTCCTGATGCCTTTGTGCTAAATAAAATGTTTGAAATCTCAAGTGAAAGGTTTAGATGAGGAAGTAAACTGACTATCTGCTTTGTAGTAACGGCTGAGAAAATCTTTGAAAGGTTGTGGATATGTGAGAATAAATTCCCCCAAATTTATGCTTATGAATTTGAATTTGAAATAATGACATCTGAATAGAGAAGAACCACTTAAAAACACCATATTCACCAAGACTTCAAATTGGATTCTAGTAGAAGGGGGAAAATAAAAAAAAAAACCCAAACCATCTGCCCTCCAAAATCCACTTTTCTCTTGTTTCGGTGTTATTAACTACCATTTACTGAGTAACAACAAAATATCCTTGTTGACAGCCTGTCTTCCCTTCACACTACCACCCAAATGCCTAATGCAATGCCTAATTTGTGTCACATCTGAAATTAGAACTAAACCTGTGATTTGCAGGCCAAATTTTATGCCTTCAAGCGGTTCCATCTTTGGACCTGCTCGGTCACTGTGAGGTGGTCCCTCTCCTTAAAGTGGTCCTCAGCAGAGTCCTGGCTGGGCACAGATGTTGTGTCATCCTCACCGTTAAAGGCTCACCATACTATTGAGCTTTGCCCACCAGTGCGTTACTGCTATCATTGGAGGTACTGACACCAGCGGGGGACTGATAGTAACTTTTTGCGTTTCTTTGGGTTTATGGCACTTAAGCACCTTCAGTTCTGTTTTCAATTTATTTTAATCTTTATTAATAAATACAGCTTTTATTGGCTGCACACTAATAAGCAAACAATACTCAAAAGGGATTCTGATAAAATAATGCTTTTGAGAGCTATGTTTTCTTGTATATTAAGTTTATTAAGTTCAGGTTCTGAACTGTAAGAAATCTGAAGCAGCACTACACTAACAGTGTTAGGCAACTGTCTCAGGGGTATGAAACAATGAAAAACACAATGAATGTCTATTTTTTACACTGTACAAATGCTTCCTAAAGTAGCTTAGATGCTTCCTTTTTACTTGATAGTGCTTTTTGTTTCCTCTATTAAATAGTGCTTAAAAACCACAACTTCAGTCAATCAGTAAACAGGATCGTTACTTCTAAGTGTTTCAGATTCTGAATCAAGGGTTTCATTTAATTTTCCAAGTGGAATAATGCATATACATGAGGATGTCAAATTGCAAATAACCTGTATTAGAATGGCGTGTGCAGTGCTTATGGAAAGTAATCAACGTTATTGACTTAGCTTAGGGATTTAAAACGCTGAAAAACACTAACAGAATAAATTGATTGGAAGAATGGAGATGTGCATCGCTGTGTTAAAAAACTGAAATGAGAGTAAAATGATGCAATAGTATTTTGTAATTCAGAAATATATATGCATATATATATATATATACGGATATACGGATAATGCCAGTATTATTGATTTAAATTTCCATAGGGACAAAAGAAAGCATAGTGACTTTGATTTGAATGGTTATGTTGGGATTCTTTATCCATATGTTAAAATAAAAATTGTTGGCTACATCACGCCCCTTTTGAACTTTTTCCATTAGTAGCTAGTGGCCGTCAAGTCTTACTTTTCATAGTTTTAAATAGTATTTATTTTTTCTTCCTTTTTTAATCAGCATTGTCATGCCAGAAAACTTCACAGAGATAATGACAAAATTCAAGTGTTTCACTTCTAAATCCAAAGACTGTAGACTTGTATCTGTGAGTGGGAGCATTACCACATAATGCTTAGCAATTTCTTGCATTTCAGTTTGAACAGCCACGGCTGCCATAGTGAAGTGACTCTCAACATTTCCTTAATGCACCCAGGTTTGAGGGTTTTCTGTAACCCAGGAGTATACGTGGCCTCAGCTCAGAATTGGACTTTTATTCATAGGAGTGCATCAGACTTGTGCCATAAGCTAGCCTAGCCAGGAAAGATGCTGCTGCTTGTAAGGATTTCATTTACCTTATTCAGCTGTAGGTGAATGTGATTCCTGGATTTGTTTGTTGTTTGTCATCCGTGGGATTTCATGTATAAAACACAAAGCCTGCCAAAGCCCAGTGGTGATATCCTTGCCTGTATTAAAAAGCTCTTTAATGCTACGGGTTGCCTTTTTAATTTCATTGTGACTATTTGCTGCACAAAATATTAGTTGCAATAAGTATATCATGTTCTCACCCTGAGTGCATACAGGCTGCCTGTGTAGGAACTCCATTTCACTGCAGAGTCACCTTGGGTTGATAACTTGTCAGATCTCATAAACGCCACATCCGTCCTACCCAGCAGCTGGGTGACACAACCTGGAGGGAAACCCGGGCCCTCACGGCTGCTCCTGAACAGAGGCAGGTGAACGTCCCCATGCGGTGATGCCACATCTTGGCTAGGATAAAAGCAGGTGATGCTTTTGGTCCTTAAAGATCTGCTTTCTTTTTCTTTTTTTTGGCAGAAGTGAGTTATTAAGTTCCACGGTCCCCAGATGACACAGTCACCTGCTGATCCAGGATCACTCCTGCCCTGCTGAATTGGTGTGCAGGGTTTCTACTGCGTTTTACCCTGTAGGTCACTAGGTTTTGTCATGGGTAAAGTATTGTCTATCTACCTGTAAATAGGTGTAATTTGGAAAGCAGCAGGGTATTTCGTGGGGTGGAAAGTGCTGTGTAATGGCCCAGTCCTGCAATTGTTCCTTGAAGCTATGCTAGTGGTAAGTAGGAATGGGTCAATGCCTCCCTCCGGCTTTGAAAGCTTTAGTGGAAATTTTGCCTGAGCAGAAACTGTGCCATTAGCTCTTTGTGTCAGACGCTTTCTATACACCTGTTCTATCATGTAATACTTATGCTATAATAATGTTATATCATTGCTGTTCATCTGCGTTAAGATACCCTATAAACTGCCCTAGTGAAGTGAATAAACCACCTCCACTGCTTTGCATGGCAGTTTGTATTCTAAGCTCACCCAGACATTTACATCTATATGTGTCTGAGTTTATGTGTGTGGAAATATACATATTAATTACAAATTTCCCTATGTTAGCCTTGCAAATGAAACCATGTTTAGTTAAGTGTGTGAAAGCTGTGGTGCATGAAATGCCAGACATCTTGCTGCCCATGCAACTTAATTTGGATTTCTAGGGTGTCCAGCGTATCTATTTACTGATGAAGGGGGAACTTCTGAAAACTATACTCAAATAATTCAATTTATTGTTTTTTTCAGCTGATAGACACGAAAGGACTATGAAGTTTTATGAACGGTGGTAAGGAGAAATGTTTGTTAACTTCTAAGCACTTGACTTTCACATAAATATTGCTTCTAAAGCTTTTTTTAAATCACATTGTGATGTAAGTAGCTTCTTCAAGAGAAAAATCAAGAATAAATTTTATTATTTGTAGCTGTAAAAAAAACCCCAAAATATATCAAAAACCCTATCCCTACCCCCGTTCCCAGAAATTCACAATTGTAAAAGCCTTTTTTTTTTTTTTTTAATATGTCAACAACTGTTCTTGGGCTTTATTAGCCCTAGAGTGTATTTTCGGTCAGCAGCTGGTAAGGGCTGCAGTTGCAAGAAAAGGAAGGGAAAACATGACCAGCCACCAGGCTGGTCAGTGGCATTGAAGTACCTTGCCTCATCCTTCCTCAGCCCCATCCCTATGGGGGCTCACACCCCATACAGGTGACCTGTCAGCTCCCAGACCATCCTGGGGCAGGTGTGCTGCCTGCAGCTGCCACCATGCTGCTCTCCACCCTGTTCGCCTTTGGCAGGGTTGGCATCCAGCTGCAATTTCCTAGGGAACACGAGTGAGTGAAAGGAAATGGCAATTATCAGCTATTCATATGGCAGCAGAACCTGAATGGGATTTCATGGGATAAATAAAAGAGCACTTCTCCCACACAGGAGCCTCTGCTGGCTCAAGCCATGGAGGTTTCAGAGCTACAAGAATCTTTTATAGTGGAAATCTGGAGCTCCAGCTTCCCCTGTAACATCAGGTTTATTTATCACCATTTATAAAGTTAGATTCAATTAATCAGGTTGTCCACCTTATACTTTTGGGGTTTAGTGCTCCCATGCTGTAGCTAACTTAGCCATTGGTGGCAAGCCGGGTTTATTCTGGGGTGTAGAAATGTCCCAGAAAGGGCCAAAGCTTGTTTCCTTTCCAACTGCTTGCTGTTGCATTTTAGCCCTTTCAGCTCCAAGTATTAGCGCATCCATTCAGCTTCTAACTAGGATTGCACAATTTAATTCTTCTCCTCTGAGCTATACAGATGACATGCTTCATATAACAGCAGCTTTTCGCCTATACATCCTTGTAATATATGTGTAGCTGGTGCTTCAGATGATCTGAGTACGAGCACTTCTGATATTTCAAGCCGCGTTTGGGCGTTCACCAGGGATCATTTCCCCAGCATGCTGGAAGAGCACTTCGTGAGCCTCCTGCCGTGTTTCCCCAGTTGAGACCAATGTTACTGCTGTTACAGAAGAGCTATGCTTCTGTTAGCAATAACAACTCTGTACATTATGGCAGATTTTGCTTTTTCTCCAAGTTCTATTCAGAGTCTGTCATGTAGCTAATACTACCCTCAGCTGGGTTTTCTGGCTGGTTTGCTGCTCTGCTCACTGTGGTTTGGACATCGTCCTCAGCAGGGAATATTATGCGGAGTTTTATTGTATCAGGTCATGGTTAATTGAGAAGAGAATTTATATCTTAATCGATTTTTAACATGGCAAAGTTGACTGTGTGTAGATGTATAAAAGTTTGTTATTGGGACGAATGTGATGGGTCTGCTGCATCCCAAGCACTTTCCCATGCACAACGAGTTTTGCTCAACAGTGTGATGGGAACAGCTAAGGTGATACAGCCTTCAAATCTCACTGAATTTGGTATAACTTCAAAGAACTTTATAATCCTCATTCAGAAGGTATTTACTTTTGTTTACTGGTCATTGTTACTAAGGTTCTAATGTTTATTATTGCTATTTACTGCTATATGAACTTTATATATTGTTTGAATTCACACATGAAGAGCCTGCGTGTCTATGAATTTGCATTCTCTCACTTAAATACTCAAGCAGTTTTGAACACTGTAGGACTTTGGGGCGCCTTAATTTTTTTTTTTTTTTTTCCCAAGACATTTGCTCAGGTTTATATAACCAGTATTTTAAGACATTGCAATAAATGAAAGGAAAGTGTTGACGCAAGGCTTACTTCATTCCTCTATATAAAAAAAAAATTAAAAATAATTTTAAAAAAAAGTAAAAAAAAGTAGGTTTTTCCTGCTTCCACTATGAGAAACCTACAATCTTTAGATATTTTTCTAATAAAAGTGCCAGCAAATTGTCATTTATGGCCAGTATTATAGGCAACTAATAAAAGCTGTTTCCAGAATATTGTTTTTCCCAACAAAACTTGAAATTTGGAAGTGACCAATTGAATGACTTGCAAATTCAAAGCAAAGAGCTCTAGTATTATTCAGACCAGGTGCTCTAACATGGAACTGGGTACCAGTCCCTTGCCTTCACAGAACTAGTCACAGAAGACCTGTTCAAAGGCCTCTTTGCAGTCTCAGCCTTGGAGAGTGACCAGAATTATGGTGGAAAAATTACACCTCACAGTTCCTCAAGCTAGGATTTGACTCACAGTTCACATCGCTTCTTCTCATTGCTGACACACCAAAACACAATTATTGCACTGAATGTGCTGTACCCTGGCATGATTTTCTTTAAGTTAACTGATGCTTGCACAACTTGGCAAAAGAGAGTGATTGCCATCACCTGTGAAACATGCGCTCACCCCCAAAACTATTTTACTACAACCTCTCTGCGAGGAGCAGGTAGAAAGGGTAGCTTCAGCTTATACCTCTTCAGGATTAGGAACCTGCAAAACACAGCAAACTCTTAACTCTTCTTGTAAAGAAAAAAAATATTCCAAGTATAACTACATGACTTCACAGAAAGACACGCAAAGGGTCTAATTTAGTAACAGCCTGCACCATAAAATATTAGTCAAGTGCTAGCATAGCCATTAATACTTTTTTAACACAAAGCAATTTCACAGCCTCATTTACTAACTGGAATCTCCCAAGTCTAGTTGGTAATTGTGCTTTTTATTCATCTCAGTAAATTCCATTTAGTGCTTTTTAGCAGTTTCTTAGCATAAATGCATTGAATGTTTTTAAATTGGATTAATAGCTTTTATGTGTGATGTGTGTTATATATATATTTAACTGAAAGTGTTTCAACTCATGACAGTCTTTTTTATAACATACACTTTGCCTTTCTATTTTTATTGATTTTTTTCCCTCTCACTGGCAATATTTTTGTAACAGATATTTATGATACACAGTTTATAAATAGAGGTTTACAGGGTCATAGGATTACGGTCATCTTTAACCCACTTTACATTGCTTTAACCTAAGGCAAGCTTAGAGATAAAGTCTTTTCAGGTGGGTTAGAACTTAAATAAATAATCAGAATAGTTGTACAGTTATGCATTTTTTAAATTTACATCTGTCTAATTTTGCTTAAAACAGATGCAAAATTGGAGTACTGTGCACTGGCCTCATCTTTTAAAATGCTCCTTTGGAGCACATTTTCAGAATTACAACCAGATGTTTACTTCAGTCTCTCTTGCGTTCCTTCATGACGTTTCCTGTAATTTTTTAAGTCAAATCTTGATAAAGACTGAAATTATTAAATTAGGTATATAGTGCTCAAGTGCTTTCAAATGCTACAGCATTCAGCAGCCAGAATACTCCAGTCGTTTTGGTGCATGTCTGTATGAGAGGACTTTTTAGCCTACAATTTAGCGACTAGTCAGTCAGTATTTGAAAATGGCTGACTGATTAACTAACGTCATCAAGCACCATCCTCATTTATCCTTTGTGCCATGTTCCCTGCTTTCCTACTGATAAGAGACATGAGAGGGGCAGAAGTACAGAATTAAATAATTGTGCCTCTAAGTTCTTTATGGAGCAGCATGAGAACGCCAACACGGCAGCGGGTCTCGGCACTGGTAAGTAGGGGATGAACAAATAACCTGATCCTTGTATACAGCGAAGCTGAAGTTCCCATTGCAGGTGCCCTACAAGGAGGAGGAAGAATGCAATAACTCCTATTTGCCTCATCTCACTCCAGCCCCAACAGAGCACCATCTCTTTGTGTATGCATGATGCCAGCCTAGACCCTACCCTCAACAGCATCTTCTGAGCTCCTGTCCTCAGGAGTCCCTCTTATCAACAAAGGAAGCCCAATGAAGCTGCAAACAGAGGAAAGTGTAATCCAGTAGTGAAAAAGCTGAGAGCCAGAATGAATAAGTTCAATCGTGAGTCAAGAGGAAATTCAACTTACGTTGAGAAATACAAGATAGAGTCCCAGTAAAAATATCTATATCCATATATATATATAGTTATAAACACTTGCTGTCATATTTTGAACCATAGTAGGGAGACAAGCAGCAAAAACAAAAATGGTTTGTGGATCCCACTGACATCTGTTTGAGTTGATCCGTATCCCTTGTTCTGGCTTCCCCACTTGTGAAAAAGGCTCCTATCCTAACTTCCATGGTATATTTAACATGTACTCTGACGTTTTGAAATACCAGCTCTTTCACAAGGAGCTGTAATTGTTATAATATTATTTAGGTACATCTCACACACTTTTCCAGAAACTGTTATAGAAAGTGTAAACAAACGCGGGAAAAACTCCTTAAAGTGTAAGGTACTGTAATCTGTTGCATCCCTTCAGATTTTGCCAGGCTTTCTCCATCTCCAGTGATGTGACATAACAAATACATTTGTGCTCTCACGTTTCTGTGAGTTTCCAATACCCACTGCAGTTAAGAAAACTCCCTTCATATTCTGAAAGCTGCTGACAAGACTGGAAACCCATCCATTATTGGGCATTTCTGAACACAAGCCTTTGCTCATTGTGAGAACTGTAACTTACACATTCTACAATAAATAAGACTGCTTTTTAAATAGTCTGATGCCACAATTGTATATGGCAAATATTTGGGCATAGAAAAATATTCTGCTTGGGAGAGATGAGGTATAGTTGACGAAAAGTAACTTGAAGTAAGCTGTAGTGGTCAGGGATGAACTCACCAAAGGCAGAAGGAGATAGGAAGACCTCACCACTGCCATTTTTCTTAATCAAGGAAGTCTATACAGTATGATTTCTTTCTTTAAACCCAACTAAGAGTATCCCAGTAGCTCAGGTCTAGTTTCGATATCAATACTGTTGTACAACAAAATAAGACTGTTCACTCCTAAGAAATATCACCAGCTTTGCTCCCAGAGAGAATAGTCCCACTTCTGATGACTGCCATGCACTAATAAAAGTTGAGTGATATTTGTAATCCTTTATTTTCTTTCATTCAAGGGATAGAAACAATGATTCAATTTTAATCCTCCAGTTTTCAACTTCAGAAAACAGTTTCCATCTTTGCTGCAAGTAAAAAAATAGCTTTATTATTTGCATACAGAGCATATTTTATTATGATGTTTTTATCTCTGAAATCTGTAACATTTTATTACTCTACTAGGGACAGGTGTTAGTGATGTATTTCTTTCCTGCGTGCAGCAATCTATTATTGGTGGTGCATTCCCTGTGCTAGGAATTATCATGGATAAAATACACAAAACTCACACAAACTGGCACAGAAGACACAGCAAGCTTAATGTTTTGAGTGCAAAATGTCAGCCTATCTGCTCTGCTTTGAGCTATTTTTGTTTTTATTTAAATTTCACTATTTTTCTGTAGTTTGCAGCTAAGGATGAATTGTAGCTGCATGGTCAGATCCTGTCCAGCTGAAATCGATGCTTTAGAAATAAAACCATGCTAGGGTGCAGTATGAGTTCTTCAGACTTCAGGCCAAACTTCAGACCTTGCCGATCACAGGACAACATGTGCAGGCAGACAGGCAGGGAGACTGAGGAATTGATTGTCAACTACACTGACAGATCTTATTCGTGACTTTTGCTGTGGTTAGGGGAGGTTCTTTTTTTTCTTTAATAAACACAGCAATTAATTTGGACTTCAAAGTACCATTGGAATACAAAATCATGACCAACAGAAAAATTGAAGCATATAGTTTCTGTCTACTGAGATGGTTTTTATTCCATAGTATGCTTGACAGTAGTTTATACCTTTTGCCGGAATGCTGCCAAAAATCTTTTAAGACCTTTCCATTTTTTTTGTTGGAAGAGCATCGTAAGGGTTGGATGGAAGACAGAAATTCTCCCATATGCCCTGTAATCTTTAATTTAGGAAAATTCAAGTTCTGACTCTATTTTTGCATTGCTTACTGTCTTGATCAAGCAATCCTAACAGGTTCCAAAACATGATTAATCGCAGAACGTTAACAAGGATGACTCAATTTAGGGTGTGTTTTTTTTTCCTATTCATTTTTAGCTATGTGGCCTCATACTGACAGTGCTACAGGTAGCATAAGGGAGCTAATTTAATTAAATAAATGTCATAGAGATAGAGTGGAGGAAATTAAGACAATTATAGTTTCCTCTGCTGAGGAGGAAGAGGGAAATGTGTTTTTCTGGTTAATAAAATATTGTTCAATATTTAATTTAAGGTAAAATAATGCTAATAGAAAGTGTGGACAACACCGCCTTGTGAAATGCAGATTCTTTTCTACTTTTTTAAGAACTGCTTACCTATGATGGCCGACCCCTCTGTTACTTCACAGAATATTAATAAAGAGATTGTCACCACTTATGCTTTTTTTTTTAAAAAAAATAGCAGTTGCCACCTTTTTAGTACAAGGCTTTAAAGGAAGAACTGATCTTCTCAGGAATGAGAAACTTCTTTTTTTTTCTGCCTGTTGTGCTTATATTTGTGGAATCCATGTTGCAGTCTGTGTTACATGGCAAAATACATGTTAAATACTTACACACGGAAAATTTTGCACCTTGCTTTGATAAAAAGATCATCCATGTGGGTGTTAAAAAATCCTTTTCTGTGACCCCCTGGGTCAAAAACATTTTAATCAAATGAATATTTGTTTAATGAGGATAAAAAAGAGGGTGTGTGTCTATTCATATTCACTGAAATAAGTATTCATCTAGCTCTCTAAGCAGCCTATATTGGTATAAAAATCAGAAAATTTTGACTCTTTACTTAATAGTTCCTTCATTTATTCCTGAAGGTTTTTGTCACTAACCTGCTTTCACCTGTGACAGCCACAGGTAAATCTCAGATTAAAATTTCTGTTCCAATCTAAAATGTATCCTTTCTAATATTGCCCAAGGCTGCTTAGGTTATGAATTTTGTGGTGTGTTAGGATACTCTTCAGTGATAAGAAAAGAGCAGAGATTAGATATATTCTGAGCTGTGCATATGTTCTCTCTTTCGAACGGCTGAGAGAAGCAGCCTTTAAAGGAATGTTTCAATTTTTTTCTATTTTTTTTTTACTGAATTGATATGTGGTGTATTTCTTTCTTACACAAGGTGACAGCATGTGTGAGATGTAAAGACTAGTTTGCTCAGGCAATTACCCCTTGTTGATAGCAGATTATTTCCTCTGGCAAACTTGAAAATAACTTGTTGGTGTGTAAGTTACTGCTGTTCTGGGGATGCAGTAATTTACTCTCCTGTCTCTTTTATGAGCACATTTATTTTAATCAGTAGAGTTTGGAATGGCCCTTTTTCATCTAAATCCATTTCTTTTGGAGTTATGCACCCTCTTATAATGTAACAAAAGAGAGTGCATTTGCACACACAGGAGAAAAGAGATTTGATGTATTGCAGAAGAGCATTCCTTATATAGGAAATCATATCCCATGCTCTTTTTCCGTGTAAAGAATGTAACATTCATTTTCTACAGCAGTGGCCCAAATTATTTTTCTGAATAAGGCAATGTTTCACCTCAGTGAGTTACCAGACATTATCACTCACAGCTGAGAACAGTGTCTCAGAAAACAGTGATCACATACATTTGGTGTATGGGATTGTGCCACAAAAAATCACAACTTGGTTTCTTTTGGGTTGTTTTCTTATTTTCATTTTTTTTCTTTTTCTTTTTCTTTTTTTTTAAGTAAAATATGCATTTTATGGAGTATCTCATGAATGGGATATTTAGCAGAAAAGATCACATACTATAAATGAAAAGATACCAGCCAAGCAAAATGCTCATTGTACACTTGAACATAAAAATAGAAATGAAAGCAAAAATTAAACCCCCCCAGCTGAAGAACTTTGTCAATGTAGAGATATTCAGAATTTCATTCTATTATCTAAACCTCAAGACTCGTTCGACCGAAGTACGTGGAGCTATTTCCATGACAAGGTATTATTTATTTCAGCTAAGCATAGCAAACCCTGGCCTAAATATGAAGCAAAAATGGACCTCGTAATAGTTTGCATAGCTTGGGCCAATATACATTTATAACATAATTGATAAAATATTAACACGAAAACTATCACAGTACCTAGTTAAATGTATTAATAATTTAAAACATGGCCAAACAAGCATGTTTTCAGTGCCTGCTTAAAAATTAAGAGCCTTCCTTGATGCATGTGAACAGCCTACTTTAAAAGTAATAGTACTTTTGTGAACATTACAGCTTTTTAGAATAGGAAATAAACATTATCACAACCCTATGGGGCAACTGTTTTTAAATTTTAACCTTTTTCGTAACCTCACTGTGACTGCAGATATTTTTACATGTATCTCAACTGACTTACGTTTTGTTTGCTTAGTGCTGTCATCATTTCTGTTGATATTCTATTTTATTCTCTTGAACAAAATTAGAATTTTTCTGCACGGCGTGCTTAGAAAACAAGTGCTAAAGTGAGCTTTGTGTCCATGTTTGTGTGCCCTCTGGTGAAGTATACTCTGTCCTTAAACTGTTTTGTTTGCAGAAGATACATTTATTTTCTTGTGATATGTGATGTTCTTCTGAGATCTATTATAGTCAATTCATGATTCAATAGTCATGTGCTGTACATTGGGGATACGATTAGTTCCCATAATTTGTGTTTTTCTCCCTAACATTACTGATGCATGTCTTCCATTACTGGTTTGTCCTGATTCAGAAGAGAGAAAATTTAGACCTGTGAGTGTTTCTATTTATATCCTTCCTTGTCGGTAAGATTACTAGCTATTTCCCCGTCATAAAATGACATGTTGATATTTATTCATTCCATGCAATATCAGTTGCTTAATTTAATTAAAGGAGCATCACAAACAGTTGCTAATGAAAAGCTGTAGTGGGAATTTTTGAGATTCAGAAAGGCGGTGTGCATTCTTTTCTCATCTTTCTCTACATTTTATCATTATGGTCTGTGCTAGAACAGCCAGGCAGAAGTGCCAACATATCAGAAGATAAGGAGCCATCATGACTGTGACTTAATCAAACCTGGAAAATAACTGAAATATACCATGCAAAGATATTATCATTTCTCAGCACATTATTGAGAATTAAGAAATTTGATCAGACTATACAAGGCTTACAAAGTCATCCAAAGTCATTTTGATTTTAACATAAGACCAGGAGAGTTTGAAATATCAAAGAAAATCTTGCAGGAACTCATACATTTGCTATACATTCATGTCATAGGTGTATAAGGGCACAGTAAATGTTAGAATAAAACAGCAGTTATCGTGGAAATTTTTTCTGAAATATCAAAAGGAAAAGCAGGTAAATCCCACCAGCAGGGAACAGAGCTGCTGCTGCTGCAGCAGGCACAGCACTGAAATTGTAGCTCATAGCTGAAAGAAAAGTCAGTGTCAGGCTGAAACCAAGGAAGAACAGACTTTGAAGAAGAGTGACTGACACAGTGAGGGCAAAGCGTGATGATAAACCACCAAAACTATTTATTGCATTGAAATCCATGTGAAGTTCAACATGAACGCTGAAATCTTCTGGAGTCAATTTTGTTTGAGAAGAACTTGAGACACTCTTGTGATGGACTGCTTCACCAAGGACACTAAGCAAAGGTTATAACTGCAGACCTGAAACAAGCAAATAGCAGAAAAAAATCCTTCAGAACTGTCGATGTACTTCAATATTTAAAAATTTTTTTCCTGGTTTACTGGCCATATATTCCCTTTTTTGGGTAAAACCCCACGGGACAGTAAAACACAGGCATTGTGTACTTGTGCAACCCTTGAAAAGTCTGATACACCATTTACTTCAGAAAAGAAGACTGATGCATATGAAAGGCAGCTAGCGTTTTTAATATAGTATGGTGTCCCAACTAATACCTGTGATCCCTCTTTTGAGCTGTACGTTCAATTGCACTCAATTCAGCTGACTTGTAGACCTTCAAGACCAGAGATGAGATCTCGCCTCATGATCTTTTTGCCATCCCTGACACGTTCAAAGCCTCTGAGAAAGACAAAACTCTTTGACAGGAACTCCTGCTTATGAGAGAAGCGGTGGCTTACAATGGAGAATACACAAGATGTTTGTAGCATAACGCTATGGAAGTATGACACAGTGAACAGCTGAAATTCATAGCTTTTCCAGCACCATGTCTACTTGAGTGGAGAGAAACTTCCACATAATCAGCTATCCAGAGTCTATCATTTGTCACACACTAAACAAAGCCCTTTTTCAATGGTGGGGAACCAGTTGTCCTGAATACAAAAGGGCTTTTTCATGTCCTTCTCTGTATGAATAGGTTAGTATGTCTTTAAATTGTTTGTGAGCCCTCTAGCTGTGCATTCAGTGCTGTAGGCAAGAAACAACCGGAATACGAGACTAACTAGGGCCTGAACATTTGTGAATACCCCATCAAAGACATTTATTTGAAGCCTACTCAGTTGATGTGGTTTTCTCACATTCAGTAAAGGCATAAAGGATGCAACATTTCTTTACTGATGCATATTGTGTAAGACAGACAATCACCTTGTCTTCTTTCAGTAAAAAAGTGAATAGCTCTCCCTTGCAGCAATTACAAACTTCTTTTTGTGTATAGTAGTCCCATAAGTAACAGTGCAATGCACTATATGGTTACAGTTCACATAATATTTTAAATAGTATTTTTGCACCTCTTTGTGTGATACTTTCCTAAGATTCTGTACCCTGGGGGACCCTGGTCACTGGGAAACAAATAAAAGCAAGAAAACCAAAACCCTCTCTGCATGAGCATTTTACAAATCAGTGATGGATTTTACACTTTCCTGTCATGTGCTAGACAGGAGAGAATGGACCAGCATGAGAGTCCACAAGCAAGTCAGCAAAACTGCAAATGGAAGATGAGTATGAAACTGGCAATGCAGTGAGATCCAAGGCTGGGTGAGAGACTCTGTGTAGCCACAATGTTTGAAAGGAGAAGACTTTTTCTTTTCCTTGGAAGCACTTACAACCTACACAGAAGATACTTGAGCCCTCTTTTCTTGTTTCCACCAGTCAAATGTTGATGAACTGGTTTGTTTCCAAGCAAAACTTTGCTTAGTTTGGTCTCCAGCATGGGAACACCTACCACTGTGAACATTGCTACTGCCAGCATAGACCCTGAGATAACTGAAGCACAGGAGAATCTTCCATTTCATCTGCAAGGAAGCATTTAACCTCAAAGTGTCAAGCACACTTCATTTATATAAACAGATGAGTGTTGATTTCAGTATACTTAAAACAGCAACTTCTACATATCACTGAGAGGACAGCATTAAAGCTTGTCCTCTTTGCATTTCTGCTTACAGATTTTTGTATTCTGTCAGTAGCCTATTTGTACTTTGTAGACTTTCAGCAGACTCAGTGCCTAATAACTTTGAACAGCCTGAGCTCTTAAAATCTTTCCATGAGCAGATACTCAGAGGAAGCTAAATGCATTTGCTGAGCTCATAAAGACTCCAGAGAGATCAGTGCTTGTAGCTGCCAATTTGAGATGAAATGCTGCTCTGAGATACAGTGTAAAAAACCCCTTGCTTTTACTTTGAGAAGACAGAACTGTTCACAGGCAGTAAGCCTCACGAATAAGTCTAAAACATAGAATGGCATCAAAACACAGTCTCATTTTGAAAATATATACTGAAATCAGTATCCAGGTCAAAACTATCCTTTGGACAAGCAAGAACATTTCAAGGACACTGAAGGAGGTAGGAAAATATCAGACTCAGAGGGAAACTGAACTGGTCTTTGGGAATATTTTCTTTGATATTTAGAAGTTAGGGGTTTTGGAACTGCTGTACTTCAGATCCATCCAAAGCGAGTATGGTTAGACTTGATGACCTTAAAGGTCTTTTCCAATCTAGGCAGTTCTGTGATTCTATGAGTACTTCATCCTCCTCTTGCCTCCTGCCTGGGATCTGCCATACTGGTGACCACCAGCAGTGCTTGGCTCTGAGGACCTGTCAGTAAAGGTGAACTGTGTCCAAACTTAGCATGAAGGCAGGATTTCCAGTGCTTTTAAGAATTTTCATAAAGGGTGTAAACAGTCTTCTCACAACCTCCCTCCATTCCTTAAAAATAAAGTGTTTATAAGGATAATCATAGAATCATAGAATAGCCTCGTTTGGAAGAGGCCTCCAAGATCATCAAGTCCAGCCATTAATGTTCCATGCATGAATACTTGGACTTTTTAGTGCTTACTGTTACCTGTGCCTCAGGTTCTCTGAAGCCTCAATTGACTGTTTAATTATTACTCATAAAGCTTTCATAGATAAGTGTTTCCCAGTGTTTGTAGCTGATGCAGGAGGGTGATAGTGAACACCCACTTCTACTAATAAGTATCACTGTACATTGGATTGCGACGATGCTTGAAGGGGTTTTGTTTCTCTGCTACCGATCTGCTGTGTGGTCCTCTTCAAGCCATTTTACTTTGATCTTCTGTGTGCCACATCAATGTAGACCATAAAGCTACAATAGCAGCTGCAGCAACTACTTTTTGCGAGGCGTTGCTTTAGATGCCCCAATTTGGGGTGGAGCAACTACAACAATTAAATCTTGAGAGATTTCTTGGTATTGCATCAATGCTCTTGCATGAATATAAAAACATAAATACAGCATGTATATTTTATACATGCACATTTAGGTATATGTACAGATTTACACCTCAGTGTTTATATATGTCACTACATATGTACAGGCAACTAGTACCCCTGTATTGAGGATTCAAGTAACCTTTGTGTAATAAGTAAGAAATTAAAGTAAGTATCATGCTACTCTGTGTTGCTCTCTTACCTTTTCAAAGCAAGTCTCATGATGAAGGCAATACTTAGCTAATTAACTATGTTTCGTCCTTGTTGCCAGTTTTAACCTACAGCATTGTCTTAGGCAATATACCAAGACCAGAAAGATAAGGACAGATACGTTGTGACGTTCTCAGTGCAAATCATGTTACAGTCCTCCTAGTACTAATTTTGCCAGCCAAAGCAAAGGTAATGCTTCTAAATAATAGCTAAGCAAAACCATAAGAGCACATTACTAGCAGGTATGGAGGGCTCCTATGGCTCATTTATAACAATGTGAAGCCGCAGAGCTGTTATCTTTATCAGAACGATTTTCTCTGACTTGTGATTTTTGACACCAGCAAACAAGAAATCCTGCACGCAGCCTCGGCACCAGCAGTAGTTTGGGATCAATGTGGGTGTTAATGACATTGTGAGCAGATAAATACAGAGGCAGGAATCCAAATCCCATAACGGCCCTCTTGCAGTTAATGCCATCTCTGCAAATGGCATATTCTTGGAGCAAGTCCAGGAGCAGTGGTCACAAGATGAGCTTTCCCTGACTGCGATGCGTTAACATCCAGGGCACTCAGGGATCTGTGGCCGTTGTTTATGAATCACTCAGAGGGCCCTGCGTGTGTTTTCTGAATAAGTGTCAGCAAACGTGTTCTGCCCACGCTAAGGAGTACAATTGTTCAACACTTTGTCAGGCATTTACCATGGGTTGTAACAACACACAAGGATGTGTCTTCTATAATTTAGTTGGAATGGATTTTTGACCTATGAATCAATGACCAGGTTGCAGACTGAGTAATATTTGCTTCCTGAAAGGCTGTATATCAGCAAGGTCAGTTTACTGTCTTTTTTTTTTTTTAATCAGAAAAAAAAATACTTAAGGGGCATTTAACATATTTTGACAAGGTGACCCACAATTATCCATTAGTGTTGTATTTGTCTAAGCCCCTCTGCATTGATATGCAAGGACCATGTAATAGTTCGTTGATATCCCACTTGGGGGTGGGGAATAAGGCAAATGGGACTTCTCCAAGGTCTTTCAGAGCCAGAATGCATCTAGCGATTGCCGTATTGATTAAACATTTGGATAGTTAATCAACATAGCTAAGTCCTTTTAATCTGCTGTGTGCTGTATCAAAAAAAAAAAAAAAAAAAAAAAAAAAGAAAGGATGTAATTTTTATTTTCAAATTTAACATTAAAACATATCTTAGTAGACAATAAGGACACAGAAGACATTGTGAATACCTGAATTCGAATATGGTACCTGAATTCAAATACCAAGCTGCAATATAACCTTGACGTGTTAGGCAGTGTTATGCTAATTCCTGCAAGTTTTATCTGGAGCAGTAACAAACTGTTCACCGAAGAAGGCAATATTTTTTACTTTTTTCCCCACACTGGAGAGAAGCTAAAGCTAAATCTCCAGTTTTTCAGCTGCTAAGGATTTTATTCACATCTACCACACCTGTGAGACAAGGTATTTGGGGACAGGGTGTGGGTGTGCAGAGATACACCTGTAATGTGTAGGACTCATGAAATTATGTCAGAATTCTCGTGTTATTTACCTTAATTCTTGCAGGGATGCATGGGAGAGAAGCCTAAAACAGACACCAGAGGCCTGGAATGGTGACTGGAGTCATTTAACTGCTATCTCTGCTTCCCTCACTGCATGACCAAAGCATCAGAAACGGAGAGGTGTGTTCTCAGCTGCAGTAGTCTCATAATTGCACTGAATTCAAAGGGTCCAGAGGATCCATACCAGCTGGAGATAAGACAGAGGGGCTTTTGGTACCTGGGAAGACCTGCAAAGCTGTTCCCTTGTTTGTTACTGGCTCTCTGCAAGATGAGAAATAGTCTGACTTCAGCCAGCTGTGGATAACACCAGTCGGTGAACAGCCTGGCTGAGAGTGAGGATCACAGGTCCCTTTCCTGCCTGCACTGTGTTTATAGCATCGCATCAGTGAACTTGCTCATTTCATGAAGAATTTATTGCAATTGTCAGTGCCAGCTCCCATTTCTCATTAAGCACCATTTCAAAGTAGCTCATACCTCTGCAGATAAACTCTGCTCTAGGTATGCATTCAGGGGATTCACTTCTTTGCAGCCATGAAGGTTGTCCTTAGTTTGAATACAGAGGATGTAACATCAGAGCCTCTGTAAACAGACTTGACCTCAAGGAAGGTTAATGGAGTAGGGGGGCAGAGCAAAACTGCAAAATATATAAAAAAAAGGTATTGCCACAAGTCTATTTAAACTATTTTAACTGAGAAGCTGAGTAAATGGTCTTACATTATATATTAAGCAGTACTGTGTAACTCTACAGGGTAAGCAACTTATAACACACTAGTTCAATTGGAATAATTTGCACGGAAAAGTACTTGGGAGAGATGGAAGGAAAAAAACAGCTGTTTGTCTATGGCAGCACTGTTTCAAGAGTAGGGCTAAACTGTACGTCATAGACAAACTAAACCCAAATAGACTTGGGTTGTAATTTTCTCTCCTTAGTGGAGTAGCAGCCATAAAACAGCGCATTATAAGACAGAAATTAATGGCCAAAATGTAATGCTTACCAATGCTCTGAGTATTTGTGGAAGAACTTGCATGACTTGAAAAAACAGGTATCTTGTTAGCAGGCAGTGTTGACCATGCCAATAGAACTGAATTTCTGAGAATGCCCACTGTGTACTAAACTTTAACCAGTGGCTTATCTATATTTTTGTTTAGTTAGCAGAAGATCTTTAACTTCTGTCCAGTTAAACTACCTTCTTATTGGGCAATTTCTAGATAGAGTTAGAAACTGACTCAAAATCTGATCTACATTTGTGAAGCCAAACACAGAGGACAAAATTGTTCTCCCTTGCTCCATGTCTTCCTTTCCTCTTCACTGTTTCCTCCAGTACTTTTTTCACAGTGATCTATTTTGCCTTCTGGTGTTGCAAATTCTGAGTTAAGCATGGTGAATATTTCTGCAAAGTTGCCTAGTAAAATTCTGCAAGGTTTAACATTGCCCGGACCAAGTCTGAGTAAGAATTTCAGGAAATTTTTCAGTAATAATCCTGTTAACAATTTTCATTTTAACTCTTGATTTTAGACTTGCTGTTTCCAAAGCTCAAGGTGGGAAGCACATAGACAGGAATTTTTTTTTAAAAAATATTTTAAAAATTAAATGCACTCTCTGATCTTCATGTTCCTCTATTAGTTATCAGTCAAATGATTGTGAAAATAGTTAAGAGCAGCTCACAATAGCTAACTACACTTTGTGATGTTGCTGAACACAAAGGAAATAGAAGAAAAAGAGGCGACATGATACTTAAACAAAAAAGAATGAGTGTGTTGAAATTATTTGTTCTCAGATTCAGGTTCCATCCAACATTATCCACTTCCTGAATAACATGAAAGTTGGTGAGTATCTCTTAAAACTACCTGGAACTCTATGAAAATAAATTTCCTCTGAAACAGAGGTCTTGAATTGGCATCTGCTGCAGACCATCAAACTTGTACAGTCTAATCAGTCAAGGGTCATGTAATTAACACTGGGAGTCATAATAAGGTGGTTTAATAATTTGATTTACTAAAGGAAAAAAATCCTCAACGTCAATCTACTAAACCATAATCGAGGGTAATTAATTCAAATATTTTCATCAGCCTTTATTCCTGTGCCAGAGGTGGTGGGAAGCTTCAGAGCAGCGTCCAGAGTCTGGGAGGAACTCACTGATGGCACTGACACTCACACCTACCCTGACTTCAAAAGATTTCCAGCACTCACACCAGTGCTGAAGTTCAGGTCTAAGCCTTCCAGAGCTGCAGTCCCTCTGTTACCTACAAGGCAGCTGCCTCTTCTGCATTTTGGCCAACTTTTAAAACATCTTTGCTGTGTAGAATCATTGGTGCTTCATACTTATGCTGGAGATGGATGCACTGAAGGGTCTTACAGCTCCAGTGCATTCAGACCAGAAAGAAAATAAAAAGACCTTGGTTCCATTCTTCTCTTCCCTTTTTAATAGAATTTATCCAACAACTGCCACTATCATCACTGGAATGTAGTGGTACATTGTCTGCTTTCCTATAACTGAACTGATCAAAAATTATAAATTAAATGAAATGTATGTTCCATGACATTAAGAAGTATATTTCTGGTGAAAGTGAAACCCTTTTTAAATAGTGGAACATTATGGAATGGCAGTGAGAAGCAGAACTAAAAAGGAAAAAGAAATAATGTCATCAATATTACATCTTTTAATTCACAGTTAATGCATTTGTTTTCTGAACTGGTGGAGTACAAATGTCAAATTAACCATTTTTAATTAAAAGTCATATTACTCTTTATCTTATACAAAAGACCAGTGTTAGCTTCCCCATTTATTTTGTAGTTTTCTCTTATTTAAAGACCATGTTGTCATTTAGGATTGTATTAAAATATTCAAAAAAATATCTCAACATCAAAATCCTTTTAATGGCTTGCAAATGACCAAACTGTTTTTTATATTCACTTGTGTGTTTTTTTAAAAGGAACCAATGATTCTTTTAGCAGTTAGTTACTGAGTTTTTCCCTGGCTTGTGAAATGAAAATACATCTCTCTGCTCCCCTTTTTTCACAGATATATTGTACTCTTTCATTCACAACTTGCCGATGGGGATGTTCGGTATTTTAATCACTGGTGAAAAGAGCAGGACAGTAAGAAAAATTTTGCATAGCGAGTTTTATTAATAAAAGTTTCTTCAGTCATGATCATGTGTAAATAGGTAGTTTAATAAAGATGTTTCTACTGGTGATATTGTTGACAATGAAAGCAGCATGGTAATCTTAGAGGAAAGCATGCTCAGCACCATGCAGAATCATACCTCAAGGGCTCCTGGTGAAAGCTATGAAATAACAATCTTTTACTTGCTGCATGTAAGTCAATATTAGGGTATGTGACTGGTGATCAGTAAGTATCACCAGTATAAAGTTCAATGTTGCCTTAACTCTGTCCCAAACTAATTAAAACTGGCTTGCTTTCATAGATTTTTACTATCTTCGTACATGCAACATTTTGCTAAAGTATCCTCCAGCCCAAACCACTCTGTTCCCGTCCTTTAATTAATTATTATCAGAAGTGGGCAGAAAATTGTCTGGCAAAATGGTGTGGGAAGAAGAGGATGTTAAGTAAGATGGTCTGGCATACTCAGGAGTTTGGTACTTTCGTCAGAGAGAAAATCTGTGCCTGTAATGGACAAACAGCAATGCATATCCTTGGAGGGCTTTTAATTTTTCACAGTGCTGTGGAGCTGTGTCTGGTACATAACATGAAGTAATACCAACTTCTTAACACACACACACACAAAAATAAAAAAAAAAAGACCTTCTGTGTATTATTATATGGAAGTGATGTGTATTATGACTATATAATTCAGGTGTGTTTGTGAATGCATATATGCAGAAATGTAATATGTGTGGGTGTTTGTACATTAGAGAGCATTAAACTTTAAATCACTCCACAATTTTATACATACTATATATCAGAGTTATTAGAAGCATAGCTCCCAAAAAATCTCTCTTCTGTTATTTCTACAATGGTGAAATGAAGTTCTTTGAAAAACAATGACAAATTATTTATACTACCCAAATACAAAACCTAAAACAAAGGATTAACTATGCTGTGTAAATTACAATTATAGTCGTAATTGGTTAAAACTAATGTGTAATAAAAACCTGAAAGGATGTGTAAACAGAAAGTGAATTTCAGTAATGAATCAATAGACGATGATGTATTCATAATTCTGTTTTCCTTTTTTCTTCTAATTATAAGTGGCAAAGAATCATCTAATATTAATAAGATATGCATAATGCAAATACTGTTTTTAAAGTTGGAATCTTTTTTATGACTGAATTAAGAGAAAATCTTTCACAAATATTTGTTTGCATTTTTAATGTTTGGTAACTCTATCTCCTTACTCGAAATAGAAGTTTAATGCTCAAGATACTTCACGGTCACAGGTGAAAAGTACAACTGGAAAACAAGAAATAAACACCACATTTTTGTTTATGGATTCTGGTTCCTCAGAAAGCAAAAGTTCAGTAGAAAACTGCTCTCCACTTTCTTCCCCTCACCCGAAGACTGCTGCATCTGTATAAAAGCAGTCAAATATGGAAAGTAACTGCTTCCCAACAGCTCCATTTCAGAGGTTAGCCAATTAGCAGGGGCCACAATAAACTTTGAATTACCTAAATGGGCCATGCCACCAGCCACGGGAGGAAAGCAACCTTTCTACTGGAGCAAGCCCCAGCAGGGCTCGTTAGAGACTTTTGAGATCTCAGGGCCACCCTAGAGAGGTGACATCCCCTAATGCACCTGGCTCGATGAATGAATGTCCCAACAGCAATCTACTACCAAATTAGCATGTTACTTAGCAATTTCTGGTTTAACTACTTCACAGCACTTATTGCACATGTTCTGGCAATGCCACATCAGAGGTCAGAAGTATCATGTGCTGGAGGATGTACACCCACACATGGGAACAACCATCTCTGCTCCCATGGAATTACAAGTCTAGCACATGTTGACAGACAGCAAGGAAATGAACAAAGGGAGAAGAGGAGATTGCTAGTACTGTTCAGGAAAAAAAGTAATATTTTTAACATTATAAACATGGTCTCAGCTTAGTGGCATGTGCAATAACATCATTTCTGTAGTTGCTTTTTGGCAACTTGTTCTGAAGTTTTCCTTGCAAATAACTCATTTGTGTGCATGAATGTGCAGTCAGGTAAATGACAAGCATATGATTGTGAAAATGTCTGTATGTACAAAAAATTAATCATTTAAGTACCTTTTTTGAAAAATATCATCACCGTTACTGAACACTTGGAAGCTATTTGTATGAACGTATTTTAAATTGGCAAGTCACTGATTTCTACTTAATGCTCTTTGCCACTGTCTGTGAAGTAAAGGAGTTTTATATAGTTCCAGAAGTGGTAAGATCTACATAATAAACATCAAAGGAATATACAAAAGTCACTTTAGAGACTGGTGTTCAAACATTTGTCTTTTGGAGCTTTTTCCCTAAAATGAACTTTTATTAACTCAGGAAAAACAGCTAGCAATATGAGAATGTTGTTGAACCTTTGAATTTCTTTCATTTTATCACTTTTAATGCATCTTTAATATTTAACATTCATCTTATTAGAGACAGAAATCGTGAGATGCATGCGCGGTTTCCACACAGTTTTAAAGTTCAATGCACAGTCACAATTCTGAGGGGAGATTTCACACGTTTATAAAAAATAAGGCATTTTTGCAGTAAAGTTGCAAAGTGTGAAAGAATTCTTGTTTTATCTGCCTTACTTATCATGTTTATGAGTTATTTTGCCTGGAAGTAAATTGACAAGTTGTCAATGAACAATAGACGCTGCTTCAGCTAGGCTTTTCACAGGTTCAGATGCCTTTGGGCAAAAGGGCTAAATCTGTAGTTTGCAATCTAGCATATGGAGTACTGAAAAAAGTGGCAATAGGGTGAGAGATATTTACTGAGAAATTGATGTGGCTGCTGATCTCTAACCCATCCATTTGGTCTGGAGTTTATGAATTCATATATAAGTGTTCTACCCTTGCAGTTAGAGAAGGGGATTTCAGTTTACATATAATTATCCCATTCCATTTATTCTTGCAGTAGTTCTGACCTGCTCTATCAAAATACATATTTTCATTTTTCACCACGAGCAATGGCACTTACATCTTTAATAATAAGGCTCTCTTGAAACCAGTCTCATATGTGGTTTCTGCATATTCCTGCTTTTTGTTACAAGAACTACTCTATAATCCTCTAATTAACACAATTCTTGATATCTTTACCCCTACCCTTATTATAAGCACACCCTCTTGAGGTGTCAAGCATGTTGTACACTTTGCAATGAGATAAAGATGACTTCAAATTCACATACTGTAGTACAGAAAACATCATTCTCATTTCCTTTACGTGATGTTTTATTTGTCAAGAGACCTTAATGCACAGGGGTGAAAAATGTGATGCCAAAAGCCTTTCCAGTTTCCAGATACTCCTTAAAAGAATAAAGAGCGAGCTCAGGATTTCCCTCTTTATTTGGGCTGGGGGAGTATCTTATCTTTAATATCTACCTTCTCTTCACTTTTCTGACAGCTGAAGCTACTCAAGTGGAGAACTCACAAAATGTGTTGTGTTTGTCTGGCCAGAGACAAATTCACACTGCTACCTGTGCACTTAACAGAGTATTTTAAAATGAGCTCTGAGAAATGCCCAACTCTTTTCTTAGGAAATATTTATGCAGTTATGTAGTTTAGGAGCATTACAGTTGGCAATTAGCATAAGGAATTATACTAAGAGCAGTAAAAGTGATGATAAATGACTGATGAAAGGACACTAAATTACACTGGTTACCACACTTAATTAAGAGACAACTGTGTTACTTGCTTGATGTCAGTATCTTACATCTGACAAAAAGGGTAAGTAGCCCATTTTAGTCATTATCACAGCCAAAGAAAGTACAACTAAAGAAAGGAGGGATAGAAATTATAAATACATCACATTGTGTAATGCACTAGTCAACCTGAGGAAAATAATGAATGTATTATACTTTAATGACCTACAAACTCTTCAATTATTAATGATCACACAGACTATTTTGGCTACTGTATTGGAATATTATTTAGATTTTAATTATCTGCATGCAGCAATGAAGCACATTTTTCAGGCCCTGTGATTTGCATGCCAGTGTTAGCTGATAGAAAGACAAAAACACAAGGAGAAATAAAAAAAATACAATCACTAGAAAAATTCCAGAAAAGCCTCTGCTGGAGTTTGCTTATTTTATGCCAGCTACAAAGACCTGGATTTCGTGAGCTGTAATAGTTGCAGAATACCAGGCTGCCTTTCAGAAGACTGCCTCTTCACTGAGGTTTTGCGAAAATTATGCTGATCATAAACCTGAACATGTGCTGATCATAAAAGGGAGCACTATATTTCTTCCAAAACAGGTTGAATCACTCTCAGTAAAAGAGAAGAGTGGCAACATGAAAACTCATTTGTGAAAATTGACTGGATTTAGAGTAGATGGTCGTCTTTGAAGTAGTGAAGTTGTACAGCAGTTGTTGTGAATGCCCTCTGTCTCTGTGGGTTGACACATTTTCCTCTTCAAAATGTTTTTTCCCTCTTGTTGTAATGCTGAACACTCTTTCAAACAAAAACGAAAGATCCTAACTTCAACAAAGAGAGCAAACCAGCAAATTTGGGAGGAGTAAAAGAAGTGTGAAGCAGTCAATATAGTTGCTGTCCATGCCACTCAAGCTCCGAGACATATTGAAAGTCCTGCTAGTCCATGCAGGGCTGCAGAGAGAAAGTGAGGCTTAGAGACAGACAAGGACCAGCTAAGGAAAGAAGCCCCTTTGAGGGACTGGCATGCTGTAGCCCAAGAACCAAGGGTTACTCTGCCCCAGCAATGCGGTTCTCTCACAGAAAGGCAACCTCTCCCAATACTGGGAAAGCATTGTTCCTCCAAGCAATAAATTGAAGCTAGGTGTCTAGGCAGTTGCTAGCAAACTAGCATACTCACTTCCCTCTAGGTTCTTTTTCTCTCAAGTGCTCCTACTCTTGCAGCTCTTCAATATGCGGCTTTGCAGCTTGATGAATGTTGCAAAGTGAGGTTAGAGTCCATTCATGATAATACAGAAACCTACTAACTGCAGCACTTAAGAGGATGCTTTTTATTTGTCATCTATGTATTAATAATTGAACTGATCCAACTTTAATTCATTACTGCTTGGGACTTTGTATCTTAGTTCCCTGTAAAAGTTCAGTGGAAGTGAATTTCGCCCAAAGGCATTTCCTCCAAAACACTGTCACACATAAATGTGTGGAAAAGGACTTTTTTTTATTATCTGATCTCTTTGATACATGGTAATCTTCAAGTTGCTATGTAACATTAACAGATAAAATGTTTGAATTCAAGTTGTCATTTCTGACCTCAGTGCTGGGGAATGTTATACAGCAGATCATCCTGAGTGCCATCATGTGACACATACAGGACAACCAGATGATTAGGCCCAGTCAGCATGAGTTTGTGAAAGGCAGGTCCTATTTGACTCACCTGATCACCTATGACAGGGTGATCCACTTAGTGGATGAGGGAAAGGCTGTAGTTGTTGTCTACCTAGACTTCAGTAAAACCTTTGGCACTGTTTCCCACAGCATTCTCTTGGTGAAACTGGCTGCTCATGGCTTGGATGGCCATATGATTCACTGAGTAAAAAACTGGCTGGCTGGCTGGGCCGAAAGAGCTGTGGTGAACGGAGTTAAATCCAATTGGCAGCTGGTCATGAGTTGTGTTCCCCAGGGCTCAGTACTGGGGTCAGTTCTATTTAATATTGTCAGTGATCTGGAGGAGCGAATTGAGTGCATTCTCAGTAAGTTTTCAGACGACACCAAGTTGGGTGGGAGTGTTGATCTGCCTAAGAATAGGAAGGCTCTGCAGAGGGATCTGGACAGGCTGGATGAGTGGGCCGAGACCAACTGTATGAAGTTCAATAAGACCAAGTGTGGGATCCTGCACTTGGGTCACAACAACCCCATGCAGCGCTACAGGCCTGGGGAGGAGTGGCTGGAAAGCTGCCCAGCGGAAAAGGACCTGGGGGTGTTGGTTGACAGCCGACTGAACACGAGCCAGCAGTGTGCCCAGGTGGCCAAGAAGGCCAACAGCGTCCTGGCCTGTATCAGAAACGGTGTGACCAGCAGGAGTAGGGAGGGGATTGTGCCCCTGTACTCAGCTCTGGTGAGGCCGCACCTCTAATACCGTGTTCAGTTTTGGGCCCCTCACTACAAGAAGGACACTGAGCTGCTGGAGCGTGTCCAGAGAAGGGCAGTGAAGCTGGTGCAGGGTCTGCAGCACAAGTCTGATGAGGAGCAGCTGAGGGAACTGGGGGTGTTTAGTCTGGAGGAGGTTGGGGAGAGACCTTATCACTCATTACAACTACCTGAAAGGAGGTTGTAGCGAGGTGGGGGTCAGTCTCTTCTTCCAAGTGATCAGTGATAGGATGAGGGGTAATGGCCTCAAGTTGTTCCAGGGGAGGTTTAGATTGGATATTAGGAAACATTTCTTCACTGAAAGGGCTGTCAAACATTGGAACATGGAAGTTGTTGAGTCACCAACCCTGGAGGTATTTCAAAGATATGCAGATATGGTACTTAGGGATATGGTTTAGTGGTGACTTGGCAGTGCTAGGTTAATGGTTGGACCTGATGATCCTAAAGGATCTAAATAATTCTATCATTCTATCATTCTCTTAAGAGCTTTACAGACACTATTTAAAAATACTGAGATTTTCTATTTTCCTTATAAATCAAAATAGAAACACTCTCTAAACTATTAGTATTCTTACTGCTGGTATACATCCTGTAACAAATCCAGAAATAAATTATTTCTTGGCCTAGGAAAGAAAGAAAGAAAGGAGAAAAAAATAAGATTAGTAAAGCAGTAATAATCACTTTAAACTGGATTCCTGCAGATTAAACTGGAAATTGCCACAATTATGCTGTACTGTGCTGTCGCCACATGGATGCTCCATCCTTTTCTTGTATGTCAGCTGACACCTTCTCAAACCCACCAGAAAGACCTGCCTTGTTACAGTTGTTTTCTTATGCCTTGGCTAAGTTTTCCTTAATTGTTTCTCCAATTCTGTCAGCAGTGTTATTGCCCCACTAGTTTAAAGGTTAAACAAAGCACCAAATCTGTCAAAGTGAGGGAAACCAACTGGTGAAGAGCTATCAGAAAGTAATCAGTGCTAATAGGTACATAATGGCTAACAGTGAGCTGTTTGCACTCAGATACATCACAGCAGACAGAACACAGACCTCGCTGAAATCGCACTTAAAGAAAACGCGGAGTACCATGGCCAGCTTGTAGCCAAAAACAAAATAAGAAATACTTTTTCTTTTCCTCCCTCTCCAAAGGACTCTGAACCTACACACCCTTTCAAAAACAGCGGGTACTCCATTCACTAAGGCTTTGCCATATCTTGAGCTCGTCACAGGGCTTTTCTCCCATTGCACATTTGACACATGAGGTTAAAAACATGAGAAAACTGTTGGTAGAATTTCAGCGAGATAAAAGGGCAAATGTCAAAAATACCCACTTTAAGGCATTTAACCTTTCCCTGCATTGTTCTAAAATAGTTTGAAGAAGCTGCCAAAAATGTTTCATAAGCCCTTTTTCATCTTTTTTTTTTCTTCTGAAGAGAAATTGTGTAGCTCATTAGTAGTTCCTTGGAATCATATGCAAAATATAACTGCTGGCTGTGATTTCTCTTTTTTTTTTTTTACTGCATTGTCACCCAAAGGTATGTTGTAAGAAGTGCTCACAGATTAATTTTCAGCATTTGGAGCCTGGTCCTGCAAGAAATTGAGTCTTACAAGGTGTTGAGTAGTGTTAACTCAATGAAATCATTGCAAAGTGAGCAGTCCAGCACTGTGCACAAATAGGCACTCGGTTTGTTGTATGGTACGACTAATTTCTCTTTGAATTTGCCTAGGACTGCTTATGATAGGATAGAAATTTCCTTGCAGCAGCTATCCCTCTACACATAGTACACTTTTCTTCCCCCTTTAGCAGTCCTAAATTGGAAAGGGAGAAAGAGATGTTAAAAACTTCCTTTTTGCAGCTTAGATTTTTGCTACCTGCTACCGAACAGCACATCACACCAAAACTTTGGCTGTCTTCCAGGGCATGCATTTTTGTATGGATCAACTATTTTCTAAGAAATTTAGAGCATCTTTCACTTAAAATATGGGCATCTTTGTTTTAACTTGGCACATTTAGAATGAATGGTCTATCTAAAAATTCTCATTGCTTATCCCTCGCGTCTGCTCACTGGAATGAACTAAATATCTTGCAGAAATTAGTCTCTTCCATGAAGTATCTGCCATTCCTGCTCCTGAATATAGAGTATTGTAGAATTATTTCTGGGGTATACTTCCAATAATTCTGGAAGGGAATTTTCTGTCTCACTAGTACTTTTGAAGTAATGGTATAGGTTACTTCAGCTTTACTTTGGAGAAAAAAAAAATGCTAATATATAATGGTAACTGAAATAATCATGGAGAACTGACTTTTATTCAGTTTATGTGTCTTCATCATGTAAAGCAAATTTCTGTCTTCAAATGACATATCTGTCCTGTTCCTACTACCCCAGGCAAACCATTAGAACAAAACGCCATGTTGGAAAACTTAGTTTACCGTGACAGAGAGTTTCCAAGAAGCAAACATAGATGTCATACCAGATTACATGAGAGGCTTATTTAGCCCTGTTTTCTGTCCCTCAAAGTGACATCAATCATTCATTGAACAATCATTGATTTAAGTGAAGAAGGTGTGAGAACTCAGTTACAGAGAAACACTCACCTTCATGTTGCTCCCTGGCTTAAGCATGAAAAATACGAGATTTTTTAAAATATCATCTGTTTTTAAATCATTGCTTTGGATAATTTTGTGCTTACCTAGATATTTACTCCATTAAGTGATTTACTTCAAATTTTGTTGATGTCACTAAATGCCACTGTATTCTCTTGCAGACAGGCAGAAACAAAAATTCCCAAGTTACCTTATTTTTAATTAAATAAGTAGAATCTATTTGTCTTGTTCCCACTAAGTTTTTCTGAACACTTGCATGTTTTCTCATCTCCTTCATGAACCCTTTCTCATTTTTATCTTATTTTTAAGACTACATTAGACACTCCTAATCATACTGCATCACTGATGTATGCAGTGGCTTGCAGTAGCAAGAATTAATTAATTGTTTAGAAACTATAAAAAGTGTATGTAATACAAACCAGCACTGTTTTGTGCATTTCAGTGTCTCTCAATGTTGCCAGCTTTTCAAAGATACCTGCTTTCTGGAGTCTTGCCCATATAAAGTGATTAAATTTGGAAGAGTAAAAGCTGCTGAAAAAAAAATGCCTTTTAAAAATGTGCCAATTTTGCCACTTCCTTTCCATTTTCAAGATGGCACTTGACTTTCTTTCAGTGTATCACAATTTGAAAAACAAAACAAAACAAAATAAAAAACTAACTTTACAGGTACCAAAAAGCCCAAAAAGCAGCCTTCAAGGTTTGCCTAAGAGTGAACCATAACACACGTATGAACACATGGCTGCATTATCAAAGCTTTCAGACAGAGCACCAGGGCTAATTGATACCATAAGGATAATTTAAAGCAGCAGAAAGCTATCTCTGAATTTTAATCTGGCTTTGAGACACAGCCTCCCAAAATGTATCAAAGATTCCTTAAGTCAGAAGCAATCAGAATCTTGTTTTGACCTCCTTAAAAAGAATAACTTTACTTCTAGCACACTACTGAGCTTAATATTGATTCAGAGGAAACAGTGAATCAGCACTATTATTTTTCCCTTGACCATAGAAAGAACAGAGCTGACCCTGTTTAACTGGTGAGATCTGCTGAAAGCATAGGCCAGCACAGCTGAAAATTTTCAGAAAAAACTTTTACAACTGAGGCAAGAGTAACTGAAAACAGTCACAAAACTGGAAGTACGTGTGCAGTCAGAGAGATTTTGAAATAATTACTTCAAAGCTTTTAGGTAGATCTCTGAAGTGCACTCAACTTAAGGGAGGGGAGTGAATTTCTTCTATTTAAAAATACCACTTTTTTACCTATTAAATTATGTCTGTATTACATATAATTTGTACATAGTGTGTATATATATGTCCATATATAAAAAGAAAACAAATGACATTTCTTGCTTTGGGATGCTTATGCCCAATTTCAGTAAAAGGAATACACTCTATTGCTGAGTTTAAATTCTTGAAAGTTGATGTTTAAAACAGAGATATGAAAACTTTCAAAGGAATGCAAAGCCTTATTATTCAACACAAAAGTATTTACCTGCCTGCCCAGCATTTCAGATTTTCTCCAGATCTAAATAAAAGTTTAAAAGTCAAGTAACAGACCCAAAATTTTCCAGTTTCACAAGACTATAAAAAAACATTGTGAGTTTAGTAACTGTAGCAGAGCTTGACTGGAGAGATGCGTAATAAGGTATTAACCGCTGATAGCAAAGCAGCACGAATTTTTCAAGACTTACTGTAATAACTCACTATCAAAAAATTTAAAGTAATGACTAAGTTTCTCTTTGCTGGATAAGATAGCCATTCAGCATTGCATTTCATCATCAAAGTACTTCTCAGTAATTCTAATAGCTAAATATGTCATATATCATCTGGAATTTAAACAATCTCAAGGAAAAAGAAAAGTTTGCTAAACCACTTTATATACTTAAATTCTTCTAGTTCACTCGTTTAACAGTTATCCAACAATTAGGGTATTTGGATTTGACTGATTAAGCGATTTGCTAAACTCAGAAGACAGCCATGTCTAAATACTGAAATAGTTTCTGATTCATTCTTCTGTTCACACACCCCTAAATCTTGCTTTCTTTTAAACACTTGTTTTTAAGAACTATTTACAGAGAAACTTTTCAAGCCATGTGTGGCAAAGATATAAAACCCCTTCTTTTTTGGTCATTATTTACCTTCAATATACATTTATGCATACATTGGTGCTCAACTTCTATTCAGACCACTGGTTTTTGGTGTGTGTTTGTTTGCTTAAATCATGTGAGTAGTTGATGGGTATGAATGACCATTTTCTGTGGAAAATTAAAGACTGAAAAAGACAAATATTTAGATGTTTGAGAAATTACAGTATGTACAAGACAGGACATTTAGGTTTACATGTATATGCACACATACACACATATGTATAAGTGTAAAACTAAGGTATCTAATTTAACCTTTAAATTAGAATTGCCTTTTTTTATTTCTTAGCATGAAAAAAGTCACTACATCAAGACGCCCAGGAAGGGCTTAGATACTATTTAAACCTCTATCTGCCTTTATTTTCTTTTGTTTGAGTCCGTTTATGTGGCTTAATATTGAATAATACTATTGCAGGAATTTTTTGTTAATCATGGGCTGTGTCATTTGCCCTTGAGTGCATTCTGTGGTGTCTAAAAATAGCATGTAGTATATTCCACAGGTCATGCAGGATGGTCACCTTGTGACTGGTTGTTATAAATAAGGGCTTTGGGGTCAAACCTGTCTTTTCTTTGAAGAGGTTAGAAGGTTTCACCTAGAAAGCAACATCAGCCCCGAGTCTAGAAAGCCAGTTCCCAAAAGGATTCTTAGGGCAAGGGCCTTTAAATAGCTAAGAGTGAGAGAAATGGCACTGCAAATGTCAGCTTACATAAATCCAAATGAGAAAATATGAGAAAATAGTGCCCTTTTCACAAGGACAGAATCTAACTGCTCTAAAATCATTAAAAAGTATAATAAAACAAAAACAGACTCAAAAAAAAAAACCAAAAAAGATTATTTATTACACTGGTATTGTTTTGCACAAGTGTGCACCTCAGCTTGCCTCTTCATACTGTGGTGGTTACACTCTTTGGAAGGAAAAGTACCTCTATTCTGCATTTTAGGTTCTATGTTGTTAATTCAAACCATTTTTTTAATTTGCTTTCGGTTTAAGTGCAAGGTTTGAATTAGGGCTACTGTTTGATTCGCTCCCATTATTCAGTAATTGTAGCAGTGAGAGGTCCAAGTCATCCAAAAAAAAAAAAAAAAAAAAAAAAAAAAGAAAAATTATCCAGAAACTCATAAAATACTCATTTAAGATGGCTTTGGATTAAATTTGACCTTTAAGGTTTAAACCTGAACCCAAAACCAAACAATCACAAGCTTGCTCACTCCTGGTCAAAACTCTTTCCACAGTGTTAAGAAAGAGTAGATAGTTTGAGTTCTGTAGCATTGTGGTTCATTGTCATCATGATGAAGATTGACCAGGGAAACGTGTCTATTGTTTAATGTAAGATGGAGGGCAACAGTTCAGGTTTAATGGAAACAGCAATGGTGAAAGAACTGTTAAAGTAATGATCATGATGTAGTGTGAAATGAGTAATGTTTTCAACCTAACCAGCAGACTGGCTGCTTGTAAATCCTATAACGACACTTTAAAGGTACTTAAGCACAGTTCAATTAGTATAAATATTTTCCTCGTTTATATGCATAGTTGAGTTTCAGTTAGATGTCAACCTGGGGTGACTTTTACCTAGCACTCTATTAGTTTGACTTCTTGAAGGACCATTAAGTAAACACCACTGCCATTGTTAGGTGAGGCCACTGATATGCAGGACTATTATTCAAAACCTTTTGATACCTTTCTGATATATGATGTTCTCCTCTGATTTCATAATTACTCATTTGTTATGCAGACTTCATCAACATACACTGACATGTGACTTTCTGGGAGAGAAGCGGCTGATGGTAGGCAATACATACAGATCTAATAAGCTGTAAAATAAAGTGCACACGACAATCTGTATGTGTTCAAAGAAAAGAGATAAAAAATGCAAGAGCCAGGGAGAACTGAGGGCAGATGCATCTTCTAAAAGCTCCTGGACCAGACATCTGTTTTCATGCCAAGCTTGAATGATATCAATAATGGCAGAATGCTGTACCTGCTGGAAAAGAAGTTACCTAGGGTCAGAATATCTCCAAGAAAAGCAGAAAGCAGACGTCTCCAAGCTAAGTGACTCCAGGTCACCGGTCTCCTGCAAACACCCTCTTGTTCAGTTTTAGATCAGCACAGTCCCAGAATCACTTCAGTCAGGACTGGCTTAATTTTAGAGCTCATGGGAACCCTTATGGGGAAGAAAAAAAATAAAGAAAAGAAAAAAAGAATAAATGCAAAGCACATTCTCTTCTCTTGAAGAAAGGCTCAACTTTGTGTTGTAGAGAATGAATAACTTAGATGATGAGAAACAAAACACAACCCCACAAGGAATCTGCAGCACGGTGAATTCACGGTACATATAATTAGTAAACGAGCTGAAAGTACAGAGGCAAAAGATACAAGTAAAAATCCCACATTTTTCTCTCTCCCTGTGTCTGTATTTGGAAAATATTGCTGCTCTCAGCTAAATCTCAGTTTCATGGGTATACAAAATCCCCAGGAAGGAGAACAACCCTGAGTTCCCAAAAAAAAGAAGGAACTTGAGTCACACAGGATCACTGTCAAGAGAGCACAAACTCAGACTGAAGGTACGTTTTAGAGAAATTTTTTTGAATTTTTCTGTGGTTTTGTGTCTAGACTTGAGTGCTGAGTCACTCAGCAAAAACCTTTGAGTGATGAACTCTGTGAAAACCCAGTCTTGAAGGATTATGTTAGATTTTTGATATCAGAAGGATATTGGACACCATAACAAAACACAATTTCAATTTTTCCCATTGGACTTCTCTAATACACAGTTACGGTTGTACCATTTGAGTATTATATGAGAGGATACAAACCGCCCCCACCTGAGAGACAGATTTCCTGATGACAGTCCACAGCCCCAGTAGACAAAACTACAGTCAGCTTCTTCTTCTGTGTCACTGTGTCTAGGTAAAAGCTGTAATTAATAGAACTGACATGTTACCTTTCCTTGTTGAAAATTGAGTCTTTCTTTTGTTCACCGTTAGAAATACCAAGGTAAGACTCCTATCAACTTCAGGGTCAAGATTTCTCTCCAAAAGCCTTTCTTGTACAACACACAAAAAAAAAAAAAAACCCTCTCACTTGTAAAATCAGCTTCTGCAATTTAATGGAAACAAATCAGTTTTTTTGGTTGGGTGGGATGGGTGAGTGGATTTTTTTAAATCTAAATCACAACCAACAAATCCTATTAAATAGGTCAGATGCACATTTGAACACAGTCTTATTACAAAGGACTTTATTATACCATACCCTTTGAAAAGTGACTTCAGGTTCCAAGCCTGCACTTCACAGTGATCACTACAGCCTGATAGCATCCCACACTGGGACATCCCACTCATGCAACACTGTCCTTCCTGGGAAGGTCCCCAGCCATGTGCTACAGTGACCAGGAGCACCGAGCTCCCCGTGCCCTGCAGCTGGATTCACTCTCTGCTGCTGGATTTGCAGCCAGGTTAAAGCAATGACCCTAAGAAAGGACTGAATTTCATCAGCTTCTTTACAGATCCTGACAATTAAAGGTAGGTAAGAAGAAGTAACCTGTCTGCTTAATGAACAATGGGGAATAAATATACTTTCCAGGAGAAACTAATTGCTCTGTGACTTACTGGTAGAATACCTCAGAGCTTCCTTAAACACTTTGAGCCAAATTCTAGAGAATCCTGTGAATTTCACTTATAAAACTGCCATATTGTGTACAAACTCTCCTTTTCTTCCCCTTCTACCCTCCCTGCCCCCAAGGGGGAGAGAATTATCAAGTCACTTTTTGTTTATCAGGGAAGCAGGAATCAAATTATGCTAAAGAGTAAACAAATAACATTCAGTTTGTGAGCCCTCTGGTTACAGGGTTTCTCTCCACCCACTGAATCTTGTTGCATAAATGTTGGAAAACATTGCTAGGAAACAAACAGTGCAACCCTTTGACAGGTTAGCATCTCCAAAATCCCATTAATTAAAGGAACACTGTAAATTTAGCTATGATTCTGAAAAGTGGAACAAAAGCTACTGAAAATATAATTTAATAAGAACTAACAATTACCCTAAATAGCCCTGAGAATTTGTCATAAACTTTATCTAATTCTCCTCTTTGGGTCGGGCATTTAGCAGCACAGTTTATAGATGCAATCCTTTTTATGATATACTGGAAATGAAAGTCAACTTCATTGTGAATTTATCTTGACAAACAATGTCAAACTCTCAGACTCAGTGTCACTCATTTACCACTAACACATCTGAAAGCTGCTGCTGTTGGATTTAGTCTTCAAAAGCTTGTTGTCTTTTGACAACTTAGAAAAGGTAGTGATACTAGTAGTAATTGGAGAGCCCTGGCAATGACCTTGTCCTCCTCCTAAACCCCGGCTAATCCTACGTACGATACCTCAGCTGGCAGCGTGACTATTATCTGTGGCAATTGCTTTTCTTATAGGTACTCACACTCCAGAAAAGGCTGGGAAAAAACAATAATACAGTATAGAGATTAAATGTTTTTACTTCAGCTGACCCTTGTATATTTTGGGCATTGTTTTCACAATTTTCAGAGTTAGTAATATTTTTAATATCTTTGATTATTTAACTGTTTTTTTTTCTATTTTTATAATATTTAGTTTAATTAGAAATACTAAAAATCCTTGCAAATGGCAGTGAACTATCACACATGCATGGCATATGTGCCACCTTTCCAATATTCATTGTCCTTCACAATTGCTTCTCCCCTTCTGAGTCTCCTATTTGAACAAACTAAGATGGGAGATGAGAGTTGTGGGGGGCAGCTTTGCCTTCTACCAGAGGACCACAACTATCAGAACAACAGGCTGGATAGATGAGACCCGTATAACTACAAAGTTCATATACACAATCAAAAGTACACTGTACGTTTTGTAAAAATCAAATAGCACAGATCATTGTATACAGGTATCATATTTTATGTTGAAAACCACTTTAAAAGATAGTATATTCTGAAGATTGCAAGAGCCACAGTTTGAGGAGACAGTCCTCCTAGGAACAGAATTATTGTGATCCAACTTCCAGGTAATAAAAGGATATAACCAGCCACAAAATCTATATCTTGACACAGCTGATTTTCCTGTAAGACTTGGTTTCAGAGGAAAAAAGAAGTGTTAACTAAGCTGATACAAAATATTAGCAGTCTTGTATAGCTATCAGTTTTCTCACTTCTATGCTTGGAAAAAAAAATCCATTTTAAAAAATTTTAAAATTATGGAAATTTTTGAAAGGGTGGTAAATTTAGTGTATTATTGAGCAATGTTATAGAAATATTTCACTTACCATTTTGTTGAGTTTCTGAGAATATAAAAAATAATCTTACTGTGTTAACATTATTTGCACAGGCATTAGATGATTGACCATTCGACATATGGCAGAAGTATCTGCAAAGTCTAGAAGAACAGGATGTTTCCAAATTGTTCAAAAACTGTGTAGATAGGAGTGTTATCTGTGTTAGGCCATATCCACAGGATCCCTCAGGATTTGTTAACTAGAGAATAAGGATACTATTTTTTCATGCCTCTAACTGAAGTTAAAGCACTCATAACTTTAACATCATGGAAAATAATTTACAATGTCTAGCTAGCTATCCTTACTAGTCATATAAATCTACCACCTAGTTTGTCATTCTGCAAGACAAAGTTCACTTCTATGTGTGCTTCCTCTCCCATTTACACCTGGTTCGATAGCTGACCAGCTTTGGTATACTTGCTCCGTCTTATATATGTCTTTCTCATATTGGAGTGCCCAAAGCTGGACGTGGTATTGTATTTTCTGAGCATTATTAGAAAGAAAGTAAAAGTGTGCACTGTGTTCTCAGAGGTCCCTTTTCTTGGTACAATCAGATTAAAAAGCATGTAGACCTGCAATGCCCTTGGAAGGAATCGTAATCAACCAGAGTCAAGAGGACACTGCAGCAGACTTGTGGCATACATAAGAGCTTCTGTCAAGTCCAGCACCATGTCTGGACGTGCTTCTCCTAGTGACATGGTACGGACATAATTTCTACAGCAAGACTTTACAGACAAAGTCCAGTAAAAACACCTTGAATTGTATTCAGTCCTCAAAATAACTACTCAGAAGAGTAGCACCGAATTTCTTGAAGGAGGCAGCTCTGATAACCTAATGATTCATCTTGAGTTTCATGTCAATGAAACACAACTTAAGCTTACCAAACCGATTCGAAACATCAGTAAACTTTCGCCAATGTGTCATGAGATTGCAGCAGAAAAGCTATAGTAAAGAAAACTCCTATTGGCAAACCTGCATTACAAGGAACAAGTTCTTACAGATTTTGGGTTTTTTAATCAAATCAGGCCATTTTTTGTATCTTGGCTGCTTTCTTCACACTTCTGTTAATGTGTGCCTACTGCCACATGGAAATGGCATAGCAGGAAGAGCAGAGGATTGAGAAGAGTTATCTTATTAGGAGGCATTTTTAATTTAGAAGAGCTGAAAGATTTCTCAGATTCTAGTGTTTTAGAGACATGTAGACTGGGAAAGGCCTGACCTCTCCAGAGTTATAGCTGCAACCACAAAGCAGTTTGGGCAAAAATGGTGTATTAGATGTGTGGGAGAGAAAAGCTGAGCACCTGAGATGATAATTTATAAACCCACAGACTGTTTTGCAGGCTTATTCCTGGGATATCACCTTTATTTACATGATTTTACTTTTCCTCTTTTTAACTTGCTTAAGGTTCCCAGAAAGGATAAGTTTATAAAGAGACAAAATATTTCTTCTCAGAACAACTGATATATTTGGAAAACATAAAGAAACTTTTAGACGTGGAAAGATGGAAATGTCAGGAAGACGGTTAGAAAAAAATGGACGTGTTTTTGAACTTGCAAGCCTGTCAGAAATATCTGTTCCAACTTTTATCAGCTGGATAATAAAAAAATCACTTCTCCTTACGCTTCTACCTTCTTTTCTTTGTGTATATTCTTTGATATATTCTCATACTATCACATCTAGGACACTATTAAACCTTCAGAGGTTTTTCCCATAGTTTTAAGAATCAATGTAATCCTTTACTATCCAGTTTTATTAATGCTTATTTGCTGATTTAATGAACTTTTTTTTTGCTTGTTTTTATATTGGCTATTATCACAGCTAAAGGAAAACAGCCTGCTGACGGCTTATTCCAAGAACCAGCAGCAGTGCATATGGAAATAGAATATGTAGGTCTTGCAACTGTAATAAATAGTTTTTGAAAGAAAGAGGTCACTTCAGTTCTTATTGAAGGCAACTGGTTCACACAGAACATGAAAAAAAAGTACATCTGCATTGAAACTACACAAATACAACCATGTCATAATTACGGTATATAATATACTAGGATGCTACTAACTTTCCTATCCTGAAATATACATGAAAAAGGAAACAAAATAGGTCAGCTTCTGTGTAAAGCACTTCTGTCCTCACAAAGACCTGAAAATTAAGGGGACGCTGGCAACTTGAAATACAGTCAATTGCAAAGAATGATTTAAATCTTGTAAAAGAAATCAGATCTGTTCCTTAAGCTGCCCCCCAGTTTCCACTGCTTTGTAGACATTCCTTTTTTTGACAAATGTTTCTCTCTCCACTTGTGTATTGTGGAAGACCTGCACAACTAAAAGGTGAATCTGACAAATGAGCTTCTTATCTGCACGGAACTGATGAAATGTACACAGAGTGATTTCAGATTTAAGACAATGAAAATGTAAATAGACACAATTGAGTAATCCTTTTTCATTACTATTATCTTAATAATTTCCTTCAAAAATAAAATTTTAAATATTTTGACATATACTTCTTTTTAGATGTAAGTATCCCACTGTTTTTCTCTAAGTTTTAAAATTAACTGATAGTATGCCACAACAAAATGAAAACAAACAAAAAGAAAGATTTGCATACCATAATTCTATTTGTATTCAAGTTGGATTTGCAAAAGCTTGTGAAAAAAGAACTAAAAAAATGTCCAAAAAAATTGCTTATTTCAGTAGCATTTTGCTTTTTCTTTTATCAGTTCTGGAGCAGTTTTCATTGCTCACCTGTAGGAATTGAAATTAAACCAAGCTTTTAAACTTTTCAAGTCTCAGGCTACTCTTGGGTATGTATACTCAGGACTGCCGAGCAAAAGAAAAATAATTGCAGTATCATTTGCAGAGGTCACAATGTTTCATACTTGTTAGCTGAGCATGTGTTGTGTCAAAAAAAATATTTTTTTCAATTCTAACTTTTTTATGATTAAACAAAATACTTGATCTTATTGGAAGGAAAAATTCCCCCTTGAAAAACTTTGATTAAATCCATTCACAAAAAATGTTTCATTTTCATCAAATTAGCAGCTGTTGCATCATCAAATTTTCAATGTTTTCTACCCAGACCAGCTGGGGCTCATAGCCTCAGAGAGGGTGGCATGTTCAGAAGTCTAATATGAGCAAATTAACCAGAATCTGCAGGAGATGAAGACATCTTCTGACCCAACTCCTTTGTCTGACTTCTGACTAGCAGAGGACATTACCAGGGGCATTACATTGCAGTACTGGTGCAGAAGGATGCTCAGTCCTTTTCAAAACATAAGTATCATCAGAGCTTTGTTGCATCTCACAGGCTCTAAATCATCCTATTTTAACAAGACTCACAGACTACTGTTTATCAGATGACAGTATTTTCTCATCACTAATGATTTTAACTAAAATTGAACAGCCCAACTTCAGTCCCTACATACGCTGAAAATTGGAGAAAGGATTTTAAGGAAAAGTCGTGGTTTTATTAAGACAGATGATGGAGTAGAAAAGAGAAAAGCTTAGAGGCACACACACAACCAGGGTAGACCTGTTGATTTTATGGAGTTAACTTCTATTTACAGCAGCGTTACTGGGATGAAAACTTGCTCCTTTCTTTGCAATAGGGAAAGGCAAAACAGTGAAGTGAGGTCCTTGCAGAAGCAGGGAGTCCAGTCAAATGCTGGTGCCATTTATGCCTTCTGGAAAAGAGGTCCTCCACACAGAACCTAATTTTATTTTTTTCAAGGACAACCTAGTTAAAGTTGCAAGGCAGACAAATTTGACACAGGAGGGTGGATAACATTCTGGGTTCAGTCAGCCAGCCCTCAACCTATTCAGTTTTATCCCTTGTGGCTTAATTTATTTCTTCCTCATAAGTCCCTAATAAAATCTACCTGCCAGCTGTGTTCGACTTTGCTTTGAATAGATATTAATGTTGCGTCGTTCTACTACCATCTTGGAAAACATGACGGTGCACAGGAACCTATTAAAACATATGTTCCTAAGAATATCATTCAATATGTGATTTTGTTGTTATTACTTACTCAAGAGGGAGATTTTATAAAAACCCTAAGACTAACTGAATATTTCAGGACAAGCTCTATCTATTGTACTTTGCATAAGTAATGTTACTGTTACCATGTGCTGAATGTAAATATGAAGCAATGCACAACATAAACGGTTAAATGAGATTCATAAGCAAACAGCCAATGGGAGTAACCAAACTGTATGCTATGTTTTACAAGCCCAAGTTGACCTTTCAGTTTTCAAAGACACTTTCTCCTCCCAAAGTAAGTGAAAATCCACTCAGGGCAAGGGGTCAGGGGAGAAAAATAAAGGGAGGGGAGGAAATGTGGTTTTAAACACTTAGGAAGAAGAATTCATAGCATGTATTTTACAAACTTGAATGATATGGTAACTAAGAATCAAGAAAAAAAATAGTTCTAGGCTATTCCAAGGTTAAGTGAGCTTTTTTTCCCTGGTATTTTGATTTTTAAATATTATTTTTTAATAAAATGTAAAATAGATGTTACATTTTGACATGGTTGTGTTTTATTGACAATATAAAATGTAGATACTGACAGTAAATAATAACTTAAATAATATTTGAATATTCAAAATAAGATTCAGTAAGGGGTTTGACATTAAACAGTAATTGATTTAATGTTAAAAACCAGAATATACCTATATACTTTTTTTAAAAATGTTTTTCAAATGTGAAAGCTTTCTTTAAAAGCAAAATCTAAAACCCCTGAGCTGGTCGTTCCAAGTGGCAGCAAATTCTTTGTTCCATACTTCCACCCGTGGAAGGCGGAAGAAGTTAATGTATTAACTCAATCAATTAATGTTAGTAGTATCCATATTTATCAGGAAGTGACCAATTAATTACACTGAAAAAAGGAAGTGGCCCTTATAATGCACATTACACTGAGTTGAAAATGGTAACACCTTTCTGCTCCAAAACACCATTGTGAAATTTTCATACTTATTTTCTATTTCACTTCGGTTGCTTTCATTATAATTGAGAGAAGTCCAAAGATTTCATGCTATGAAAAAAAGAATTACACCATTGACATTTGGGAAAGAATATAAGATCATTAGAAGTCCTGAACAGGGTGGCCTATATGCTTTACTAGCTATTGCTTTGCCCTTTAGCTAAAGTCCAGTACCTAAATCAATGGGACTCCACTGCTTCTCTTTGAAAATCACTCCAAACTCTAAAACGTCTTTGTCAGGAAGCTTTTTTTCTTTTTCTTTAAAAAAATCCATGTCTAAATAGCAATATGGTCTCTTAAGATCACATTACAGTTCTTTTTGTAGCACATATTCTCTGTTCATATTTTTTCATTATTTAAGAACAGTTATCAAAATTTTTTTTCTTAAGTACTTGTTAATCACTGCAATCACCATTAATCTCTCTATTATTTCAGTATTTTCTTGCTGAATTCCTCTAATAAGGTCACTGCTCTTCTGTTACTGATTGCTTGAAATTAAAGGCAGTATTTCTGCAGAAAACTCAGCACCGTTGGGGGGTTAAAATCATGTATTTGCTGCCCCAAATCACCAATCCTTTGCTGCTTTTTCACCTGGCTAATTCCTGGATGATTTTCTGTTCACTATAACACAGATCACCAACTTACTCTATTAACCTCCTCTCAAAGGCTGTGTCAAGTTTTCACCCATCCTCCCCTCTCCGTATCCATAGTGTTTGCTGTTTGCCTCTCAAGGCTGTCTATAGAATTTTAGAAGTGATTATCACCTTCTTACTGCCGTGCTCAAAATGTTATGCAGCCACTTTTCTTGGGCAGTCTGTTAAAAGGAAGGTCGTTCCAACACTGCCCCTGTAGCCCAATCTTGCCACTTCATTGCATTTCAACTGAAAAACATGGAAAATATTGAACAATATTAATAGTAGTAAGATACCTTAATGGACATACATGTTTCACAGAGGTGTTGCTCAAAAAGACTTTTAAACAGAAATGTGAAAGGATGTGAAGGAAGAGTAATTCTGTTCAATAAGACACTTCAAGTACCAGCTCTCTAATTTGATGAGGAGCAGGTACAGGCTATAGTGTACTCGTAAAGTAATTAGAAATCCTTGGTAATTGTTTTTTTAATTAACAACAAAACTTGGAGCAAAAAATTCTGCTCATTCCCACTTCTCTTCTGTATTAATTTTGTTTCAGCTGAGAAAAGTGGTGGCACACAAGAGATTTTTCCAATTCACATTCAAGGCAGAGAGCAGAAGAGGGCTTTCACTTGAGCTAATCTCAATGAACCTGCAAAAACAGTTCTTTTCACCTTTCTGTCCCTGTTATGTGAAACACTAATATGTTTTTTACGCTTACCTTACCCCAGCGACCCAATATTATGCTCTGTTTTCAGTTACTCTGAGTCGCTCGCGCACAAAGGAACAAGCTGGGCATTTCGGTGAGACACATAATGGGAGCACTGGCCATCAGTAGAGATGTCACTGCTCCTGGCACAGGGATAGTTAGAGTGGATGTCCAATGCAGAATAATAGCTTGCTAGAGTGACAGATGGGGAGCTGGTGGGTGCAGAGCTGGTGATGTTGCACTCAGGGCAGGAACACTGGGATCAGGGACCGACCACGCTGGTGTACAAACCACTTTCTCTGCACAATGGACCTTTGATCTGCAAGTGCTCCCTTTGTTGTTTCCACCCTCACAAATGGAAAGCCAAGGGGCATGTCTAAAAGCTAACTCTGGTGTCTCTGCTAAGAGAAAAATGATACATTAGGAGATCACCACGGCACACCTAATTGCTGTAAAACTCAACAGTCTCAGCTTTATCCTTTTGGAAAGATGGGAAAAACAAGTCTCCTTATCAATGGTGACCATTGAGGTATACATCTGTGGGTACAAGCTGCCTGACTGCACAGTTCTATCCCTTCACCAGCCATTTTCACAGGTGAGGTGGCCACCGAGCTGGGGCAAGCACTGTCCACTACATCTGGAATAAAGAAAGCTGCCTCCATATGTTCATTTAGAGCAGCTCAAATGAAAACCTTGCTGGACTGTAACGAGGGAATCTTGCGTACGCTGAACTGAAATTGCTTGAATTGAACTAAAAAATTCCCCTATCTCAAAATTTGTGGCTTTACACAGGGTATTCAGAAGAAATGCAACGTCAGGTTCCTCTCCACAGTAGAGGAGTGCTGCTGAAGTCACCTTAAGTATACTTAGACTAGAGCTTCTATTTACTATTCATTTAATTCTTTTTTCCAGCTGTCCTCATTTTTCCTTAAATCTTCTCTCTCTGGTTTTTTTTTTGGTTCTGATGGAGCCAGGGTCTTGTCCCAGAACTTCTGCAAATTGTAGGGGTGAGTGTCGTTATGAGTCTTGCCACTCTTGCAGTAATAAAAGATAAGCATGCAAAGACATGTTAGCACAGCAGGCAAAGTGATGTGTGATATGATGGCAGGTCTAAAGTGAAATTAGTGGTGTGAAGGGAGGCTATGTGAAAAACCTTGTGGAGAAGTTGATTGAAAATGAAAATTAGTTGTCTTTTTAAGAACATGCATTATAGGTCTGCTCTGTGATCCATAAAACACTTAAAAATATAAGCAGGGTTCTGACAGTCTCCAGGATTAAGAGAATTTGTTTCCACTAACAATAGGCAAATGCATTCAGAAGAGGACAAAAGCAAAACTGCAGCATGTGCATGGTAATACTCCACTTAATCTCTCCATATGAAGGCAGAGTCATTCTTTGAAAGCTGAGGAAATGGCTAATCCTCTGATGTTTTGGATTCCATCTTCTGAGAAAGACTGGAAAAAAGTGACAATGTGGTACTCTGAGGTTCTGCACTGCCTTAAGAGGCACCCCATTGACTTCTGTAAGAGCGGGAAGCGGTGGTGGGATGATCTCTGACCACAAATTTGTTCCTTTCATCCAAAGCCTCTCTGTCTCCCTTCTTCGTGCCAACATAAGGTGGTGACAATGTGTCTGGATTTAACCTGCCATATTATTAAGGTTAAAAAACGTATAGCCTGGTGGCAGTCATGGTCCAGCATTCAGCAAGAAGCTAAGAAAACTATAGTAGTCAATTTTTAATTGAAATCTTCATCAGAATATCTTGGTACACAAAGAAGAGTGTACAGTAAATTGGACTGCAAGACTGAAATATTTGGGTAAGAATCAGATGGTGTTCACAGGGTAAGTTGCTCTAATGGCAGGTAGGTTGTTTTTGTAGAGGATAAGTCATGACAGAGAACACACTAAACCCACAGTCCATGTGTTTCTGGAAGTTTTATGCATAAAGCTATGGTTTTCCAGGTGAACTAACAGAATTCAAAGCTGTATTTCTTTATGTGGTAAAGTTAGATTGAAATAAGTGAAAATTTTTACTGTCAAAGAAAAAAAACCTAATGACAATAATTACGTACGTAAATGTATTTCTGCTACCCACTCAGAAATTATTTTGCAGAAGCTGATCTCATCTATCAGCAAGGCCTATCTTTTAATGCACTCTCAAATCTTCTGATACTTTTCCAGCAGATGAAAAAAAAAAATCAGAGCTTAGTCATCTGTTGCACATGTTTCTGTCACTTACAGAGCCATTAAAAAAAAGATATAGGAGAAAGTAATAAAAATTTGGGGAGCTCTAACAGCTTTCTGAAGGCAAATCTGACAATCACCTTCCCAACAAGATGTGAAATTTTCTGCCCTAATGCCCAAAAACACAGATTGGATTGGACAAGCTGCCCGGGACACGGCAGCACAGAGATGGATCTTGAAAGAGAGTGTTAAATTCCTGGGACTAAATGCTGTGTTTTAGTCGCATTGGAGAAGCTTAGTCATGCCTGAATAGTGGTTACAGGCTAAAGTTAGAGACTTGCTGGTACCTGACTTGACAGAGCACAAAGCCAGGGCAAGTCTGATAAAGAGAATTTCTAGGGAGTTTCTAGCAGCTAAAACGAGTTGAAATATTTCCTGGGCTGTTTGGTTCCTTGTTCCACTGTCTGGTTGCTCTATTTAGAGCTGCAGCAGAGATTTTCTTTTTTTTTGTTTTTTAAATTTATTTATTTATTATATTTACATATGGGAAGATGTCTGAAATCTAGTGGAGTGAGCCCATAAGATGCCCTTTCTGGAGGCTGCATTCAGTGCCTTTTAGCACAATACACTAGGTCTCAGCATCTCATGCAAAATACGGAGTCTTGCAACTGGAGAATGCTTTGAGATCTACAGAATAAAAGTGCTCCAGGAAAGTCGATATTATAAGAAAAAAAAAAAAAACCACACAAAACCCCACAAAAAATACTGAAAAGCCTTACTGTACCTTTGAAGTAATTTAATTTCATGCCACATATACAGCAGGACAGGGATGGAAATGTAGCCCTGTGATCTTAAACTGGTTCTTTTAGGGATCCTAACTTTCTGCATTTAATCTAGAATCTAGGTATCTGCGAAATCAGCCTGATGACAAGACTGAATTTCAAAAAAGGAAAAAAAAAAAGGAAAATCTGGAAGGAAGTCCCATTTTAATCGACTCCTTCAGTTTCAGGCTGCCTGCTTTCCGTTTTCACACGTATGTGCACTTCCATTAGCCCCGCTGCTATTCTCTGGAAGTGGCTGCACTTTCCCTCCAGCTGGCAAGGTGCAAAGGGCTCTGTAGAAGTGGTCTAGGAAGCAACCCGCACCCTCCCTGGAGACCAATTACTTTTGAAATGTGCCTGATCGTTTGCTGCTGCCATCTCCCCCTCCACAACCTGCCCCCACCTTCCCCCAATCGCTCATTGTACTGTTGTCACTGAGACACCTGATCAGCCCTAATTCTTGCTTTTATTTGAATTAGGGTGCCACCAATCTTGGATCCATGTCAGGGCCCATGTAATGCCTTTGGGCAACACTGGGGATTAGATTAGCATTTTGGTGTTGTTCTAAAGCCACATGGTCAGCATTATAAGGATCCCATTAGAGATAAAGGGACCGGTTACACAAAGCCTAAGAAATATAAGGGCCAGAGGAGGTTGATGTAATTGGCTGATATTAGAAAGTGCTTTAATTAATGAAAGCATACTGTGGTTACTACCCCTTTTTATAGTTTAACATGCCTCTTAATTACATTCTCAGTTGTTCGTTTACACTGAGCATGTCTTTCAGAACTGCCAAACTCTTCAGGGAAAATGAAGCAAGTATGTTGTACTAGGTTGGCCAGCCTCACAATTCAAACCTCCGTTATTGGCTGATAGAAGTAGTCTAGCCAGGGGAAAAAAAAAAAAAAAAAAAAAAAAAAAAAAAAAAAAAAAGAAAAGAAAGAAAAATAAAAAAGGGGAATGCTTGCCTACTCAGACAGGCCCAGAAATGACAGGATATGGAAAAACGTATAATCAGCAATTTAGGGAGCATCAGACTGCCTGCACTTCAGAGCTTTGTTAGACATACAAATATATATATTTCAAATCCCAGGAAAATGCATCTTCCAGCAGTTCTGCAAGTGAGGGCTGTCTCAGCTCAGAAGGGCAGATCTTGGCAGTGCTGTTTCCACTTCACAATACAATGATTACATGAATTTGTGTTCTTGACCGGATTGGTCCACCTGGGATATTCCCCTCTGTTTGCTGGGCATTTCATGTACCTACACTATTATTTAATTGTTGGTCTTTCTTAATACATGTAAGAACTCAGTGCCAGAGTAATCTTTCATCTCCAGAGCACACTCCAAGCTTTAGTTTTCTTACTTTTTTTCATTCAACTATGGTCTCCAGAAAAGAAGAGTTTACACTTAAAGGAAAAAGCAAGAAGTTTTTACAGAGCCCTAAGCATTAACTTTCACTTGGTGATCTTTTTCAAACAAAGATTCTAATCTCTGATTTACTAATTTAAGTGTCTGTCAATAGTGTCTTTTTGATCAATTGTCTGTAATCCAGTGGGGAATAACAGACAAGCTGTAAATAAATACAGGTTAGCATTTAATCAGTGATAAGGTATCTATAAAGTTAGGAAGTATAAACTTGCAGTGGAAACTACTGGTGTTGTAGTAGGATGAATTCTGCTGCTGCTGCTGTTCTGTTATGTTTTTCACGTTATGTGTATTTCAAAGGTGTTCCAGAAGCTTTCTTAAATGTCTTTTTAAAGAAACACATGAAAAGATATCTATAGCCTTCACATGATGAATTATTTCAATAGACAGAAAGTACACATTTCTTCAATCTTAAGATCACAGTGTTCATTATTAGTAGTATGCAGGGCTCAAGTTGTTGGCTCATTTAGGGCTTTCATAGTAGGGCACAACTAAACAACGCAGTATTTTCCCACTATCAGAGATTATCAAAATTCTGAATTTCAGGTTACAGATATGCAACTACAGAAAAAAAATCCAAAGGACAGGTAGTCACACTTCAAGGCTAGCATGTTTTGTTACATTAAAATTGCCCATGAGGAGGTTTTTATAAGATGTAGGATCATATTTTTGCAAAATTGCACATACATAATTATGATTCCTCGTCACATTCATGAAGTGGTATGTCCGCTTGATATTCAGTAAATCCACCAGTGTAGCACCATAGAAAGTAGCTGAAATTTCCTAGATGAAATTAGTCACCAATTTGGATATTGATTTAACAAAAAAAACCCAAAGAGAACAGAAAACAAAGATATGCCTTCTTTAAAGTGTTTTCACATCAAGTTCTGTCTTCATGGTTAGGACAGGACCTGAAGAAACCTGAATTTCTGTCTATTTTATAGACTGATAATACCTCATCAAAGCAGCAGAAATGGTAGTCTGCAGCTGAGTTCTCAGAAGAAATCTAGCAACTGTAGCTGTGCTGTTCTGCTAGATAAACAGAGAAATTCAGCAGTTCATGAGCTTAATATGTGCCTTAAGTCCCTTCTGGCTTTAATCATCAGTTTCATTTTGAATTCCCAATATCTGAATTAATTGCAGGTGTCTGATTCCAACAAGAGTATAGTCTTTAAATTATACATGTCAGTGCATCACTTACATCATGTCACTTCCCATTAAATTTCTTCTCACTGTAAGTCTGTATAACACAACGTGACATGATAGAAGTGTGCTGGTATGGTGCGTACCTCAAAAAACAAAGTTTTATAATATTATATTCTACCAATCTTTCAAGTTATCTTTGGACTATTAAAATGAGTAGATAATAGTTCACTGGGAAAGGTCTCGACCATCAGCTAAGGGTGAAAAGGAGTCAGATGAAGATCCTGAAGCTGGCACAATTCTGCTGTGAACTGAAAATACAAAGAAAAATACACTCTTTAAAAATGATCAGAATATCTGTTCATCCACATGATATACATAATAATACATTAGAAGAGTCATGACACCTAGAGAAATATACAAAGGGAGAAGACTCCAACCAGATTGCTTCCGTCAGAGTTAAGTTGTGGTGTAGATCCCTGTCTTAAATAATTTCATATCCCAGATAGTGTCTCCCTCAGCAACTTGTACTGAGCAAGAACCAAACACTCAGCTACATTACCACGTAACAGCAGTTAAACGAGAGCCTTATAAAGATGTTGTAATTGCTGTCACACCTCTGGGATGCAGAGAATCTAAGTCCTGTCCTGACTGAACCATGCAGCTTTGGTAGCATGGTAAAACTTGGGAGGAAAAGTTACATAAAAGGTAATCCTCAGTCACTTAGAAATTGTGGTGTTGTGAAAGACTTAATTTCTACTGTACCTAATGCAGGAAATAACTACTAATTACTTCAACCTTTATACTTAATTTTGGAAATATGGGAATTATGACACTAATTGGGAGCCAGTTTGTGAGGGTTGTGCCTCTGCAGAATCCTTAGCTGGAAAACTTTTCAACATTTAACAGGAGAAAATATTAAACCTAACATTCCAGCTGCAGTATTGCTGCAGTAGGAATATAGAACATGTATTTATCTTTAGTCATAAAAGAGAAAATTATCTGTAGTTATTCCACTCAACTACCCTATAGACACAATTTTCCTGGAAAACTCCATGTCTATGTCTCATTGAAAACTTAACAAAAGAGAAAAGGAGCTAAGCTGGACCAAATTCAAGATTGCACTAGCCTTTGGCAGGCCTTTCTATATAGAGGCACTATCAATCTACTCTTTATCATCTCTTCCGTAGGTCTCACCGTGCCCCACAGCAGCTGTCAGCATGAGCAGTGAATGCCTTCCCACTTAGGTAATGGATGCTATCCATAAACAGACCCATCTCTAAATCTTATCCAGCAAATCGACCTTCTGCACTTAGCCAGGTGCTCAAATGAGCTGTTACTACATTTTTCCAATAAAATTACTGTTTTCTCTGCAAGCTGATATTCAACCTCTCTCCCCTCCCGCTTATTCTTCATAGTCTTCAAAAAACTGCTAGTCAAGTTCTTGCTCTTAGCACACCACAAAGAGGAGCCAGCCCAAATTCTCCCAGAGGTTATGGTCCATTCAGGGAGAGAGAGAATCATTATTGTTACAGAACTGGTCTGATCAGGGTGTTTTGATAGATACAGTCATTACAGGGCTGGAAATAAAGATAATGACGAGCAAGAGGTTCCCAATTCTCTCATCCTGAACAGGAGTCTCCTGGATTTTGAATTAAACAAGAAATGTTTTATGCTCTCATGAGTCTGAGGTGGTCAATGTAGAAAAGGGAGAACTATGAAAAGAGACTAAAAATAGAAAACACCTAGTCTGGAGATTTAAGACCCTCTGAAATTTAAACATCTTGACTATCAGTTCCAGTGAGTTTGTGGACCAATCTAGAGCAAAAGATCACATGATGCTGCATATTTTGGATGCATTAATTTCATTCATGCCTGACCACCTCTCCTGTTTGTTGAAGTAACAGCACAATGCCATCTAAGCTAAGGGCAACATGTACTTATTTTGTGACCCTTGAATCCACATAAATCCTAAGCAGCCCTACCACAAGCTGGACATCAATCTGACTTTGACAGAGCATCTCTTGCACTTTCTCCTGAAGGATAATTATGTGATGGCTGTAATTATCAGTAAGACTGGGACTGAGTGTGTTTGGAAGACAAGCAGTTTCAGTACTGTAAGTAATCTCAGACCTGATCCTTCATTTCCCATTTGTGCCAGTAAGCCATTAGCTTATTCTGTTTTCAGTTCCTACGGTGGTTTGCCAGTCAAACACGAAGCCTTCTTCTCTGATGTTCACTTCTGCATAGATCTGAGATGAAAAGAAGTGTCTTGCTCAATACACAGATGCTGTTCATAATCCCATTACAAGATATTAAATTCATTTATTGCCCAGTCTCCAAGAGTTAACAGGTAACCACCGAGCACATATTTGAACAACAGCCAAACAGCCTGGCAGGCGAGCACAGTTCTTGTTCATATGTATAATTGTCACTGAAAGGGCTGACTTCTCCAGAAAAGGCAGAAAAGAGAAGTAAAATAGGAAGGTGGTGGCAAAGGTCACAGGAGTGGGAGTCCTAGAAGCAGGCCAAACCCAGGATCTAACACAAGATGGTTTTGATGTATCTCCAAGACAGCATTTGCAAAACATCAATTGCAGATGTTGCCCTGTAATCAGAGGTTCATATTACAAATGAGTAAAATATTTGGTTGAATAGGCTTACAGGTGTCTCTCTGTGTTTCTCTTTTTAGTTACTCAGGGAAAATTTTAATGCGAATTTGACCCAAAATACTTCATAGTTAAGTAAAAAATGATAGATGCCTTATAAATACATGAGCCACAGAGATAAAATGGAAGTAGAAAAAAATATTATTTGCAATTTATTTAGTCATTTTAGAAACTGCATCTCTTCAGCAAATTAGACTTGCACACTTTGAGTCCTGTCACCCTTTGGTGAACTCATCTTTGAAGTTTCAGTATTAAAACTAGCTCAGAATCATGCAAATAATTTTCTATTGTTGTTCTTGTATCTGCTGCTGTTCTCAGAAATGCTGTAGGCAGTCCACTATATGTTAGAAAGACTAATTTACTAGTGAAGTTACCAAGTCCACTCACTCGCCAACTATGAAATAATTCAATTATAGCAGTAGTGCACTCTTATATATGTATTTTTAATTTCAAGAATCTTTGTAACTATTTCATTTATTACACTGGAATGAGCTACCATCATGTTTCTCTGTCACATGCCTAAATCTAAGTTCTTTCCCATCAAGTTTACACTGTCCTTTATTTCAGTCAATTCAAATTTATCTCAGTAAGTAGACATTCAGAGATCTTCTCATATTAATGGTTGCTTAGATATAAATGTATGAGGCCTGTAGACAAGTTCGGAGTTTGTAGGAATACGACACTTAACTCTGACCCTAGATAACTAGGTTAAAACTTGTGTAGACAAAAGCAATTTGTCTACATCTCCCTGATTAAAAACTTTATGTGTGTATAAGTGTTTATGTATACGTTTATATTTACATCTAGAAGTGATGGAATGTTTTCTGAAGATGCTAAATTTACTTTTGAGGGAAGCTCAATAAGGATGTTTAGGGGCCTCTTCATTTTAGTTTATCAAGCTTAATTCAAGCAGAATTAGTCATTTCATCAAAATCATGCAATGCTTCTCTGCTGACAGCTTGTTGGTGGTCTCCAGTGAGCTCACATCTTACCAAAATAAGGCTGTCACTCATGTGCATCATTATGTCCATCTCAAAGGCGGTAGTCTGGTTATTTTTCACTGTAGTTACACTTCTAAGTAAGGCTGTCTAGGCTGAGCAATTTCCGCTTTTGCTCTGCCTTGAGTGGTTGAAGGATTATTTTGCGTTGTCAGTACAGAACATTTTGTAATTATGAGTCTTATACTCAAAAGTAATAAAAGCTTTGAATGTTCTCCTCTGCATTAGTTGGACATTTAAAGCGTTTTGTTTGCAATTTACTGTCATAGAATCATAGAAGCAGAAAAACCTTCTGATAGATTATTTAATGAGTATCTTAGCCTTAAAAATCTGCACCCCATAGCCAGTATCCCCAAATATCCATTGTCTCCTGCACACATCTCAGTCCAGCAGCTGGGCAGGCAAGAGTGAGTTTAGACATCCTGGATGTGAGCTAGCATGCCCTTCATGCAAACAAAGCACACCAAATTAAATTATTGGAGTTACAGTTTCCAAGCCAGAGTTAGGGTATTTTAGACTGGAGCAGGCTGGGAGCACATAAACTTGTGACTGACTGCCTTCTTCACATAAACTTACCTTAAATTAGTGAAACTAGCCAACAGGATACCTAAACAGGACAAGAAGAAGCAGGGGGGACAGGATGGCATCTGAAATCCTCTGTTAGGTTTTAGAGGGTTGAAAAACTCTTTTCTATTCAGAAAACTAGAAAGTCATGTTACCTTTTGGCTCTATTTGTTTCATTATCTTTTTTAGCTAAAATAATCACCATGAGAAATTGAATCTGGACAATACGCCCTTTTCAGCCTTAAAAGGTTCCTGGGAGCTGAGAACAGGGTCTTGTTTTTAAGGATCATGAATGCACCAGGATAAACAGTGAGAAACTGTGATTTTTGGTTTGCACAGAACTTTTGAGCACTTCACTGGGAAAAAAAAAAAAAAAGGACAGCTGTAGAAATTGGGAAAAGTGTTGAAAACAGCACTTTCTGTGACTAAGGTGCTTACACTTGCTCTAGTCCCACTCCTCAAACCCTCCTCTGGATGTGTCCCCAGCTGCTGGAGCCAGCGGGACAAGAATAAACTGGGGAACAAAAATCAAAAAAATACAAAAAGTAAAGCAAGTTATGAATCATTTTGTTTTGTCTTCAAAGGAAATAATGTTCATCGTGTAATGAATCAACTTCACTGACAACATACTTTCACAGGGAGGAAATACTAAGCTTCCTCAGAAATAATCGCTTTTTTGGTGAAATTTTGCTAGGTTAAACACAGTTCTGTGCCAATGCACACCAGTACTTTGTATTCCTCCCGGTATTTTCATTTAAAAGGGAGTTGCTGTGCAAAATAATGTCCTTGTCTGTCCCTTCTTCATACAAACCTCCAATCAAATTTAATAAAGCTAGTTTGATACAATGCCAGCCTACACTTGGTTTACCCTTGGTCGACTTTAATAGGGTCAAAAATATTTTCGCATTGGCAGTGTACGCATTAATCATTTTTCCAGAGGATTTAGAAAATTGGAAGAGACAAGGCCAAGCAAAATTTTAAATTAATTGGGCCTACCCTAGCATTCAGGGGGTCACCTTGTGTCAGTTGTCCCACATTTTCCAGGTCACGAAGTTCCAGTGTATCCTACAGCTGCCATGAGGAGAGATTCGTGCTGTGGGCACACAAAGGTGAAAGAATTTCTCCCAGAAAGTGCGAATTTTCCTACGGGCAACCACAACAATTGCAGCTTCCAGATTGTCGCCAGACACCAACCACTTAAATAATGCATGCTCGGCTGACGCCTGTACTTGGTGCATTTTCTAATCGAGTAGTCAGGAAAATTTGCAAACACTCTGTCATTTACCATAAATCCGCTGCCTGCTTACAACTACAGAGTAATTAATTTTAGTGCTGTTCAGAATTATTAATTTCAGCTGGAAAACCTGTCTTCACAATCATTGCTGTTTTAACCCTCCCTTCTATTTTGGGGGGTTTTTTTGTTTGGTTGGTTGGTTTTGGGGTTGGTTTTTTTTGTGTCCTAATATTCTTGCTAGGGGTTAGAACATCAAAGAGTTATTCTTACAAGGGAAAGACTGTCTGTGGCAATGTTAATGTGCTATTCCAGTGTGACACCAAGAAATGCTTCAACATTTCTGATTGTAATCTGCAATAATGCCCTCTCAGTACAGGGCTGGCTGGCCAGATGTAGTTGGCAGTGCTAAGGGAGGGAAGCAAGTGAAAGACTTTCTTTGGAGATGTAATTAATTTATTAGGTTCTAAAAGGGCTTACTGTGTGATAAGGAATGCATATACCTTTTAGTGCACAGTTTTATTCAGCAGAGTGTCACAGCCTAAGTGCTGAAAATAACTGGAGGCAAGAGAGTTATGTTAAATGGTTTATCATCTGTTTAAACATTCTTAGAATTTAACCCATAGGATTAATAAGCTTTTTGGCACAAGAAAAAAACGATATCTTGCAGATTTATTTGCAAACCTTGATGTTATGATAACACTGGAAAGGAAATCTCTGTAATTACTGCCTAGTATTTACAATTCTGCAGACACAGGGAATATTGCTTGTTGAAGTGGTTTACTCGCATCTGCAAGGTGGACTTGGAGTTGCATCAGTAAGCATTCAAGAAAGTGCTCAGTCCTGGTCCAGTCTGCATCATATCCACCATGACCAGGGAAATTTTGCAGCTGGTGGTTTTTAGTAAAACTACCTATTCCCATCAGAGTTTTGAAATAATCATACCGGCCATCTTGTAACCTAATATGACACGTAAACATCTTCATTTCCACCCTAGGACTGTATTAAAAAACAATATTCAACTGGAAGACTAGGAAAAAAAAAAAAAAAAAGGAAAGAAACTGTCGTGAAAGTAAAATACAATATAAGCATGAGTCACTAAGAGATTAGACACGGTTAAGTATTTCAGGATGTTTGTGGTAACCTTCATCTAAACAATACTGATAGTCTTCTGTGGATGATTCTTCCTCCAACTGTTCCCAAGTCTCTGTAGGACTGCCCAAAATGAAGCTGATACTTGTTTTATAAGAGCTGTAAACCTTTGATACCAAGCTGACTGTTTTCAGCTCATATGAACCAGTTTAAATGTTAATGAAATTAACTCCTGGAGAGCATCACAGTGCCATCATTAATTATTTAAAAATAAATAAAGAACTGAAATCTCATACAGTGTGTTTCTACATTAGGTACACGCACTTACAAGAAAAAGGAGAGATTATGGACACTTACTGAGCAGCAGCATACAAACAATATATTAGAAAAATGTTAAAAGGAGGACTCCACACCTGAGGAGAGTGTTCCTCGGAAACACAACATAAAAACACCACCTATGCTTTCTCAGCAGTTTCATGCATGAATTAGATTACATATTTAATCCTGAAACAAAAATTAGTACTGAATTATTTTGCAATTACATTGAAATTTGGATCTGGTGCATCTCTGGTCTATCAGCTTCATGTCAAGATCTTTTTTCCCAGCTGTTATACTGAACCCTAAAATTGACATTACAGGTTTTTTATAAACATCCAGAAATACACCCACTCACATCAAGAATGTACTTGATAGGATCTATGTGGGACATTTGGAAACAGAAATTGGCAAAAAGCTCTAAGCACATCTATTTGGTAGACTATTAAAACAACAAGCTGATAAAAACTGTCATGCAGCTGGGATCTTCTCTTTAATACCACAATTAACTTTTTTAACAAAACAGAGGCTAAGACTTTAAAAGGGCAGAACTCGGTTGTAAGAAATAATGCAAATATTATGACATGAAACCAGGAACAAAATAACATTCAAGCCTGTTAATTAATCATTACAAAATACTGAATTGCAGTGTTAGATGAGCAATGTTTCTGATGGCATAAAATATTATGGGATTATGTCTCATGTAGAGTTGAGGTACTGTGCATATGTAATATATATGTACAAATATCTCAACATAATTGTTTCCAAATGATATTATTAGTGATGTATGACATTACTCATGTTACCCCTTTTATTAATTGAAAACATTTTAATTTAATTCAGGATATTTTGCTTAAGAGCAGCACTTTGCTGCTCGTCATTGTATTTTGACAGCAAACTGAATTCTTGTTCACAAGTATAGGATTTGTTTAGCTCCAGGCATCTGTGTTTGGATTACGAGAATGCTGATTGGTTCACTGCCAGGGGCACAAAAGGGTCAAGCTGTCCTTTTTTAAAGGAGTTTTTTTCTTTCCCCCCCCACCTTTTTTTTTTTTTTTTTTTTGCCTAAGAGTTTGGCTCATTAATCAGAGTTAAAAGAAAGGGGGAAAGGCAGTGACTTGAAATCATTTGATTCTTTTTCAAGGGGTATTTTGAAAAGCAGAACTCAACGTTAGTGTTAGAGGTTGAGTAGATGTTTGTATGGATCATACTGACATACTTCTGACAGGTGACCTGAAACCTTTCAAACTGACATCTGTCACAGACAGAGATTTTTTAGCCTCAGAGCCTGTTTTCATGACATTTCATTTTTCATCAGATTTTGAGAGAAGGGAAAAAAAAGAAGATGAACTTGAAAAAATCTTGCCAGGGGCAGAAAATGAGATCAGATTTTCTGCAGCTGTCTAACTCACCTTTAAAGGTTAGAGGTCCAAGCAAAGTGAAGAAAAAGGTCTCATTTTGATGTTATTAGCTAAAAGGAGAGATTACTTCTTTAAGTGTATTTCTACAGTTGCATAGCCAGTATAGGACATTATAGAGGTGTAGGTAGTTAAGGATGGCTTGGGTTATCCATTACAAATCCTGATTTCCAGCATTTACTGGTTCTTTGTAGTGAGCTGAAACTTAGGGCACAAGTTTAACTCTGATACAGGTTTAAGCTGAAAATGGCAAATCTCTATCATATGGATAATATTATATGACAAAACAGAAATACATATTCAGCTTCTGGTTTTATTTTATTCAAATGCTTGTTAGGAAACCATGGCCTCTATTTTAAACTAAAATGGATGCAGATACAGATATATGAAACACAGGCACTATAGCAAAACCACTTTATTGAAGGCACCCAGAAGCCAGATCAAACTATCTAGAAATTTTCTTTCCATGCATTTCCCAGTAGACACCGTGGTCCTGCTATGTCAGAAGAGGAAAGGCATCCCGGCAGAAATATTCTTTTTCTAAATGTGCCACATAAGGTCCCCACTCTGAAGTCACTGTCTTGACCAGCTTCCCTCTGTCACATTGGGATGATAGTGGTGACAAAGGTCTAGAGCAGCTTTCAATGTGTACCAACATGCCTGAGATATTGATTGTCAGCTGTCTTGCATAAAGGCATTGAGTCAGACCTATTTAACCCATAATACTCCTGAAATACTTCTAGATGTTGAGAAACAGATGAGAAAACAAGTCAACAAGTGGGCAGCCACTGATACTGGTGGATACGTTCCCCCATAGATGTCCCAGTTAGATCACTGGGGTGTAGCAGGAAAACTATAATACCTGCTTCATTAAGCTAGAAAATTCTGTAGTTGTAATTACCATGAAATATGAGCTGAACTTTCCACGACATATCTGTTATGCCATGGTGCTAGCAGTTTGCAGGGGAGACTGAGAGGTCATGTATTGTCCCTTCTTTCCTTTCTTCTGACAAGAAGAGGAAGGAAAAGGGGACTAACATTACTTGTATGGGGAAACACCTTCAGCACTTTACTTTATTACTGTCAGCCATTAATTCTTACTGAAGCTAGAAAGATTTCAGCATTCCGTAATAAAATCTTACCCAAAACTCCTTGAGTTTTTGCTACTGACTTGATATTTCAGAATGCATTTGTAAAAACTATTAATTAATTTTAGCCCAAGACAAAAGAGAGATGAATTATGTTTTTCTTACACATCCAATCCAGCCGAAGTTTAAGAAACTACACGAACTGAATCAGTCATTGTTTAGCACCCAGTTCCTTTCTCTCCCCAACATTGCATATGGTGTTTCTCTTGCTGATATTTATTGCAATATATGTTGCAAATACTTCTATTAACAGTCTCAGCAGTACTCATATTCACCAATTGAATAAATGGTCTTCTGATTCACCTCAACATTTAGCAATTTAGTTGAAAGGAATTTAAGGAATAATAATAAAGTGATATGTGTTATGTTTGCTTATGAACAATAAACCAGTTTTTCATCAGTTCTGAATTTGTGCATTGGTCTTTCATGGAACTCCCTCCTTTCTCTATTCACTATATTTTTAGAAAAAAAGAGGTAGACACCTACTGTCATATCTTCAGCATAACATTCTCCATCTGGGATATATTCAGCCCTGTAAAAAGATTATTAATGTAAGTGTTCTGCCTCACCAGATCCTTGGACTTTCTTTTTTTTTTCCTTTTTAAATGATCTGGCTTTATCCAATCAAATGTGGGTTCACATAATCCTTTTTCTCCATCCAGCGTAAAGGATAATGGTAAACATTGCAAGGGTATAGCTGGTAAGTCTAATTTTTCCTTAGCCAACATACTACCAGGGAACATCAGAATATGCTTTATTTATGCACACTATAAAATAGCTGTGAATTCAAAGACTATGCTAGGTCATGTCTGAGGAGAAAATAAGCCTGTGGAGGGAGAGATAAAAGCAGTGCAGAAGAGTTGCATCTCCAGAGTGCTGGGCTTGAACTCCAGATGAATTTTCATGGGTGTCTTATAGTGTTGCAACTTTAAAATCATCCTTGAGGAGGTAATCCTTAGCCAGGTAATTCTGCTGCTGCCATGGACTCAACCTGTGTCAAGCACAAGTTAATGGTAACGTAGAAAATCAGCAAGGACTTATAACCTCAATGAAATTCCTGTTAGCATTCGTGTAGGAGCTCATGTCTGTGGGGAAATCTTATCTCTTACTCTTGCTGGACAAGAAGAATTCAGAGCCAGCTGTGTACAATGTATTTAAGTGCTCTGCAGAACATGTAAAGCACAAGAATTACACGGTAGGAAGAATGGGTGATATGGAAAGATGGAGAAGATTGAAAAATCAGATAGTATTTTCTTAGAAAAAGTGAGCCCCTTTGTGTGGGCTGTGATTGTGCAGTTTCACACATCTCAAGAGAAATCACTCTTGAGGTTAAGAAAAATATCAGTGGGAAAGGTAATGGAGTCTGGAGGTAAAAGAGCTACAATTCTGAAAGTATAGGTTATTTTTTCACAGCAGAGCAGGATATCAATCTGAAAAGTCCAAGCTGATCATATAGGGACTTTGAGTGGTAACAAGAGAGTTAAGCCCATCAAAAAGGAACAAATTAAATACTGGGAGAATAAAGAAGGAGTCCAGGATAGTTTAGAAAATCACCATCTGGTATTTGCAGTATTTCCAAATCAAGAAGAAAAGAAGACGGGGGGGGGGGGGGTTATTTTGTGCAATACATTGAATTCTGATTGCTACTATTTATTATTTTTACCTGGAAATAAAAAAATTAAAAACATATTTTCAAGGTACATTTAGAACAAAGTTGATGCTACATATAAAATACACAATAGTAGTGTAGGTACGCATGTTGCTTTCCATTCCTCTAGAGGGTATGATTGTACACTTATGGTATTGAGTTTGAAAAGGCCTGGATTCTCTCAGCTCCTATGAAGGTTAGGGAAAAAATCTGTGTTCAACAGCTCTGAAAAAGCAAATGTTTGTACTAAAGACGAACAGCCATTTTCATCATTGCAAAAGCATTTGAATCATGGCCTTGTACATGGCCTTCAGGAAATTTCTCTTCCCAACTTTTTCCTGTATTTTCCCCATATGAAAATGCACGGAAGGAAATCTGCACTTGTCTTCTGGTTTGATGATTCTATATGCAGTAAAGGAAATTCAAAGTCATCATCTAAAATAAGATTGCTAATGTTTAACATCCATTTAAGATATGTGTCCACCCATAGACTTCAGTTTTTATAAGACAGACAGATAGCAGAAAAAACTGATATATAGGAAAGTCATGTTAGAGAAATAAATGAGGTTGAGTTTTGTAATACTATCTTTTTTCATGGAAGTTGCACATTGATGGTGAGCATGGGAACTGGAGATGCATAATGAACTTCCATTTCTTAGTTTTTTGAAGAAACATCAATTGTCTGATGTGCATTCGTATCTTAGCCTGTTATTACTCAGAATTACTTTTGATTTTGTTTTTGGTGCATGGCACAGGAAAGTTTGTTACAAAGATCTGCCCAGTTAAGTGAAAAAATGAGCTGGATACTTGCATTCCAGTACAACACTTCTAATTTCACAGTTTAATAGACAATATGAAACTCTGAGCTTAAAGTTCATTTTTATCACAGTTCCCTGGAAAATCTTGCATCTCTGGATATGAAACTATTCAGAAAATTACTGAATACAAATGTATGGGATTTTTTCCTAGAATTATTCACCTCTATTTAAAGTCTTAAATCAGCGAGTTAATAAATTTTTTAAAAAAAAAAAATTTCTCAAATTATGTGGGTTAACCTGATACAAATTTTCCACAGTAAATCTGATTCTGGGTCTTACTTTTAGATGTCAAATAATTTATAAATACCAAGCATGAAAAATTATTTCTACGAAAAAGATTTTACAATAAAAATTGTCATTATTATTTTCTTATGTTTCCAGATCATGCCAAAATAGACAGCTATGTCTGACTAGGAATTACTCTCGGAAGCAGAAAATGTACTCCCTTGGTTTCCTGAATTTTGTTCACTTCTTAATCTGTTCTTTTCAAAAATTTACTATTTTCTATGAGCATCTGCCTAAGCTTAGGCAGGAACAGAGCTTCCTAAAAAAGATTTTTTTTCTTCATCAGCAGTTTATTGTTTCAGAAGAAGTTGCCATGATTCATAGTACAAATTAAGGTTCTCAAGAACTTACAACAGCCGCGGGAGAACTGCAGTCTTTTCACACCTGTGAAATTTTTAAATTAACAGCTGCTTTTATAATGCTGTTCATTAACAGAAAGATGCAACATGCACTTCTGAGAAAGAAAAACATAAGAAAATCTCACAAATTTTTGGCTAAAATCTTGGACAAAGGCTATCCATAGATGCCCATGAAAAAAAGGTAACAAAGGAAGCCAAGTATAGAGTTTCAATGCAAAATGTTTTGATAAAAAATTCAAATTATGTTCTAAAATCAGAAAACCTCTTACAGTCACCTAAACCCCTGCCAGCTCTCATACTCTGAATGTGCGATTCACTCATTAGACTTCACAGCCATGTCCCCACTACCGCATCTACATCTAATATATTTGCATGCCTGGCCTATCTGAGAGCCTTACACCTTGGTCTAATCAGGATTAGGTGATGGTGAACAAGAGTCTTTACCAAATATTGTTCTATACTGATTTTACAACATTTCTGGTTCTTACTTGCCACAAAGACTGGGATTTTGAATTTCCTCTTCTCCCCCATTCTTTGAGATGTGAAGCAGAATCAGATATATGATGCTTCTTCAGGAAAAAAGGAGTCTTGTCTCTAAAGAAAAATCTTGAGACTGCATGGTGTCAACAATTTACAAAAAGGTCAGATAAATAAGGGGGAGGGCTGTATATATAACGAAAGCTGACTAGAAAATGTCTCTCTTACAGAAACAACGGTCAGCCATGAAGCATTCAACTGGCATGGAACACCTATCTTGAGAGAGCAATATTGCTGTAAAGTTCATCAAGATAAAACCCACCTGAAACATTTCCTTTTACACTTTATATAACATCTGTAGTCCTCTGTCCACAGGTGTGTTTATACAGATGGAATTTATCATAAGTAGAGAGAACGCTAAATGCAAATGGAATAAATCTGGGTTACCTTTTAATGGGAATTAAATTAATAAATAATTTAAATAGAAAACACTTTTGAAGATTTCTTTTAAATCCATTGGGCAACGTGTTGCTGATATGATGCAGAGGCTGAATATTCTTTGAATCAATGTTTTCCAGTATAGGCAGAAGTACCAATCAGCTGATAATCTGCAAGATGTGTGGCTTCCTAGGTGGATCACTACTATTTGAGATGCTGCTTAGAGAATGAATACCGACCAAGGAAGAAGGGAAATGGATGCACTCCACTAGTGTTAAATTGTCGACCATTAACCACTACAGCAGCATTTGTTTTCCAGGAAGAAGTGTGGAATTTTCCTTTTTTTTCGTTTGTGGTTTTTTTCCTGAAGATGTGGTACTCTGTCAAGGAGGATGGGGAAGTCCTTGGAGAAGTTGTTCTGTGCACTCCTGTGTGTTGTAATATCTCTCAAATACAGATCAGAGACAATGGAGACTGAGAAGTTCTGACACATTCTTCATCTATAATGTATCTGAAAGCAAGAGGAGGCCCCTTGCTCAGTGTCACCTCCCACATGAAAATAATGCTAATGCCTGAATGGTATTAGAGAAGAGAGCAAGCATTTGTAGATAGGTGCTGATTGTTCTTTCAATAGAAATGAGTTCATTTTGTTTTAATTCAAACACATTGCTATTCAGATAAAAAAGGATTGAAGGAAAGGATGAACCTAACACAGTAATGTGGATTGTTTAGCTAAAATAGAAACCTCACAATTTATTAAACTCTCCATATATCATTTCTTCATTTTTTTCCTCAATTTTGTTCGTTCTTCTATTTACTAGGATATATGCTGGGTGTCATAAAGTATTTCTCTGTATGATGATGCTGATAAGTATTGAAAATCTGTTCCAGGGTGTGTACACATGGTGTTGCTTAATTTGACTTTCGTGAAGTCAATATTATAGTTCTTAAGAAAAGTGAATAATTATTTCACTATCTCCTCAATATTTGTTAAAAAATGTCTAATCTTTTACTGTTGGACATCATAAGTCCAGTGAAACATAACCTCTAACATCTGGGGTGGTATTAATGAGAATAAATAATATGTTCTGCAGTTTTCACAGAAAAATATAGATAGCCATTGCATTTTTCAAACTATAGAAGTAGCAAAAGAAAAGAACCAGTCTAGAGGGAACCACTGATAATACTGACAAATGCATAAGCAGCAGTGTGATAACAGCCCTAATACCCTTTGGCTGGGAAACATGAATGACGGACTTGTGGGAGAAATTTAAATTAATGTCTTTTTTGGAAGGAAAGAACTCCCAAACTGTTTATACATCATATATCCAAGATTAAGTCTATGAATTATTGTTTTGGGCTAAAAAGTCAGAGAAATGCTTACTTAAACTGCCAGGTTTGTTTGTGCCCACATATCTTCAGTATGGAAACCTCTATGCTAGAAATTGCAAATGATGGACTTGACTTATCCCCATCCACTTGGTTTTCTGTTGCTTCACATCTGGAGCACACACAGCACATACAAATAATACAGCCATTTGTATATGTTGTCATCCTTTACTATTTGCAGAAGAGCATTACAGCATCAGAGCCCTCACATGCCAGGCATTGTACATGCAAATAGCAACTGGGTCTGCCCCTAAAAGCTGCCAACTTTGTCAGTTGTCTTTAAATTGTAACCCGATATATGCCATGACTGTAGCCTAAAAAGCCTAAAAAGACTGTAGCCTAAAAAAGACTGTTACCTAAAAGAAGGTAAGTTGGAACAGAAACTTCAGAAAATATATATGCATTAAATATAAGATACAGGGAGAAGAAAGGGAGAATGAGAGAAAGGGAGAATGAGAGAAAGGGAGAAAGTAAGGGAGGGAGGAAAGGAAGGAAGGAAGGAAGGAAGGAAGGAAGGAAGGAAGGAAGGAAGGAAGGAAGGAAGGAAGGAAGGAAGGAAGGAAGGAAGGAAGGAAGGAAGGAAGGAAGGAAGGAAGGAAGGAAGGAAGGAAGGAAGGAAGGAAGGAAGGAAGGAAGGAAGGAAGGAAGGAAGGAAGGAAGGAAGGAAGGAAGGAAGGAAGGAAGGAAGGAAGGAAGGAAGGAAGGAAGGAAGGAAGGAAGGAAGGAAGGAAGGAAGGAAGGAAGGAAGGAAGGAAGGAAGGAAGGAAGGAAGGAAGGAAGGAAGGAAGGAAGGAAGGAAGGAAGGAAGGAAGGGAGAATAGGCTATAGTGTTGTATGGTCATGGAGAGCATTAGACAGTAGGGCTCAGGTATCTTGGTCCCCATCATCTCTTCCTCTCTTCCTAAATAAACTCTCTTCCGCTGTCCTTCTTATAGCTCTCCTATGAGGGATATAATCCATGGAAATGTAATAGTAGAAATGCAGTGTCATGAGCTGAGGGACAAATATGCTAAGGTTACTTCTTATTTCATCAACAGGGCTGAGTTAGTTGATCACCAGATGGGTCTGGATGTGAAACAGCCATGAAGAAAAACTAAACACTTCCTGTGATGATCAAAGCAAATTTTAGAGTGTTGAGGGAAGTATTAATGAGCACATCATAATCAGTGTAGTTATACAATATACTTTTGATGCTTATCTACAATGCCATTATAATTTCAGTCACCTCATGTTCAAGAAAAATCAACTGCAAGTAAAAGTGTAAGGAAGGATTATTACAAGCATGTGAAAGACTCAGGTTATGCAAAAAGTTTTACTTGTTTCATTTAGCAAGGAAAAAGCTGATAAAAGTTGATAGTAAAGTGTTTGTTATGTGAAGAGGCACCTGAAGTGTAGCTATCACAGAGGAAGAAAAACTGCACAGCACATGGCATAGAGGAACAACAGGAGGAGCAAAGCAGGTCATGAATATCCTACTGATGGAAATCATGTTTTCAAGCATTCAAATTTATCCCTTCTAATGCCAGTAACAGGAGCAAAGAAACAGCTGTAATATGAATCTTGTTCTGTTAATGTGAAGGGACCCTATAGCACATAGCAACAGACCACACTCATGCTTGTCATATTACTCAACATAATTTTGCCTCTTTTCCTCCAGAACAACCAGTCTTCATCACAAGCTGTTATGTCATTCTCTCGCAGGTAGTCTTCATTTTCAATAACAAGTTCATACCTTGTTTTTTCAGCTTTTTTAATCCCTACTCTTTATCTTCTCATTTTCTCTGCTTCCCTGTCCTAGGTATTTAAAACTGACCCTATAATCATAATAGAAAACATCTCACTAGATGTTAGATTAGAAATTATAAATGGACCAAACCTTCATGCCACTTTTTCTTTCTCTCCAGCCTACAAAAAAATAGTGTGCTTAGTGAGAGTGCCAAGTTTTATGTGGAAAAATGAGAAATAAGGTGGGTCATAGGGACAAAAGGCACAAGTTTCCTAAATTTGTGAACATTTATGCAACTTTATCATTTATGTTAAGCTATGACCTCTCATCCAAATATAATTTGAACCAGCATTTGAGGTGAGGTTAGCAGCTTACAATTTCAGTAACAATTCAACTTTTTGAAAACAGTAAAAGACTTGGAGAAGTAGTCAGTATGACTCCTTAAACAAAAAAAGAAACACCAAACTGTCCATGCTGGACAGGAAAAAAAAGCTTGAAAAGGAAAGCTCTAGAAACAAGTGTCCAGTAAGAGCATGTATTTATTTGAAATGCTGACAAATATGTTTCTGTGCAATTAAATAATTTTTGTGGCCAGCTACAACTGCTGAAAGAGTTGAGCCATAGCCCAACAGGAGACTAGTATGGTGGAAGTTCTCCCTGTGCAATTGTTTATTCAAAAAGAATAAAAAACTCCAGTAAAATCATTCTTGTGGATTAGATAGCATAGTTTACTTACCTTGCTACATTCAGCCCTTCTGTTTCAGTACTTTGCGTGGTTATTAATTGAGAGGCTAAAATGTTTATCACTGATTTTAAAAAAAAAAAAAAATGAGTAGTTACAATAAGGTATTGGGGTAATTTGTGACCACGAGCTGCCTGAACCCTAAGAATCACTCTCATTTTAGCAAGCAAGAGGCATTTGCCATTTGTTGGTCCTTTTGATCAAGATACAATTATCCAAATCAGGACCAAGCCTTCCCAAACTGGAACAGACAATGACCCTGTATATCCAATTATTCTCAAGCAGGTTTTGAAACAAAACAGCTGTATAATCCATACAGAGAAAGAATGAAGCTTGTCTGTGATTCCAAAAACCTTTGTATACCAAATGAGGGATGCGGTTTTATTTATTATTTTGGAGAAGGCAGGGTGATATTTGAACTAAGTGTGAGTTTTTATGAAATTAACCAGAAAGAGTTCTGGCTTGTGATGTGTTGAGACAGCATGAGTTGACACAGGCTGGAGGCTCTAGGAGGGCTAAAACATCATGTAAAACAAACTACTTTGTTATTCCCAGCTCTTGCTAATCACTTGTTCTGCAATGCCACACACAATGGCATCACATCAAAGAAAAAAAATACTACCACCTCTTGTGATCCTACTGTAAAGGTTCAAGGCTTAAATCAGGCTTAAACTCATGATTCCTTGATCACCTTGAAATCTGCTGTTACCTTTGTCCTGCACAAAGTACAAAAACTTGATGTAAAATCATTAATTCTCTGTACTGGAGGATCTTGAGGCAACTGCCTAAACGTCTTTGCAGTAGGCAACCCATTCTGCACTACTATGGAAACACTGAAAAGGCCTGCCTTTGTGCAGTCTCCACTTTTATGGATGTGCATTCACAGTATTGGAGATAATTTACAGTCACACACAGTTGACTCATTCCTTCTGTTGTAAATGCTCAAGGAAAGACCTTGAACCGTGCACCTAGTTCTCTTCAAATGCTCATCCCACTCGAAATTAAGGCAAGCCAAAGTCCCAGCCTCACTGTGCTAATTGCTGCCTGCTTTAAGTTTCCAAAACAAAACTAATGTGATGTGTTAGTTCACAGGGTCATAGATGATTTGTCACAGCTTTTTCCAAGCACTGGTCCAACAATCATCTTCAGTGTGGCTGCCTTTGAGCTGCACAGTGACTCCTGCAGAAGAGGTTTTTAGGGCACTGAATAGACCTTTGAGGATCTGCAACTTCTGCTCTTCCACTCGGTCTTCAGCATACAGTGAAAAGTACCACTCCACATGCTCATAGACATCTCTGCTCAGAGATTAGAGTCACAGACATCTAACCAGGGCTTCAGCAAAGTGTGATAGAAACCTTAGTTAAGTACAGGTAAGGATTTCTCAACATACTGGCAGGTTTTCTTCATCAGCAAATATGACACTCTAGCAGTTTAATAACAGCACTTTCGCTGACCCATTTTCTTTATATCTTGAATTTAAATGTGATTGCTTGGCTCATTTCTCTTTTTTTTCTCACACCCATTACTGAAACTTTTTAGACAAGCCATTGGCTGGAAAATGTTTATAAATTGAGACTGAGTTGTCTTTTGTGTTGTGGAACATGTTCAGTTCTAGATTACATTGTGAAGCCTTGCTAGTTTCAAAGATCTGCACTGTTGCAAGAGCAGGGTATAGGCTCTGCTGCTTCTAAGCAATATGGGAAAATCTTTGCCCTTTAGGTAAATTGCATACATATAACCAAGAGCCTACAGACGACAGGTTTCAATACTTCTGCATTCTGGGAGTGATCTGTTATTAAAAATAATGAAATCATTAGCATAGCAAAATCATCTCACTAGGTAGGATTTGACTGCTCATTCTCAAAACTGCAGGTAGACAGTTTATCATTTGAGTAATACATGAGGTTTCAGGGCTTTTTTTTCTCTGTTCAGAAGGCAGACAAGGAAGTGGTTCAGCTAAGACTCCACCTCCTTTGGCTTGAACCAAAGCTTTAAGCATCAGTGGAGCTAGATATCCGTGAGCTTTACATATGGCCTAAATATGGGTGTTTATACACCGGGAAATCTTTAGTGATTTGGAGGATGTCACTTGTGTGTAAAAAGGTACTCTAGAGTCTTTTTCAGATTTGGACCATAGGAAGGAACAGTATGTACAAGCTACGGTATTAAAAAAAAAAAAAAAAAAAGCTTTTAAGTTAATTCAACTGCAGTAAACCCATACAATTTTCTAAAGTAGCATTGTAGGCCATCTAGCAATTGGACATCTTTACACTAGAAGATACCAAAACACATGCAAGGCTTTCCCAGGGAACTTGAAATAAAGAGTTAAGATGTTTAAGTGGTCAACTCAGGTGATAATCATGCACCTAGATTAGCAGTACCTAGGTTTTCTTACACAGAAACCGAATTCTTCTCCTTTACTACTCTCTTTCTCTCATATAATCATTGTCTAAACATTCTTATACTTTAGCACTAATTTCAGCTAGTGTGCCCCCAAAAAGCCTTTTTTTCACATGGAACTAAAATGTTTCCCAACATAAGTCCTCAGTAGAGGAAATTAGGAATATTTGCAATGTCTTATGTTTCCACTCATATTTGAAGCTCAGAAGAGAAAATCTGGATCAGTTCTTAAGCTTCTGTGTATGTGTTGAGTGAACAGTCTAAAGCAAGACTGTATAATACATTGCACAAGTTACTTTTTAAATACGATTTACTATGCATCATAAATACACTAAAACTCCCACTATATAAATTTATACCTCAAGATTATATAAGAAACCAGCTGGATAAATCACTATATCTTCAAATAGTATGCATGAAAGCTATGCATAATAACAAAGAGGTTATATATTGTTTCAACAGAAGGCAAAATTATTTAACTGTTTCACTTCTGTGGTACCAGCATAAAGTAAATCTCAGTAAAAGGCATTTCTTATTTCACATATTTGGTATATTTTCAATGTTTATGTGTGACCTATCCACTGCTTTTACAGAAAACAGAAGACAACTTTTAAATCCTTGTTCCTGGCATGCAATTTTTGGAAAAAGAAAAAAGAGCATACACATATTCACTTAATATGCTGTCTTATATGTGCCATCTGCAAGTATTCTGCTTCAGAGATTCAAGCAGGCAGACCGCAATCTCCATCTGATGCATCATGAACTGACAGTGGTGAAGAAGCATAGCTGTAGAAACTGGGGTTCTATTTTCATTTGGCTTCTGTACTACCTAGTGATAAAAAGTATAGATTCAGGGTCCACCAATTGTTTTCCGGGGGTAAAAAAAAGGCACAGTAGAAACTTAAATCTTTCTGCTTTTTTACTAAGTTCTGGCTTTTCCAGTTAGAAGGCATTAAAACATAGACCTCTTAAACATATTTTTTCACCCTCATCTCTTTTCTTTTTTTCACTTTTCTTCCCTGTTTAACTTTGTGGCATCATGTTTGCCAAATCCTAAGTAGAAAATGGTCTGCCTGGCTGATGCAGTGATGCAGAGATCCTGGCCTATGCTCACAGGTAGATGCAGTACACAAAAAGAAAAAATATTTGTTCTGTGCTATAATTCAAATTGTCTGAAATTGTTGATCCAAAATGAGATGTCACTGTCAGCTGAGCTGTTGGTTTCCATTCTTTGACCTTCCATACTTTGGAAGTATTTTTCAGCACTGAGATAAATAAACAGTAATGATAGTACTGTGTTAGGTGTTTGTTTACATACACAAGGTATTTCATACCATTACAACCCACTGCTTCAGGCTATCAGCAGATTTACTCAGTTTTATTAGTTCATATCTAAGTGATGTTATGAAGACATCTTTGTGCACTGGAAGAAGAACCATGACCAGCTAAGAAAAAGGACAAAAACTGTCAGTGACCGTAAAAATAATAATATCTTTGGTTTAAAATAATAATATTAGCAATTTTAAACATAATAGGTATTAGAACAAATTATTATTGTTGTTGTTGTTGTTATTATTATTATTGTTATTGTTATTATTATTATTGAGCTGAGGACTGGAAACTAGTAACATCTGAAATGACAGAGGTGTTTTTAATTGTTATGAAGCCAGTGCCATCTCCTTGAGCTGCCTATCACATAAAGGATACCTGTCATAACACATATTCTATAATAAGGCAATAATAAGGACCACAGGCAATAACGTTTAGAGCCTTTCCTAGACAAGTCTGAAAGCAAGGACTGTGGTGGCTTTGATGATCTTAGAGGTCTTTTCCAATCAAGGCTATTCTGTGATTCTGTGATTTTGAACTTCCCTATGAAAATATCAGAGTAGTCAACAACTGCAGCTTTTGAGGTCTAAAAGGTTTTTAAGGCGAATAACACCTTGTACAGGATCTTTTCCATAGCACAGAGCCACACAAAAAGGATTGGTATTCTAGAGATGCAGCAGTGTTACCAGGACCACAACTGCCCCAGCAAAGAAACCAAGGGCAAGCAATTCATAGTTCTGATTATGTTGAGAGGACAGATATGAGGTTTTGGTTACATATTTCTTGAAAAACATCTTAAACACAGACCTGTTAAGCTCAAGAGGTATCAATGATCAATTGCACTGTTGCAGTTGGCCTGCACATGTGCAGAAAAGCAGAGGCATGGTACCTGCCAAACATGCTCAGCTGAACCAAACATGTGCAGTAAGTTCAGTGTGGGACAGGAAAAACTGAGGGCCCACGTGAAGCAAGGGGTATACCGAGTTTTTGCTGTGCATGTACAGCTATTCTGTGCATGTGAAGTAACATTTTTTCCACGATATCCAAAGATCCAGTATCCTGGTGAAATGGGCATGCCATTGACCAGTGCAGCAACATTGCAAATGACCAAGGGTTTATCCATGAAAACAGGGCTACCAATGATTTTTAGGCAGAGTTGCACATAGATAACACACATGCTTAAATATATGCTGTATAGGTAAGACAATTTCTCTTGGAACCACCAAAATATGCTGAACACACAGTGCAACTTTTTAAAAAAGTAAAAATTTAAAAAAGAAAACAAACACAAAAATATCCAAATTCTTCAAAAACTACCTGACTTTATTAAAAAAAAAAAATTACCTTTTCAGACTAAGTCTTGTGAATAGCAATTTATAATGAAGACTTTCAATGGTAAAGATAATCAGCCATCATTTTCCTCTTATGTTCTGACTCTCTTACAAAATACATCCAGAACAAATTTCTCCTTAATTTCTAAGATCAAGGTCTTTGAAAACAGGTTGAGAATGTATTATTGATTACTCATCTCCATAACAAATCTTGCCAGTGTCTACCTCAGGTTATAGTTTTACCCTCAACCACCAATTCCACCAGACTGAAGACTCACAGAGAGTTTATTTTCAAAATGGCATTTTTTCCTGTCACATTACTCCATCATTTTTATGACTTTCCCTAAAATGCTAGGAATACTTTAAAAATCTGAAATAACAACTAATGAAACCGAAAAGATTGCCAAGCATACTTTATTTCCTCAGAGTACCTAACTTGGAAATACTGTCCTGTGGATGCTCAGGATGATTATACTGAATTTATAACTGTTAATGTTTTGGATTCGTTGCTAGTAAGCCAAGATACAACACATTGACTATCTCCAGTTTAGTGAAGAACTGCAACCCAAAGCCTGATTGGCCTTGCAAGATATGGAGAGAATTCAAACTAAAAACCAGAAAGCTCCCTTACATTGTATAACAGCAATGTGTTTTCTGTCTCAATTAAACTTGGACTAAATTGTGATTTATTCTGAGGAATAGACTACAGATAAGTTAAAAGTCATCTGGAAACCTTCCTCCCCAAATGGTGGCTTTCTGGAAGGTCCTTCGTTTAGAAGCAATTTCTGGAAAATTTCTTGATTAATAAGAGCCTGCAAACAAACTTTAAAATGATGGCTTTGTTATTGCTTTGGCACAATGTGTTAACAACACGGCAAGCTCTGCCAAACTGCAAGCACTCTTTCAGGCGGATTATGTCCTTGTTTACATATCCAGCTGCACTGGGGCTGTGTCCGTGGTGGTGCTCGAACAATGTCCCCAGTGGGGGTGCCCATTAGGGGAGGGTATACTAACTGCCATTTACTTTGTTTAAATTGAGTGAGAATGCACAGCGGTCCTCTGATCTTGGGGGAAAGTGTTGGAATCCTGCACTTTCTGAATCCTGTTTGGGTTTGTTTAATGGGAATGTTTGGACTGCTCAAAAAAAAAAATTGCAGTCCATGAGATTGCTCTGCAAACCCGCTTCAGTGTTTCACAGGGTCTCTACGGAAGTGAGCATAAAGCAGCAATACCTAGCTAAGTGTCATGTTATAAAGCCCTTTGCGCTGCATTCCTAAATAAGGATTATGTAGGTGAATAAAAGTTTACAGCATACTGTTCTTAACTAGGCATGGGCCTTCTCTTTGTTTTGTTTCTGCTTGCTTTTGGAAGGAGGTGAGCTTAATGCTCGTGTTTGTGCATGTGTCTTCCTGGACACTTTCAGTTCCTTCATGAGAATGTGGATGGTGAATACCTAAATGAAACATATGTGAGGGGCGTTTCTGCATGCATGTAATTTATTCTTAAGGAAAGTAGATAAGTGGTTAAAAGAAGGACAATCAAATCAGTAACTCTACTGCAGAAATATGATAATTTTACAGTACTGTGCCTATAAACTGTTACTGCTTTCATTTTTCAGTTCCTTACAGTTTTCTACTCTTGAATATGAAAATTTGTAACGGTGAGCTTCATTATGTAGCAGGCTGAAAATTACTAAGCCGGGGTTACGGTTCAAAAACAGTGCAGCTGAAATGAAGAATTCCCTAGGAAAAAAACAGGGGGGTGTATCCTCCAGTAGGTGTTCAAATGTGTTTAGATTGTTTTTCTTCTTCAGATCTCTGGGTCTACTTCTTGCCCATACACATGAAAAGCTTGGATGATTAAGTTGTTTAGGTGATGCAGTGAATTACTCCAGAGGCACAGACATACTCAGTTCCCAACTAAACAATGACAAAATACTGTAATGTTTTTTAGATGTTCATGAACATTGTTGTCAGGAGCAGACTTGTGATGAAATACTGACTTCAGTGAAGTGAACTGCAGATCTCTCACTGAGTTCAGCAGATTCTCCTTTCCGCACTTCTCCCATCTGCAAACATTTAACAGCATATCATTAAGACTCGGCTCAAAAACACTTCCTCATGCCCACTACTCTATCAAGCCACTTGTGGCCCCAGTGATTATAAAGGTTTTTTTCCTTCTGGTCTACATGAGTCTCATAAAAGCAAAAAGGAAAAAAGACTGGTTTTTTTTCTCATTATCCCTGAGAAATGTGCTTCTTTCTTGTAAAAGCACTGGATATTTGCCAAGGTCTTTCTTTTCTAACAAGTTATTTACATGGAGCTTAGATCTGGACTGTTCAACTGTCCTCCTTCATGAGGGAGACAGCCTCATGTCAGAGGAGTGCCAGGCTTCAAAGAGCAGATCACTGGGAAGACCAGCAACATCTCTCATGTGGGATTAGGAAATGATGAGAGTCTGTGGCATTACAAAACTACATGATAGTGCCCAGACGCTGGGGAGTCAGAAGGTGAGAACCACACAGGCTCATGTCTGCAGGGACTCTTTCCAAAGGAGTTCTTCTCAAGGAGATTCAAATGCCATTCACTGTAGCTACCCAAGCAACACCAGAAATCCCCACAAGCATCAAGTTTGCTGACTAAAGATCTGCTGCTCTGTACATGCATCTCCCGATGTGTTCTATATTGTGTTTCGCTTTACAGAATAACTGATGCGCGGAGAAGCAAATCCTTTTCCAGCCCGGTGACAATTTTTGTACAAGGATTAAGGATAGTTTCTACTCTTGCTGCCTGTACAAGAGACAAGGGAGATAGGCTGCAGATGTTTGCAATATTCTCTCCTAGTGAAGTAACTATTAGTTTACTGTTTCTCCCAGTATGAATGATTAGTATCTTCTGTTCTCCATGCAAGAAGATCTTAATTCTAACTTTGAGATTACATAGAAAAGCATTTTCCTTCATTTTGGCATTAGGTTTCAAGTTTCCAAATGGAGTAAAAAAAGACAATGCACTAACTAAAATTTTCTAGAAACAGTTTTAACTGGGAAAGCAATCATCTTTTCAGTACAAGAAAGATCAGCTCAGAAATCCTGATTTCCTATTCAAAATATGAATCAGCTAGTGGAGATGATAAGGTAATGGTGATGTTGCCCAAGACGAAAGCTGGTAGAAGATGACAGAAGAGTGGCTGAAAGGTGAAGAAGCCTACTCAGGCTGAGACAGTGACCAAACTGTTGGCCTTCTTGCAGAGTTAATATCATTACTGACTTATGAAAGATGGAAAGTAAAAACCCCATCAGTCAGGGACTGAGGAGCATTCTTTCCAGCCTTTTAATAGCAATATCTCCCTCAGGAATGTTTTCCATATTGATATCAGTTCCCTGTCCATCCCATCCCTTCCCTTGGCCTCTGGGGTTTCCTCCAGCTCTTCTTCAGCCCCACCAATGCTGGTGGTCAATATGATAAGCCCAGCTGGGCCTGGGTGGCTCTACCCAGGACTCAGGGTATTTTTCAGCCCTTTACTGATTAGAGTTTGGGTTTCAGCAGAGGTCATTTCTGTGACTTGCCCATAAGAAGCTCTTGCCTCACCAATTCATCATTTGCATAAGAGCTGTTGTAGGATTATTCCCTCAGGTAGTGGTTATGGCTCATTTGTCCATCTGATTTTAAATACCAATAGTATAAAAGATATTTCAGTATTTATGCTGTGCCACATTGAAGGGCAAGCCATCAATTAATCTATATCAAAGAATGGACCTTTATGGAAGCCAACTACCAGCCAACAGCTGTCTCTGTGCATGGGCTTTAAGTCTTTCTCATTGACTATAATCTCACTCACCCAGACTGACTAAAAGCTACTAATCGTATTTCTCCCACAGTATCTGAGCGGAGCTGGGCTTCTTCTGCCCCTAGGCAAGCGGACAAACACAGGTCTGAGCAGGATGCCTGAGAACTGATGGTTCAGAGTCTTACCAACAACTCTTTGACCTTTGCAGGTGCTCCACCATGGCCAGGAGCAAGGATCACTGATATACCTGACTGCAGTAGTATAAGATATGTTGAATATTGACAGGCTTGTTTCAGAATAGAAGTTTTCTTGGAAATCCCTCAGGAATCTGCTGATGTTTTATAAGCTCAGGTCCTTACAGGCTGGAGGGGGAAAAAAAAAAAAAAAGGTAGAAAACAAGGTAATTTAGAGGTCAACTGCTAATAGTGTGATACTTGACAGTAACAAATAAATAGTTTGCTTTATATCTCTTTGCTTGACTCACTAACTACACAAATACAATGAAACATCTAATAATGTGTAATATCTGGGGAGATGGCATTTTACTGGGACTGCACAGTTCACCTGAACCCAGGTTTATTCTTCAATACTCCACATATCTGCTGTCTCTTCTGATTACAAAGGGTAAACTCATTTAAGCAAGGATCCTCCCGCCAAGTATCTTACATTTTATGGCCTCACGCAGTACTTCCTGTACCTTGTGCCATGTCCTCTGAAGCCCTAGCCAGCCAACCAAGCTCACCATCCAGAAGTGTTGTTTCCTTTGCAATTTCAGCCTGCAGGATGGATGCTAGAAAATACCGTGATCTTCTCTGCAAGTGTGGGCTGAGATCCTTCAAGCAGATGTGCATATGGAGACAAGAATGTGTAACAAAAAAAAAAATATATCACAGAATCACAGTATCACAGAGGCAGTCACAGAATCACAGAAAAGATAAATGAATGGGTTTACAAAATCACTGGATACAAAGCTACTCTTCTAATCAGTAGTGCAATCCTTCTACAAAAAAAACACTCTCTGCCCAGAGTGTGATTTTCATATATTTAAGCTTTCTGGCGATTATGGCCCCAGGCCCCTGTTTGCACTGCTTATGTTCACTCATTCTTTGTCCTTAAAAAGAGGCAAAGGAGACCATCCATCCAGCACTGACTCACCAGCACAAAGTACTATAATTCACTGAAAACTCTGCCAAGCATTGGTATTTAAAAAAAAAAAAAAAAAAAAAAAAAAAAAATTAGAGTCCAACTGAGAGAAGACAGTGGAGTAATGAGCTTCCTTCTCTTACTTCAGTAAGTGCATGAGACTATGGAGAGAGTTTTAAATACAAACATTGCAGCAGTGGGAGTTTCAATGGACAAAAGCTTTGATTCTCCTTTATTTGGACTGCTTTTGTCACCAGTATTTATAGGTACTCCTTAAAATGATGGAAGATATATGAGATGTGAGGGTGTCATACATTTTCAGGAGGGAACTGATGCCCCTACTGCTCACAAAGGCAATGCACCAGTGCTAACCACAAACGTGCTCACCCAGCTGCCCTGCCAGCTGGAAAAAAAGGTGTTAAGCAGCAGCTGTCAAGCTACAAAGGAAAGAGTGGTTCTTAGACTAGAGGAAATAAAAATTGTTAATAAAACCCCAGTGCAAAAAAGCATCTCTTCCAGAATTTCTGACTCACTTCCTTGAAACTCTTTCAGCATTTTTGGCTTTATCAGATTGAGGTCAATTTATTATTTCGCCACTGCTTATGTGAACTGAACAAAAAAAAAAAAAAAGTTAATTCATTTCTCCTAGCATTGCCAGGAATCCTTCTGGTCAGGCTTAGCTGGGGGCAGATGCAGCAGCATCCCCAATGTCAAGGGGAGGGAAGGCGACACCATTTGGGTGGTGCTAATTGGAATGAGGCAGCCCCCTCTGCGCACCCTCGTAAATCTGCTCATGTCAGCTGAGAGACTGTTAACAGTTGAGTTTTCACATCGAGGCCCAGATTTTGGCAGGTACCCTCTACTGCAAATATTAGTAGTTAAGCATCTAACTACTCAATTGCATGTATAATTCAGGCAGGTGTATCTATAATTCAGGGAGTTCGTTATCCAAGAGACTTTCTAATTTCTGTTCCCTGTGAAGTTCATGAGCAAAAAATTATGGACACATTTTTTTATTTTTGGTGGTGAAAAATGTGTTGTGAGGAAACGATGTTGGGATGAAGCCCATCTGAAAATCTGTTCCCCAGTGTTTCAGTATACAAATGTAGATGTTAATGTAGTGCTCTGTTTTCAAACCTTGCAGCCTGATTCACTACTGCTTTACACCAATATGAAATCAATCACGTTGTGCTGATACATAACTGGATTAACCCAGAGGTGAAAAAAGCTTATTGTTTGCAAGTGGCGCTTGCCAAAGCAAAAACTATTCTCCAAGAAAAAAATATCCTCTGTACAGAACTTCAGAATTTTTAATGGCTAAAACATGAATAAGAAAGTTAAACAGCACTTCTATATCCCTTTGTTTTTGTGTTGTAAAATTTCCAGAATATGACGAAGAATATACACAAGTCCTAGCCAGGTCATAATTTAGCATAAAATAAAAAAAGACATTTAATCCTCGGGAAAAAAAATGAGAATGGTAGAACTATCAAACTATGTGTGCAATTTCCTTGTGCTCAAATTGCATTTTCTCCCTTCAATGTTATATGGAACAGGGTCTTGCCCTCTAGATTAGAGACTTTTGTATTAGAGGAAACTAGGTTATGTCTTCCACTGTCAGAGATAGAAATTATGAGCTGGAGTGCATTTTAGCCAGTCACTCTGAAAAATGTTAGCCCAAGGGGGTAATAATTAGAACTGTTTTTGTCAGGTGACTGCATTTTAAGCAGTGATGTGTCTGAGAATCTAGCTGAGGGGTTTAATATAAATATAAATATTTTTTTTCAGTCAGCACAGTTGCCAGGATTTTTTTCTTTCTTTCTTTCTTTCTTTTTTTTTTATTTTGTTTCAAAAGTAAGCACTTATCAGAAATTATCTATTAAAATGTAATACTGCTTAGCATTATGGTGACCTGATAATACTATTTCCTTCAGAAACTAATAATTCAGTGCAATCTGTGAAGTTCATACATATAGTGATAAACTAGCTCGTTATTTCTTATATTCTCAAGCACTTATACATAGAAAATGCATTCAAATAAACAATATCTTATGATTTTTTCCCTAATATTGTAAAATACATCCAATTTAATGTAATGATCTTAATTCACACTAAGAAAATAATTGCCAAGAAAGAGAAGATATCAGAATGATCTGCTTTTTTTTTGAAGTTATGTTTGTTTCTGATCATTGCCCTTAGATGAAGGGAGAAGCAGAACCAAATTTTGGGGGTGGGTGGTTTTTCTGGTGCCAAACTTGAGTTTGAAGTGATGAACTGGTACCAAAGTCAGATGTTAAGATGCTGTAGCTGGGACTGGACAGCTCCTGTTTGGGGCAGGGGTGTCCACCCACACTGAGCAGCTCCCAAGGCTGAAGGCTTCACATGCTCATCACGAAATCCCCCATGCATTGCAGGAAGGACTAGAAACTGCTTCATTTCTTTTGTTAAGCATTTACATAAAGATGGAAGTGCTTTAATTGATGGCAAGAGCTTTGTTCTTGTTATAATAAAACCTCTCAGTCTTTGATTACCAAACTTACTACTGAATAATTCATTCACTTTCTCTTTTTCCATCTTGTGGGTATTTAAGAAGTTGTGCTGACGTGAAGACAGCTCCTAGCCTGGAACTGCTCTCTGCTAGAGCTAGCAGAGAGGATTTAATGATATTGCTGGCTCCATGCCAGGCTCTAAATATTGCACATCAGTTCTAAAAGTGGGATCAACTAGGAGACCAGAGTGGCAAAAAAAACAAATCTGAAACCTTGGCCCATAGGTTTTTATCACTTGAGAAATTCCAAACCCACAGGCCGTGTCCACATGAACTTTACAGCTTTACTTTGCAGATGAGGTGGTCAGGTTCCCTAGCTCAATGTAAAAACATTCATTAAATTATTTCCCACAAAAAAATAAAAACTAAATAGTAAACAATGATTTCAACATTGCATGGAGGAGGTGTGAAGTATAGACTGGGTCTCCATATATCAGTGTACCTATTTGCCTTTCCTGCAAAGGCAGGATTCAGCTCATTCTTGAATAATGTCCACGGGCCAAATCCTTTTTACATTACTCTCGAAAACAGTTCCATCAGTTTCTTGTTTGCTTAGAATGAAAAGGATTTGCTTTTATGTCATTTCTACAGATAGGTAAAGATTTTCTGTATTACATCTGATATGGTCAATTAATGAATATATGTTCCTACTGTACATATGAAAGCATGTCTTTTTTATCTATCATTTATATAGAATCAGCATTGTTAATTTACAGAATCACAAAATGGTTTGGATTGGAAGGGACCTTAAAGATCACCTCATTCCAACCCCCCTGCCATGGGCAGGGACACTTCCCACCAGACCAGATTGCTCAAAGCCCCATCCAGCCTGGCCTTGAACACTGCCAGGGAGGGGGCAGCCACAACTTCCCTGGGCAACCTGTGCCAGCATCTCACCACCCTCACAGTAAAGAATTTCTTCCTAATGTCTAATCTAAATCTACCCTCTGAGTTTAAACTGTTACCCCCTCGTCCTATCACTGCAGGCCCTTGTACAAAGTCCCCCTCCAGCTTTCTTGTAGGCCCCTTCAGGTACTGGAAGGTGCTGTAAGGTCTCCCCAGAGCCTTCTCTTCTCCAGGCTGAACAACCCCAACTCTCAGTCTGTCTTCAGAGGACAGAGATGCCTAGAGCTAAGTGACAGCAAGGTGAAGGCTTGTGCCTGGACTGCTTAGCAACACAGACATCACATCATTAATGAATCACATTGTTAATTTCTGTGTTATTAACAAGTTAGCCAAACAAATTAAATCTACTCCTAAATATGCATATACAATATATGCATTTTTCTTATTAAAATGAGTAAGAAGTCCAGTTCTGGGCTCATACAAACTATTACTTAATTTATTTCTTCTTCTTTTTTTTTTCTTTTTTTTTTCCTTTTTTGGTATTTTTAAACACGTTAACACCATCCTACTTCTAAACCTTTATTCATCCAGGTTTATAAATTTGATTCCTCATATGAAGACATAGAGACAATTTAAATATGAATGCCTTTCCTTCCTTTCTTCTTTTTTTAAATAAGTGCTATAATAGACCTACCAAGGTTAATATTTGTCCTTGCACCTTCAATGAATCCATGGTAAGAATGTTTTTTATTGCTCTGCCATAGCTAAAATTGCTTAGTCCGTACTATCTATAAGACACATCATTTTTCAAATGAAAACTTCCAAGTTTCATCAAAAAAGAGCATATCACACCCGATGCAAAGTGAATGAGTATTGAAATACAGGGAACATATGCCAAACCACCTTTAGAGAAATACCCTAACATTTTATAAATGACAAGCAATTTTTTGTTTTGGAAAATATTAAAAATGCCAGCCTAGTTTTCCTGAAAGATGGTGTTTTGTTCTGTTAATTCCAAGCAGTTTTAATTAATAAACGTACTTACATGCATATAGCTGTTGAAATAGTCTTTATTTTGGCCAAGGGATTTTAAAGGGAGATAAGTTTCTGTAAGAGTTGACTTTTAGGAAAGGAACAAGGTGGGACAAACCAGGTTCTAACAGGAGACAGCATCTGCAAAAAAAGGAAAATTTTGTCCATTGTTTCAAACCAAGGTATGTACATATATGACATGCTGATAGAAATGATTTCTGTGGGATTTTCAACCTTTATGCCAGCTCATTTTTGGCACAACCAAAAATTAGCAAACACATGCACTGGAGAATCACATCAGGCTTGCCTCACCGATATGTTCAATAACAAGCTAATTCTTGAAAGAAATTAGTTTTGTGTCTGAAACATTTAGTGGGATTTCTAGCCTGTTGGTTAAGGGTTTCTGAAGTTTTCCCCACAAAGCCATGTCCTCACTGCCACTTTCTAGAGATGGAAGTCAAGAAAGGAGTTTACTGAAAGAGCTACAGCTTTGTTCTGGAGGATTTTCCATCCCAGGACTTCTGCCATCATTTACAGACCATATTCCCTGCCCAGGATCATCTGCTCTGCTCCAGATGTTACTCCTAATATGAACAAGTTTACAAAATGTATATGCATTTTTGGTACATTAGAAGAAAATGTGGCTAATTTGTTATAACTAGCTATTACCAGTAGATAGAACACCTTCTAAGCATAGTTAGAGAACTTGACAACTTCAAAATCATCGATGTTCTTGCAAAACACTTACATGGTATTTAACATTATCTCTACAGGATACGTGAAGTGTTTCATGGTTTATACAACAGGAGTCAAGGCATGGACAGATGTTAGTGTAGTTAGAGTTGTCACTCCACTTGGGTGGTTGTCGTTGTCTGGCAACTAGAAGTAGTTCCAGCTATATGTCAGTCAGAAGTTTAGGATAGATGAACTGTGCCTTATCCACTACAGCCAAGCCCAAGTTAACTCGCCTTTTTGAGGAGTTTGAGCTGAGACTACTGACTCCATGCAGAAGCAAATGAGGAGCATTCACACATTTCTGTTAATCTGGAGTATGTCATCTTCCAGCAAAGGAATACTAACAAGTAGGTTGGGAATCTCCAACCACTCTACCTGTTTTGCAACAGGAATGTGCTTCAATTGCCACTGTCAAAATTTAAAAAGCAACACAAATGTCCTCCTTGTCTCACAGCTCTTGCCTTACTTCTCTCTATACAGTTGATCAATGATGGTGTTGTTCTAGTCACTGGTCTTACCAAAAGTCCCTCATCCTTCCCGTCTTTGGTCACTTCTTCATACCCAACGGTATTACTGATACTAGTGTGTTTGTAACTCACTGATTATTCCTGGATGACTTGAGTCCATTAATACGAGTCTACAGTGAACACAAATACAAAACATAACTGGATGTGGGACATGAATATCTCATTTGCTGACCACAGCTGAGAGACTGGAGTCTATTGTTGGGCTCCACTTTCTGGTGCAGAACTTCTGTCCTACGCTTGGGAGAGTATAGAATCTTTAGGAGACAACTCTCCTCAGAAATGGAGAGGCCAATTTCAGGCACAGCTTTAACAACAGGTCAAACTTCAGTTTCAGGAGGTTGCCCTTCCCTTTCACAAAACTAACATTAATTATTATAGTATATTTGTCCTTCTTTTCCCCCTCTTTTCACAAGTACACAGAGTTGAACGAAGGTTCACATTCTTATTTGTCCAGTTATCATACAAACCTACTGTTTTCTGATGTACGTAACTTACACAAATTTAAAGAGACACTGTTGAAATGTAATCCTTCTTTAAGAGTTCTTAGGCCTTTATAAATTCAAGGTACATGCCAAGTCATTATGTGAATTTTCTCATAGCAAAGACTTCAGTACCCTCTTTGTCAGAGGAGAAAAAAAAAAAAAGAAAAAAAAAACAAAAACAAACAAACAGTAAATAAAATAACACATTCAATTAATCCTGCCCTAACAACCAGTGTGTGCCCAATTAAGGACATTAGCTGAAGAACGAAGTTGCAATGTCAAGGTTGTTATGAGAGTGAATTAAAACCCCATGCTACTATTAGAAGAAATGTAGACACTTGTACCTCAGAGAGTGTTAAGCTGGCAAGTGCTTTAGGATCTACTGGGATGAGAGACACTGTAACTGAGAAAACACTGAAAAATGAGGCAAATGTGGGATTTGCAAGGAAAAGAGAAGTGATTCGCTTGACGATGTGAAGAGGTTGTCATGAATTGTGCCTACTAACATATAAATGGAAGGCAAAGCAAGAACAAAGTCAATATTAGTATGCAAAGGTATCCTTCTAGTGACTGCAATGAACTTTGCCATCTCTTATAACACAGAAAATAAAAGAGAAGGCTACCTAGAAAAGAAATAGAATTTGACCAACCCAGAAAATTAGCTAGTGCAGAAAAACATTCAAATATGATTCTTCACAGATTGCACTGCTTTAAGAAGGTCTTTGGTTTCTCACTTCATAGGCAAGCCCTTGGAAAAAAAACATTTAAAATTTTTTTTAGAAAAACCAAAATATTTTCTTACCTGAAGTGATTCAACAATCAGAAGAAAGTTTTTATCTTGAACAAGTTTGTGAAATGTGGAAGCAATACATCCTTGCAGTATTCTGGCCCTTCTGAAATGGACATGCCTCAGCAGTCACCTTTGTGGATTCAGTTTCAGACATGGACAGAAAGCTACAAAGGATCTCAGATTGTGAACTGATGCTTTCATTACACAGAATGGGCTGATGTGGATTTCATGGTGGTTTGTGGTAGCATGGTTTGGAGTGGGGTTTTTAAAAGTCTTTTCAGGAGAAAGTTATGACCCTGCTTGAACTTGTTTTATTCCTGAAGCTGGTTTGAGACCTATGTCTTTCTAAGTCCTGGCCTTGTTAGACTTTTGTGAACTGGTTTACCTGGAACATGTCAAGTTTTGCCAGAACAGAGTTCAAAAAATTTGAAAAGAAAAAACAGGAAAACATAAAAAATAGTAAAGAATATGTCACTTTATTAAATTTTCCTCTAATTTGGGTGGTGCCTTCTTCACTAGAAACACCTCACATTTACTAGTCCTTATTTATGAGTAAAAATCTACATATAATATACTAAATAAATCAGGATTGACCCCTTTCACATAATTTGTGGCATCTTTACACCTGTTATTTTTGAACTCTGACCACCAACCGTGATCTCCAAGAACACAATTAAAATGCAATTGAATGTTATTAAAAGATCTGAAGGCCATATACAAAACCTTTTATTCTTATTTTACACTTAGGACGTGGTCCTTTTTAGTTTTATGTACAGGACCAATCAACAACAATCTGCTAGGTTATTCTTACAAGCACTGCTAACATTTTAAAAAGTCCTGCACTTAATCCTTTACACTTAAGTCTGAGTTACAGCACTATGAGAAGGACAAATGGCTCCTTGCCTTCCAATCTGGTGCAAAAGGAAAAAAAATCCAAAACGTTCAGGTTACAAATCTTCAGACTTCCCTCCCTAAACTGGCCCGTTAGATGACAGAATATTGTGTTTAAATGAACAAGAAGTGCCTGGCTGGAAATGTGCATTACTGCTCACACTTGTGGAATTCAAACACCAGTTTGTGCAAGGGACATTTTGCAGAACAGGCACCACAGGACCTGGGCTTTGATCCCTTTCCTCAGCTGCTTCAACATTTAAACCCTCACACAGTACTTTCCTCTAGTAGTGATTTTCACAGAGCTAAGAATAAGTGTCTGGTCAAAACAGGTCACAGTGGTAGAATGAAGTCGTGAACTGGAAGGCTTGGCATAAGTGACTAAGCAACCAAGAGGGAATGTCGCTCTGCTTTCCTTATGATCTTTACAGTAGACGAGTGTGCTCTATCCCTGCCATGATGTTTGCTGAGAAGCAAAACGTGTCAGAGAATCTCCCTCTCCCTTCCCTAAATTTCATATTTGCTTTTTGTTTTGTTTGTTTTTAATGAAACGTGTCATTTAGGCAGAGAAGTATGTGGTTTTTTTCTTTTGTGTCTGACAATAGGTTTATAATGAGAGCTTTGTCCTACTTTGGAATTTCTTTTTGTAATATTACTAAGGTGAACTAATAAAGAGAAACATTTGCTCAGCCTGTGAAGATGCTCTGGAGCTTCAACGCATGATACCTCTGAGACTAAGCATCTTGTCAGACTCACATAAGACTGGCTGGGTACATGAGAAAAGACTTCTAATAATCCAAATATATATAATCCGAAGATGTTTGCTGAAAGAATATACCATCTGAAACTCAGGTTTATGCAAATCACCCACTCTCAGGAAGCATGAAGAAACACTAATAGGTAACAGATGCATTCACTGTGTCTAGTGCCACATCTTTTTCTTATGCTAAAGCATCTACAAGACTCAGCAGACCACAGCTTTAATTTAGGATGTCAATACTTATGCATACTTTTATTTGATGCTGACTAGTATGACCTAAAATAACAAAAACTGGCATAGGCATTCTGCATCTGGTCCTTCTCTGTTCAGCTGTCTTCATTTCAGCCAGAACTTAGAAACAACAAAAACAACTTTTCTTTAAAAGGACATGTTAGCTGTTTTGCCTCTATATACGGTTATTTTTCAGATTGTTTTAATCTGGTGGATAAGGTCAGCTAGATCCTGAGCCTATGTATTTTAAATGTTCTGCTCATTGGTTGAGAATTATTCATAATTTGTGTTGTGTTCACACAACTCTGTGCAAGCTCTGCACTGTGCTGATAATGTTAGTTTATCTGCAATTCTCTTCCCACCATTCTGTTATCCCAGCATTTTTTCAGGTTGCTGTTTTATATAAATATGACTCAAAAGTGGGTTTTTTGGCTATGCAAGAGGTAGCCATCCAGGAATCAGAGCTTTATTCCAAGACCTGAGCTGACGTTTTAGATGATGATGAAACAAAAGCATTTTGTGAATCAAACAGAACTGTATTGACTGGAGCTGCAGAAGAAAATCCCTGAATGGACTCAGCGCAAGACTTCATATTAGAATAGATACTAATTTGGGGAACATGGCTGGTATGGACTGTTTATTCCATAAAGCTCCAGGGTTCTGCAGCATTATCGTAAAAAAAAAGCAATCCCAACAGCAAAGCAGATATTTAAAAATCGTTTTCAGAATAGCTAGCAACAAAGATAAAAATTCCTCAGAATCAGTGGAAACTTCAATTTAATATTTAAAGCCAGGGACTGGTTCTGGACAAAGCAGTTATTCCACACCCCCAGACATATAAAACCGTAATTCTAAATCACATGAAGGGTAACTGTGCCCAAGAATCTAATGGACTTATTTAAACAGCACAGCAAAACAGAAAGGTGTTCGTTTCAGTGGGTATTTTTTTTAGGGTTTTTTCTTTTTCAAATTGTGCTAATAAAATCTTAAGAAACCTTTTATCCCATAAAAGGTTATGTTTTCATACATGCAGTTTATACTTTCAAAAGGAACAGTATGCAAGTCCCAATACTTCATCATATAGGAAGCACTTAAAACATCCAAGGCTGCCTTTGAAACAAGCTTTCAAGAGCAAGAAGTTTTGCCAATCCCATTTTAATTTTTCTTGAGCAAAGTGCTCCTATATTAACACTCTCCCCTTTACTGGAGTGGGTAAAAATGGCCTCAGTATTCTCATGGGAAAAATGAACATTCCCCCAAAGCTTTGGAAGATATAGCAAAAACAGTGCTTCTTGCCAAGAATAAAATTGAGCAAGTCTGAAATGTTTAGAGCTTCTGATTAAACCTTCAGTGGTATGTTTCCTTTAGACAAAGCATTTGTCATAAGTAGCATGTCTGCTAGAGTATGATTTATGCCACTGGACTGAAATTGGCTGAATAATTTATGCTGTTTTTTGTTCAGTAAAGATTTTTCAAAAAAAGCAGAACAAGCAGTGTGAAAAAATGGGAGATAGACAAAAGTATATATAGTCTTCGGGAAAAAAAAGTTATTTTCTACATTTAAAGTTAATAAAGTGAATCTAAGGGGAAAGCATGCCTTATGGTATGGACAATTCTAATAGGTGAACATTGTCAGCATTTTCAATGAAACCAATTGGCTAAGAAAAGCTGCCAAATAGGTGTGAAATGAGGTGAAATTACTAGGGAAACACTTTCTTTTAAGGTACTTTGCTTTGTTCCTTGCAGTGCCTTGCAGCAAAAAATTTAATTTAAATACTGAAAATGGAAAGGCAGCTATATTGATTTAAATTTGCTAAGAAAGTCTCAGAATCTATTTCCTCTTTCTCAGAGTAAGTACATAATGTATATATAAAGATGTACATGTGAAAAATAGATATTATATATATAATACCATCAACTTTTCTGCTCTTTATGTGTGAATCACAGTTTGTTAGAACCTACCACTATGTGTATTAGCATAAAATGCATAACTTGAATTGTCAGTTTATAAAATTTTCAGAATGTATGATTATGGTTCTGCTCTTACTTTGAATTTTTACACAGCTTGTGTGATTTATTTTATCTGTTGAAATACTGGTTTTATGTTAACACATTTTTTTTCCTTTTTTAACACATAAATTTAATACCCTGAGCCTATTGCAGAGTCAGACTTGTGGACAAAAAGATGGATGGATGGATGGATGGATGGATGGATGGATGGATGGATGGATGGATGGATGGATGGGTGTGCAGAGGGGGGGAAATAAAATTTTTAAAAAGCATGTGGCTCAATTCAGCTGAAAGTATTTCACTGATAACTCACTGCATACTGTAGCTAAAAATATTTGAAATGTTTACAGGCTGCATAATATATATGTTTGACATATTAAAACAGACTCCTATCAGCTGCTCAGTAACCATTCCAGTGAAACTCCTTAAAAGAAATCAAGCAAAATCACAGCCACCAGTCTGCTGTGCTGTTTCTAATTTGAAGGCAAATTCATCTCTGACACACAGCAGATTCCATGCAGGTGGAAGCAAGCCCCTCACTGCTCCTATCTCTGCCAGTCAAATTATGTCATCAGTGAAGGATCACTGGTTTTTAATGATACGGTGGCCTCCATACTGAGAAGCAGGTCCTCGCAGAGCAATATGCATAGCCAATAAAATGGCTGTCACCAAATTACAATTGACACTTAACATCACTAAATCTGCAGTGTAATTCCTTGTGACAGTTGTGTAGGTATATTAGAAGAAAATTATTTACTTCAAACCCAGCATGTAAGACACATTTTCCTGAGTGTAATTCATGTCACATTTACAGTAGCCAAAGCAAGCAGTCTCGAGGCAACCTTAATCTGGGAAGAGATCATAGATACTAACATGTTCATTGAAGTATGATTATTTATGCATGCAATAAACAAAGCTAGAGCAGTTGTTCATTGTAGGTTTTAATTGTTATTGGGGATTTTAATTGTTATTGGGTTTTAAATGAATATTAGCCTCTTTTGCTTTAGGGATTAAGAAAACTATAAATACAAAACAATGTTTCAAATGGAAAACTGGCATTGGCTGGAAACATCTTGATGTTTTTCTGGATCAGAAGCCAAATACAGGCATATGATTCCTTACTTCCCCTCCTCACTCTCCCCACATAACCGATCACTGTATGTGAATTTGAATATCAGCATGCTTTAGCATGTATTATAGCATTAACATACAGTATGTGCATTTAACTCTGGAGATGCTAATAGACACAGGGAGCATCCACATCGCAGTGGACTTCCATCCGTCTTCTTCCTCTGGGTGATAGTGTTGTTGAACAAAAGGTAGGAGAGACAAACACTCTCCTCCAGCTTACCTGTTTTGATATATTCACCTGGAGCAGATTTGCAGGGACAACCTGCTCTGTCCTTATAAGCATACATAAATGTGACAGAGTTAAAGGTCTTCACTCCTCAGGATGAAGAGGTTTGAATGCCTGGCGAAATGGGACTGCAAAAAATTCATTCCAACTTTGTCTCCAGGCAATTCACCTTTGGCCCAGTGATGATATGAATCTTTCTGCTGATGGGGAAGGTATAATAAGTCAGGTCAGCCAGTCTTCAACGGGCAGAGGCCTATTTGTTAGCAGAATGAAGCAGGTGTAGCATCTTGTGCTAGATTAGCTCATCCCGGCATGAGAATTGCCATCCTGGAAAACCCTCAAGGTTACACACAAAATATACAAGGCGGGTGCTCGTTCTGCAAATGGCCCCTGTGTACAGGTAAGTGGATTTATTTTAAAAACTCAAATATAAGAATATAAATCAACGGGTGTGAATTCTCCCCTTCTTGCATACCAGCTGAAAAACTGCCTGCAAATGAAAAGGCTGCCGAGGTCTCCATTCACATGGCTGCCTTCCTGTGCTGAAACAGATCAAACCAACACGAGGATGTCCTTCCTGTGCCATCTTTTCCTTTACAAACCATCAGACATAAAATGAATTAAATTAGAGGCCAGTGCTCTGAGCCTCCACTACTTTGTCTCATCTGCTTTCAGATACAAAAAATTAATCAGGAAAACAATAAAAAAAACCAAAAAAAACAAAACAAAACAAAAAAGTTGCTGAGCAGAGAACTCCTCCACCCTTTCCAAACAAGGCTGAGCAAACACCCGAGTCTTTTAGCAGCTTCCCACAAGCTCAGGACATCTCCCATGAGTGACTGTGGCTGGGAAAAGGGTCACTGATGGTACAGGTTTGGTGTTGCTGCTGCTCCAACACCGGGTCAGTAGAGACACAGGGCATCCTCAGCCTGCCCGGCTGTGGTGGGAAACCCTTTGGAGTGCACCAGATCAGCAAAGATGACCCAGAAGTATTCTCCGCAGCCACTGACCCTTGAGCACTCCAGTGTCAGCAGAGAAGAGGTTAGGTTTTTGCAGTGCTCTTTTTGGACTGTAGCTTTTGGAGCTCGTGGAAATCCTTTGAGAGCAGTTCCTGGTTGGGGTAGTGGTTGTGAGCATCCTAGCAATAGTAGGGGATCCCTCTGTTTCAGTGAGGCTGCTTGATGCTGCAGCCTGACACGGCTGTCAGCGTAGGCAGCAAAATAGAGGACTCCATGTGTTTTGAAACTAGAAAACAGTGTGGGATGTGGCAGTGGAATTTTTTTTTTCTGTCTAGACAGGCAGACCTGGTTCAGGAAATATTGCTGTTTTCTAACCATCTCTGAAAGACCAGGCTCCATGGTACTCCAAGGGGAGTTAGAGTGATGGTGTGATCTTAGGAAGAGTTTTATTTTCCTTCCAGCAAATCACTGGAACAATTTGACAACACAGATTCTGAAAAGGATATGTGGCACAGAATTACAAGTAATGACACTTTTCAGAAAGTAGTCCTCATCTCTCCAATACCCACCTGGGTCCAGCTGTAGTAACTTTTACAGAGCATTGCATACCAGAGGAGGCTTTTTTTAATCTCCTGCCTTTGTTGCGTTGAACACAATAGCCCATTGTATTTAAGATTTCATTATAACACTTATTTTACAACTGGCTCCACAAACTGTCTATGAGCATCTCTTTGGAGCTTTTATAATTCAAATAAGTCAATGCTCCATAATTTACCTGCTTTTTCAGAGCTGCTGAGCAACTGCCACTGATATGGAATCCAATGTAAAAAAGTGTCCAAGTGATATAAAGAAGGTGAATTTCATTTTTTGTCTGAATGCAGTTTGAAAGTTTCCTCTCACAGAAAGACATTTGCAAGGAGGGCTGTCTGTGGGTAGCAATACCAAAGTTGTGCATCCAGACCACTGGCACTGAAGAGGCTGTCGTCAATGCAAGAAGGGCAAACCCGTCTAGAAAAGAGCTACAGGAGCACATCCCTGCTTGGAAAGATATTTATTCACATGACCACAGACTAAACACAGGTGTGAAGTGGGAGCCGGGAATGAGATGAAGCAAAGCAAAGAAGCAGAGTGATATGAATGTGTACCTGGAGCATCTGCCTGGAACTCGTCACTGCAAAGGCAGAACAAAAAATATTGTGAGTCAGAGAAAGATTCATGAAGTGCACTTCAACATGGATAATTCAGTAGTCAATGATGAAATGCACTTTAATCTTTGGCAATAACTGGAGAACTTGGACTAAATCTTTAATAAACTTGTTATAAAATTACTACAATCCAGTGTAGAAAACACAGATTCATCTTTTTATTGTTCTAGGCTTGTGGATGTCCTGGCAAACACAAGCAAAGTGATGCAAAAGCCTGAGTGACAGCAGGTGGAATCTAATCTCTCTGTCTTCCCGTGTTGCCAAATAGGGTCGTGTCATTGCTGCCTTCCAACCTGAGCTGATTTGTCACACAACACATGGCCTATTGCCTCATTACCTCACAGAATTTCTGCCCTGGAGATATCTTCTTCAGTTGCCGGGATTTGTAACATTGCAAGTGAAACTTGGGAGATCTCTGGTGGGAATAGTCTCCTTTTGAAGAAAGTTTATCATCTGCTGTCAGGGAGAGAGCCTACTGTGAATATACATGTATACACAGGGCTGTCATAGATTCTCCAACTCTAGTTTGCCCCTTTGAAATTCTTTTAAACTCACAAATGCTATACTGAAATAACTGATTACATAAAACTGCTTCTGACCTGCTCCCCAAGTCTCAGTAAAACAACTTGTCCCACACTTATACAGCATCTTGCTCTTTCCCCCCTCTTCCTTCACAATATACAACCCAATTCCATTCTATTTGCAGCCTTCTACGCTGGACCAGACCTCCGTGAAATCAAAACTGTTCCAGCGTGAGCTTATATTGTTATACAGGTTTAAACTTGGGTGGTGGGTGGGAGTTTTCACCTGCTGTTGATCCATCATGTTCTCTGACTTCCCTGTTCCTCACCTTGAGTTAGTGACAGTGGGTGGGTTACTTTGGGATGTTTGGGTTCTGTCCTGGAAATTACAAGACTGGTTTGAATTTCCTAACTGTTCTGTGGCTGCTTGTCCTGTAAATAGCAACATATCCTATTGGGCAGTAATTTCATGTCATAGAGGGAAATGGCACCATTTCCCAGAAGATGTTGAAAACTTGCCAGAGACACTGGTACACACCAGAGTAACAGAATTTGAAAAACAGGGAACATAGCTAAATGCAGTATTAGAAGGGTTTAGATTTCTGCTCACACTTACAGGACATGGGGGACAAACCAATTACATTTCTCTCTCTAGATTCAAGGTCATGAGTTTTTCTTCATCTCCAAAACTTTCCTGGAAGTTCAAGCTAAGTTTTCCACTGTCACAGTCAGAAATAAGCATGGCAAAGCCCACTAGGCCTACCAATCCTACTAGTCCTACTAGAAGTCTGGGTTACCCTTGCTCAGCGCTACAGTCCTGCTTCATCAAGTAGCCCTAAAATAATGTATTTCTATTTTGATATAAACATCAGAACAGACCTGAGAGGCCAGTCATCTGATTCATCAGATATCATGAAAAACAGTGCAATTTGAGTAACCAAAGGAAGATCCTGCCAGACAAACTGACAGATCTTTTGGAAAAGATAACTGACTCAGGCAAAAGAAATGAGATAAATCACAGCTAATTAGGGTCCAACATAATACCTGATAGTATGACATGTAAAAATCATTGGTGAAGCTGGAAGGGCAAGGGCTGGTATAAGAAACATTACTCTCTGTTGAATTCAAAGATTAATATGGTATAAACTGAACTATTGTTTCGGACGGAAGTTGTTACTAAAGTTTCTCAGGATTGTCTCTTAAGAACAAACTAAAAACTCTCATCAAAGTGTAGAGAAAGAAAATCAGTATATGGTGATAACAGATGCTTTGGCGGCATCTTCAATACAGAGGGAGAATAAAAGGATTATTTCAAAAGATTTGCATGATTATGCAGACTGCAAGAAGAATAATGGGAAGAAATACAGTAGGATAAGATGTGAGGTCACAGAATTAGCTGCTTTCACCGCATCCCAAATGGGTCCATTCAGGGGAAAAATATGGCTACTTGTTGAAGTCTATGTGTACTAGACAAAAATTCTTTATACGGTGTATTGATAGAATTTTGGCAAAATATTCCTGCATTACAGTCAGGGAAAGCCTGCATTGCCCTAATAAGTGGCATCAATTATGCCCTGGAGTATAGCATGGTAGAGAGAGGGGCAAACCGAAGATTTGGCCTCAGCCACCCCTGTTCTCTTTGCAACTCACTGCAATCTAAAGTGCATTTTCAAAATTCAGAAGCTGTCATTCCAGCAGCAATGGATAAAGGTTCTTTATACTCTTTCTCTCATCCTACTGGGTTCCCACATTAGCACAAGCTGGAATTTGGCACAGAGGGGCTGCTTTTTGCAGAGATGCTTACATCTATTTTAGGAACATCTGCTGTAATAAAAAAAAAGTGTGGCACATGCTCTATGACTTGCCACATAAACCTCATGTGGCAAATAACTGAATATAAAATAAATCTGACAAAACTAATAAACTACAGCAAAGCCAGGAATAATAATCAATAATGCAACTCCGCTTTTAAGGGATGAAACATGAAGGTCACATTGTGGCTAATTGCAAACATTGCAACTCAAAACATCGCAGCTCATTGTGAGACTATAATTTTAACTTCATGCTCAGTCAGATCACATCAATGGTATGAGGCTCAGTGACCTTCTGCTAGTTGGTCAAGATCTCAAACAATAGGCCAATGTAGCCATCATTATACCTTCTAGCGCAGTGGCTATTATGGCCTCTCTTTTTTCTAAGTAGTCATCAGACAATAATTGCTAATTGAAACTACATCACAAAGAAGTAAATTCTGATATCTGACAATGAATGCAAATATTTGACTTAAACACATTAAAGGCAATTTAATAATTAGGTATACATCTGTAGTGACATAGACGAGTGTATGTTTTAAGACCTGTACATGAAGAAAATTCAGACAGCAAGTTTCCAAGAAGTAATACTGCAGAATAAATGAATACATTTTCATGTCTCAGATCCTCTTGGCCTATCTTAAAATCTTGGGCAGGCAGTTCAGCAAACAGAAAATGTTATCAGAATCTGTATGCACTCAACATTATAAATATTAGATGAACAATGCACCTATGTTTCTGTCTTTCACCCCTGTGACCTCCCTGACCCATTAGCAAAAATAAAGTCAAGTCATATTTTCCTTTAGTTTTTACAGAATGTGCTCTGTACAGTATGGGCATAAGGGTTAGCATATATCTAATAGATAGCTGAATGTGTCAGATAGATAGATGAATCAGCCTTCTGTGACCTGATGCTATAGTGAATTATTAGATTATACGATATAAAATGTTCAGACGTCCAAGGAGTTTTTGACTACTCCATAGTAACAGCAAAGAATGAGAGAAGTCTTTTGTCATTACTACCATCTGCACAAAAAAACAGGAATCATATGGTATACACCTATTATCCTGTTGCATTCTACTTGGAGAACAGGAAGCATTAGTCGTAAAGCGTGTGTCTTTTAAAGTTTCCCATACAATAGCTCCACACTGTGATGCCAGAAACATAATGATTAATTTTTACTTTTTTAATTTTCTGTTCTCCTGGCCGTTCAGAAGTAAAGACCACAGTTTACTCAGCTGTCAGCTAATAAAAGGCTGGTCAATTAATGCTACATGTTGCTTGTAGACCATTGTATGTCGTAAAGGTGATGTTTGCGGTAGCCTTTTTAGCAGAAACACAAGGCTTCATGCTGATGGCCGATTCTCTGCATCTGAGCACCCTATTCTGGATTTCTTTACACATTGGCTTTGTATCTCACAGCAAAATTTCAGGGTGGAGTGGGGGTCCACCAGCCTGCTTGTAGAGCACATAAACACCTCCCTATTCCAGTTTGGTTGTAAGAAAGGATTTGTCAGAGGGAATGAGTAGATACCTAGACAACTGAAACTCAAGGAAGACCAACGGCAAAAAAATTACCTAGGCAAGTATCCTCTTTGTGCCTGAGTGCCTTGCAGTTCCCTCCATCCTGCTGGCACTGGATCCTGCCCGCTGCTGAGCAATTGGCTCTTATTCTAGCAAAATCTTGATGTAAGAAAGGAAGAAAGCGTGGTAAACTCAATAGGGTGGTGTTTACATGTTAAAATGTAGCCTATAAGGCTTAAAGCTTGTTGTAAAATAAAGAATAAGCAGGCAACTGGATGCCTGCTTTAACCTTCTCAAGTGAAAAACAAGGAATATTTTTATTATTAAATCCTTGACAAAATGCCCCCCAGGGTATACAATGAGTCCAGAGAGCTCTTACATGTCATTGTGGAGATCTACATTTGAACACTAAAACAGCCGGAGTGATGGAAGGTAGAAGTGTATTTCAGTTGGTGATACCTTATGTGAAATCTGTTCTTATAACCCACACAAACTCAGAATGGGGATCTTACTTGCTGGGATGTAAAAATCATTCAAAGGCTTAACAACAACAAAATACTAGAATATAATCCTTAGAGATAGATATATTCCTTTTTCTATAAGTGTCCAAACTGGTACAAAAAAAGAATGTAAAGCCTATTTCAGATGGTGCAAAAGAACGTAGCTGATAGGTGAGGTTGAAAATGAAATGGAAATATATAACATTCATTTCTGATAGAAGTTCTCTATAAAGTGCAGGAAATCCTCGGACCTGTTTTTTCAAAAAATTAAGGAGAGAATGGGTACATTTCTTTTTAATCTCATCCAGACTTTTCAAAATCCGCATGGTTTGGGGATTTTTTTGTCCCTTTCTTTTCCTAATAATTTTAGAATTGATTAGTCTTATTGTTCTTTCCTGCCAGCCTTGCTCTTCATTTCTATTGTGGAAGAGATCTTTGTGTGACGCAGGTAGTGCCCCGAGTGTTTGATCTTTGACCTCCACTCAGAGACTGTTTTATGTAGAAAAGCCCCATGATTATTGCCATTACTTTCTTTAACCTACTTTTTCACCTTGAAGTGTAAAGGGTCACAGCTAGGGCCTGAGTCTTATTACAGTCTTCAGATGAAGCATATACTATGAGAAGAACTCTGTTTTTATTTCTTAGGAATTATGGCTTTCAGGCCTTTGAATTCCATGAAGATAATTACTGTTTTGGCCACCTTTTTGTCTGATATTTGATGCTGCTGAGTGGAATAAATTACCTATCTAACAAGGAGGGTTAATTGGTGGTTGCAAGCCAATGTGCATGCTTTCTGCTAGTTCCCTTATTATTTTTCTTAAACCTTCTTGTGAACTATCACCCCACAGACCGCCTTGTTGTTTTAACCCTTCCCCTCGTAACAGCAGCTGTGGATGACTATTTAATTTTGATTATCCTAAACTGGATCTGGGTTTAAAACATTTTTGTGCCCATAACTATGGGATTCAGAATAATCTGAGCCTATGGTGATGTGTGTTAAAGGAAGAGAGGGAGACTTCAGAGAACTAAATATTTTCTTTGGGGTGTTTTTCTCATTAATCTCATTGAAACAGGATCACCACCTGTTTCAAGAAACAAGTATGTTACTTTTGTATTATTATTTTTGTTATTACTGTCATTAAATAAGAGGAACTAAAAGTGCATTGCAGAGGTAAAACACTGGTGCCAACTTTTGGAGATAATTGTTTAACATTAATAAAAGCTTTTTAAGAACTTATCTCCAGACAAAATTACCTAAATTCCTTGATAAATGCCATGAAAAGTAAAATCCATGTATCAGAAAATGTGTTTGGGGCACAGGCTGCCACCCGTGTCTTTGACGTGGTTATCTAATATTTCCATGTTTTAGCAAGTGCCCACTGTAGGAAGGGTGGATGGTCGGCAGCAGTTTCATGCTGCACAAAATGAAAAATGCCCCACGCCTGGGTGTTCTAATAACCGTGATATTATTACAACAATTACAGCATTTAATATATGGGATTAGTCCTGATAGCGCCATTAGCCATGACTATACCCTGTAATAGGTGGCTTCATCTTTGTTATGACATAATCTTTCCTACTGTTTATTGACTTTTCAATGCAAGGGGGAGGGAACATTCCCAGCCCCCCAAACCTTTAAGAAGCTACTGTAAAGCTGTGGTTTTATTCTCAGCTGGAATGTTTAGAAACCCTCAGAGCTAAATACCTCGGTGTACTGCTTAAACACCAACAACAGCCTTATGGGGCCTTGCCCGACTTTAAACACATCTTTTTTTGTTGGGAATATTGTATTCTGCCACAATTCTGTAGGCTAACCCTGGGCTCACATTAAATATACCAGCTTCATTGAAGCTTACTGAATTGGACTGAGTTGCTTTTTGTTTTATTCTCTCTTTACTTCACCCCCGACTGAGACTGGACAGCCTTTCTTCTAGTGGAGCGTGCTTTAAAGCATCCCAAAAGAAGGAAAGGGGGTGGAGAGGCTGGGGGAGGGGGGCAGGCTGGTTCATAAGAAAAGCAAAAGGTGCAGCTTAGGCCCATAATTAGTCTTGATGCTAAGAGTCTAAAATATTTTAACGCCAGGTTTCTGATTGCAGCACTGCAAAGTGGATTTGGGAATGCAGAAAAGTAATTAGGTCTGTGCATTGAAGTGTGGAGAGCATTTAAAAGTGAATGGGTGGTTACTACATTCTTGGCAGGCTGTTTTTTATCTTTTCATGCTCCACTGTTGTTAGAGATGATGGGTTTATTGCAGTTTTAGCACTTTGGAGGTGGCTGTGTTTTTCTTAACCAAGCCTTTCACTTTCTGTCTCTTAGAGGAATACTTGTGGCAGAAGGAAGACTGAAGAAAATATGAAATCATAAAAATAACGTCAGCCTGAAATCCCCCAAAATATTGTTCGCGGGAGCAGAACAAGCAAGAATAAACCACAGCCCTGCAACAGGCCATTTGCAAAGAATCCGGGTTTAATTAATGACTCATTCTGTATAGAACCAGCTGGAGACAATGGTCACCCCAAGGAGAATTAAAACAAAACATTTGATTCTCTGGCGGGGTACGTTCACATCATCATCAGTACAAACTACCAGGCAGAAAGGGCTGGAACCATCAACCTGTTTATAACTCCTAACTGGTTTTCCAACAGAGTGAAAACAACATGCAAACAGTGGGATAGCATCTAGGAATTATCAGTCACGCAACTACATACTTGTTGCAATTCTTAATAATAGAAAATATTATTACATATTACTATTCTTAATAATACATACTGTTGAGGTTATATACACTTAAAATAACAATATATATATTTTCTTGTTAAATGCAACAATTTTACAAGTCTGGGTGTTGAATTTGCCATCCAGAGGCTAACTGGTGCTGACCTGAAATCATAGAAACTTCTTGTTTAAAAAACAAGGGAAAAAAATAAAGGAGTTCTAAAAATGAGAGAGGAACCTGTGTGTTTCCTGTGTGTTCCACTGTCTTGCTCTATTCTAACTGCAGACTGCTGCATTAAAAAGCTATGACAGAAATATGAGGAAATACTGGGCCATAGAAAAATACAGGAAGGGCATTTATTAGCTCAGGGAAATTGCTTTAAATATTGGGAAGGATCTGATGAAGTATAAAGAGAAGAACGCATGAAAAGTGTACAGTAGAAACCTGATAAACAGATAACCTTGGGGTACCATAATTGTATTTTTAATCAGATTACTTCTTTTAGCAAATTCAGCTCTCTTTGTCAGGAACTCAGCTGGTTTTTGAAAGATATTTTAGGGTTATTTTCTTTTTTTTTTTAATGTTTTTAACCGATCTACTCTTTTTCTTCTATTCAGGTCACCTAAACAATTTCATTTCGTCTTTGGGTTCACTAGATATTTATTTGCATAAAGTCTTTTCTTCACTTTCAGATAAGCTTTTAAAGGGATTCTAGTGTATTTTTCTTCTCTTTCCCCTGATGCCTGGGAAAAGTTTTATTTTAGCCAGCAGTATTTGTTTCAGAGGTCTCTCCCGTATGCATGGTGGAAAGGATTTGGCTCTTGCAGGATGTACCTGCTATCTCTTATGTCTGTGGTGGGAGGAAAAACATTCCACTTTTAAACATGCCCTAAAAGGCTGATTGCAACTGCGGGAGCAAAGACCTCAGTGTGATTTTGGGTTTACACATGTCTGTTGAGTAGGTTTTAGATTTGTAAAATTCATGTCAGTTTCAGAAAATTGAGATTTGTCTCCTACCTCTAGAAGCCAAACTACTGACACCAAAGGTCTTCCTCTGTTCTGGAGAACAGGATGAAAGGGGGTGATTTTTGTCCATTTGAAATTAATGTCACTAGTCAGGAGATCACGGTTAGTGTGGCTTTAAGACCCCAAGGAGATAGTGGGTGAATATTTGCTGGATGACATTGGAAAACAATTTTCCTTGTGCCTTTGAAATGCACATGTCTGAGATTCTTCTGCACTTCTCACTATTGATTGCATGTCTGAATCTTTTATATAACTTCTGCATTGCACATATTACTTCCAGAAACACCGAGTCTTATGAAACAGGTTCCAGGAATTATGTTTAAATGCTGGTGAAACAATTGTGACACAACACTTCTCTGAAACATCAGATTTCAAAACACCATGTCTGAAGAGATGAAAGAGAAATGCAGAAACTACAGTAAAAAGTGAGGAGACCTAGCAGTATTCCAGTTCCTGGGAATGAATAAAGCCCAGGAGGCATCTGTCTGGTGTTCACAGAGGTGAGAGGAGTGTGCTCAGAGCCAGGGTACCTGCACTCTGCAAAGAGGCACTGGCTGCCCTTAAAACTCCAGTTCCTCACTGCTTATTTTTTTGAAGTGTTGCATTTATTGGCCTTGTTTTAACCTCATCTGCACAGAAAAGGGGCATGTAGGTCTGTTTGGTCACCCCTACATCAGAGTTTACTAGCCTTCAGCAAACTATTATCTCACAATTTCCCATTTTATATGTAGATGAACTAAAGTTTTGAGAATTGCCATGTCAAAACGGTTTTTGTTGGTCTCCGAACTTCATGCAAATGATGTCCTGTTGCTGCAGTACGGAAAGCCAGGTGAAATTCAGAGGTGGCTGAGGTCATGGGTCTCCAAACAGCAGAAGCAGCAGTAGGAGCAGCAGGGCCGGTAGCAGCAGGAGCTTCAACAGTAGTAACAGGTAACAACAACAGAACAACAAAACTTGTCACTTCTGAACTGTTTTTCCTATTCCTTCGAGCACTATAGATGCCACAAGTTTATTTTGCATGTTAAAGCACCAGCAATGCAATGCTCTCGCCCAGCTGTGATTTGATGGGGAAGAAGTCAGTACAAACTACAGCCCTGACATCATCAGGGTCAGAGGAGTCGCAGAGAACTCTCTGACATAGGCGTACTGGAGAGAGGGACGAATCTGGTGATGGAGTAACACCAGGGGCATGCTGAGTTCTGCATTTCTTGGTTGTACAGTAGTAACCTGTGCACCGGCATGGATGACCTCCCTCACAACTCCAGGGACAAACCTGAATGTTCCTTTCAGTGAGGTTATACATAGGAAGACACAAAGACAAGTGTGCAAGCAGGCTAAGAATCTGTGCCTATCAGAGAAAGATCCAGGAGCAAAGAAACTGGAAAAGATGACAGTCGTAGAGGGGGAAATGCCTAGTTGTTTCTTACACCCATCAGCATAATGAAGTGTGAAAATTTCCTTGATATTCTCCAAGCAGACCATCAGTAAAACTGAAGTTAATGTCAGGCTTTCCATCCCAACACCTCCGGAGGCCACAAGGCCCAGCAGAAACGGGTGAGAAGGAGGTTGGGCACTTCACTAGAGCTGAAAGCCAGTTCCTTTGACTGAAAGATGATCCATCATTACGGATGTATGAGTTTGATACCAGAAAAAGACAAAAAGCATTAAGAGGGACAGTTTACTAAAATGACAAGGATGAAACAAGACCACAAATGAATAGTAGAAACGTTTGAAGAGAGCATGCCTTACACTGCACTGGAGGTCTGAATTCATGCTTTGTTCTAGTGCTGTTGGGATGAAGGTGCACATGCCCAACATGGCAATGTCCTGGAGGGGTTCCTCTTGGGTCTCATCTAGTTTTATGTACAATGTTAAAAAAGGGGGGTTAATGTGTCAAAGCATACCAAAAAGTGCTTCTTCAGAGTTCTGTGCCTATCCTGACAAGCCAGGTTCCATAAAAGTGGCATGCCAAAGTGATCTCTGTGACACAGGCTATGGATGCAGGTGTCCCAAACACAAAATTTCTCTTTTTTCACACAGATCAGAAGTCAAACCCCGACTCTGATTTCATATCTTGCCTTTAGCTGTACATCAACTGGAGCCAAATCCCAACTCCTAGCACTGCTAACCTTTGGAAGAATAAGGCAGTATGAGTGTATTTTGCAGGAGCAGCTTGTTTGATGATTTTTAAGGAGTCTTACATTTTGTATTACATACAGAAAGTAACAGAATAGCTGATAAAATTTATCATTTTCTTTTAACTTCAAATTAAAAAAAACTTCATAAATAAAACTTAAGGTGTTAATTTAACTTTTACATGACACAAAATGTGACTGTAGATTAATATTTTTAAATTAAATGCACATTTACGTAAATATTATTTTGCAACCAGGTGGTTCAGAATAATGTTCAGCTTTAAATTGCTCAGTGTACTTATTCAGAGAAATTTTCTGAATTGTGACATCTGTTAAAAATGAGTGATGTTAAAATAAAATAGTTTTAGGAATGGTAAACTTTTTAAACTGATGGTTAATTAAAGAAATTAAATTTATTATACTTGTGATAACAACCACTAAGCTTAAAATAAACTGAAACCCTTCTTAGCATATGTAAACTCTAAAATGTTTTGAAATAATGCAGCAGCAATTTTCCAATGCCTACTGTTTAAATTACTTTCTACTGTAAAAGCCCAGGTTTTCTGGGCTTTTTTGAAATTATACTCAGAAATGTTAGGAAAGGAAAAATATTTTTTATGCTATTTTATGTCAGTGTAGAGGTCACGTTTGTAATGGGGTCAAAACAGAGCTAGAACTTCCAAGAAGCCATGAGTTTCCTGTAATTAAAGAACTTTCCTTACCATCTAGGCAGGAATCTTAAAAATTATTTTTATTTCTTTGTGCAACCTCATAGATTTGCCTGAAACTACCATAATCATGACAGATTGGTTACCCTTGAAAATTCTGTTATAGCATCAATTGAATACCTTCTGCAAAATGATCATCATCAGGTAATAGTAACCCAAAAATCCTAAAATAAAAAAGAATATATCTTTCCACTCTTGCTTTTAGCTATTTCTTCAACCTGACAGTTGAAAGAAAATCAGGTTTCATTGATGACTGTCATTAGCCTAGGCTGGCTAGATCGCAGTTTTGTGACAAGTTTTAGAGAAGTCCCCCAGAGAACTTCTATTTTCGCTAAGATGCAGAACCTGAAAAAATATCTTCTCACTCTTTTTATTTTCTATTCCTGCTCAGCAACTCTCCGAGTCCCATGAGATTTTCTCTGGTTTCTTCTGTCAAAATCTCAGGAATCTGCTCTTCTTTGCCTTTTTTGACTTCCTCACATGCAGGGTGCTATATAAGTGTAAAGTACGATTATTTCTTTAAGAGATGTGAACAGAAGTTCCGAAAGACTGTCTCTCTTAGAACCTCTCACAAGAGTTTGATGACAATGAATTAAGTAGGGGTTTCTCATCTCTAAAAGAAAACAACAACACAAATAAGGAAGTGATTCCCACATCACCCTGCCTCCACAAACACTCCTAATTGGGAAATAATTAAAAAAAATAGTATTTCTTGTGATGTGATCAAATTACAGACCTAGCAAAAATAGGGAATTACTAGTAGCATTGAAGGCAAATTCTGTAATTCAATTTTCATGCCACCAGTCAGACAACACAAGCAACAGCTTGCTGTTAGAAGTCTAGAAATCAGGACTGATATCTGGCTAGAGGATCTGCTGGTGCCCAGCTGCTCAAACTGCAGCATCAAACCAGTGCCATCTAGGACCTGACACACCCTTGACAGCAAGCCTGATCTGGAAACCTCCTGGATCGCTTTTGTAAACCACATCGAAATCACTGCCTTTTGAACCTGCTTAAAACCACAGAGGTGGTGAGACCTTTCTGAAAACGGACAGATGTAGATGCATGCTTAAAACATTTTTTTGAAATAGAGCATAACCACGAAACTGACAAACTGATTTCATCGCTGAGAAGAGGCATAGAATTGCCCCACCAAAAGGAAAGCTGTATTTCATCTGTGTGCGTCGATGGTGATCAAATTAACAGTCTCTGTACTGCAGGGCACTGAGTGGTCAGATTGCATGTTATCTGAGAAAAAAAAAACCACAATAACACAGAAGTCACCAGAAAAATGTGCTGACCAACTGTCTTTTTTAACTTCATGCCTATTCTTCTTTCCCTTCTTCATCCATTTCACTCATATATTTTCTAGTTTTATTGGATAGAAAAGCAGCACAATGTGGTGACAAGCCACAAGACAATATATCTTTTACTTTCAGAAATTACTGTGCTTTAATTTACAGTGACATAAGTCATGGCTAAGAATTAATTGCTTAGCATTTGTGCTGAGTAGGAACAGAGTACTCAGGATCAAATTCATCAGCATTAAGACTTTTAGCAACCACCTTTTTTTAATCATGTCTTTGACAGTTCAGTGGCAAAATCTTTAGAAGACGTGTGGAAGGACTGGAATTGATAAGGCACATCTAAATCAGTTTATTTGCTTTAATTTAATTGTTCTTGCCCTAGTCACAAGTTAGCTGCAAAATATTAAAACAGTATAAAAGTTTAAGTAAATGCCAACATCAAAGAAATCCCAGGAAGTAATTGACACAAGATATTTTCCTTGCGTGACTTTCACTTTGCAAACAACAGAAAGAAGAAAACCTCCTGAGAACACCAGCAACTTCTATAACTCAGAGCAGCCATCAGGATTCTCCAATTTAAACTGGAACAAGATTAGCACTGAATTAAAAGAGGTGCAAAGGTGGTTTACAGCTGTCCCATTCCCACGCCTGAGTCTTGCTGAATTCCAGTCGGTTGCAGGCTATCGCTGGTTTTGATCTTTTTTCCTTGTGGCTCTGCTTTTTAAACTAATTTGCAGCCCATTGGCAGGGAATGCCAGTGAATATAAAGCCCCCTTCCTGGCGTTTCTTCTCCTTAATTCTTAATTCTTCATGCAATGTTACCAGGCACGGGGAATATTCCCAACTCTGGTGCTGCCAGGAGTGGGACAGCTTCTACACCACTAGCAAATGATGTGGTGGGCAAAATAACCTGGGCTGAAATCAACAGCATTGTGAATTTCTGATATCCACCCATCCTTACACATTGTGCCCTCACAGCTCATTTTACTAGTTTGTATAGCACCGTATTATACAAGGCTGAGCCCCTGTGGTGGCTTCAATAACTAGAAACAGAGTTAAAGGCAGGATGGCGATATTGGGTCTTGACTTCATTTATTTATTTGCCATTCCTGTACAAGGCAACTGTACGATCAGTCTTGAAGTTTCTTTAATACCAGGCAGCTCACTAGCATTGCATACAGTGGCAGCAGGACAATAACTATCCCTTCTTTTGTCAGCCTTATGGTCTGATGGTAGCAAAGCTGTAGACTGGGTGAAACACCTGTTTGCACAAGTGCAGATGAAGATTGACCTAGAATGTGCACTTACCTTTTGAATAGATGATAACTTACTCTTCTAATGATAAAGGGAGATTTATTTGGATATTTTTCATCAGCTGAAAAATAAACTTCTGGTATTTGTTTCCTTAATAGTTAGAGTGGGAGAGACCTATGCATTAACAAACTACCAGTTGCCAAAAATATTTGGTACTGAACATAAAGAACAAACCAGATTAAATTGTATGTGTCAATTCAAAATGAATTGCACACCAACGGGGTTTTGCTAGGATGAATGAGCATTAGTTCTAACTTGGAAAAGGATATCAGCTCACTGTATGGAAGACTGCCCATCCTATTCTCATTGCTCTTAGCATCTTACCTGTCACAATTTGCATCAATCATTTCTGCTGTTTAGTCCCATCTACAGGGCCTGGGACATTATTTGCAAGGGGAACCCCTACAACCCGTTACTGGGACATATACTCTTTGGCTCATCCTGATGGCAGAAGAGAAGATCTGTGAACAAACCCACGGCAAAGCTGGTATAAAGTTTGAGATAAACAATCATATTTAACCACCCTCTGTTTACTCCTAAAGCAAAAAAAAAAAATTTTCTAGATTCTGTATTTTTTTTCCTGTAGTCTTTACAAGTGATCTTTCTGTTCTCACTGAGTGAAAAGATTAAAAAAACACAAGGTTATGTAGGAAGGGGAGGTGAATCATATAGAGCCTTTCATGTATGTTCTGCTCCAGGTGTGTAAAACAAAATGCTTTGCAGAGCAAGCAGTTCAGATTTGGGTTTCAGTGTGAAGGCTGTGCGTGCATACTTTAGTGAGGGTTTTAAACTCCCCATTTCAAAGAAAAATTATTTAAAGCTTGGGAATACAGCAACATATTAGCCTAAGGTTTAAAGAACTGCCACTCCACATCAGCAGATGGAGATTTGGCCTTTGGTCAAAGACTGACTTGTAAATAACCTATTCTTCTATTATTTTTTTTTAAACTGTTTCTGTGACTTTTATGTACATTTCCAGAGGGGATGATCAGTTAGGGTTCCCGTTTTTTAAGAAGCCTCCACCAGGACGTTTACTGACAGTGAACACCAGAGTATTTCGGATTTGAGAAGCTGTCCTGAGGCACTGGTGACCTGATCCCTTAATCCATTTTGGAGAACTGTACTCAGATAACGCACCATTTATTTTAGGTATTCTCTCTCCTAGATTTACTTTTATGTGGGTTTCTTTTGTACAGATCTCCTGCCTTACTCTGACAGAAGCCAGTGAAGTTTTGATCAGTACGAAATCATGACGTATTGAATCCTTTCACATTTGAAAAGTGGCGTTTCTGTTTAAATTGAATATATGGTGCATTGATGGCTGATGTAGAATTTTATTGGACCTTGGGTGAGCAGTGCCTCTATACCATGCAGCCAGAGGAATGCATATACTCCAGTTCCATTAAAATACTAGGCTTTTGCAGCCTCTCCCGACCTGCATAAAACTTTAGGACCGCACAACTGCAATATTTCTTGCCTGTATTTAATGTGAGAATAAATAACTGAATATTAAACTTCAGGAAAATATTTTAATAATTCTTATGCAGTAATTTCATACAGTAGTTTTACCTGATGACAGACTTACGTTCACATACCTAAACCTACAGTATCTACTTAATTGAATGTTAAATAAATGCAGATGTAGGAATATTTCTGTTACTAGCAGTTGGTGTTGTAGAGAGCAACAGAAACACAGGTATCAAGAGAAAGCAAGTCTATTTTTAAATATGATGTTAAAGTAACTAAATCAGTTCATTGCTGTGTTGCCACTCTACTATCCCCCTTCAGATCCTGTGCCATATTTACCAACATAAGTGCTCTTATTTGGGATTTCTACTGGTGTTCTTTGTGGCGGTCTTTGTTCTTTTGATCTTTGTTCTTTGTTCTTTTGTGGCGGTCTTTGGCCACAGGTGTGTATAAATCAGACAATTTGCTATAATCTAGTGTAAGGGAAAGTCCATGGGTTTGTTTAGCAGCTGAGAGTTCCAGAGGCTGCACCAAGAATGGTCTTATAAGCATTCAGCATCAGTAGGAAGAAAAACACTAGCCTGTGAGAAAGCAATAAGTACTGTGAAAGGGAGAAAAGGGATTTCTTAAGTGAGTTGATGATTTTCTGGTATTTCTGTCACTCTTCCTTTTCCACATGTAAACTGGATCCCCCTCCCGATCCACCAAAAGATTGCCTATCACTGTATGTATGTAGTTCCTCTTAATTTTGACGGAGCCTCTATGTGTAGAGGAAATATAGGTTAGACCTCCACAAGAGGTAATTGGCATGAGGGACTCATTACCTGCATCAGGGGCTGTGGTCAGCCACACCTCCTTTGGCCGTGGCTCTTTCACACAGTATTTACTGCTCTGCAAGAAGCTAACCCACACAGTCATGTAGTTTGTCCATGTGTCATCCAGTAAAAATACAGACAGACAAAAATAGTGCACTGCTGACAATGAACAAAATTTGCCCAGTTGCTGTGGGAGACCCCCAGTGCAACCGTGGTAGTTATATACTCATGTGAAAGTAGACAGATGGGAATTACAAGATTTGTAATAAGGCTTTGTTCTGTGGTGAATGAACGGTGAAAGCTGTTAAAGTATCTCCAGGTGGGATATTTGTGTATGTGGTATGTATCTCTCCCATTGTCTTCTAGACTCCTGTTGGTCTTTACCGAGTTGCAGAGGCCCATTTAAAATCTGAAATTAGGCCATCATTTCCTATAGCTGTGTTACATTCAACAAAGGGTGATGGATTAAAGCATTAAAGTGGTTCTAACCTGTCCTAGTTAGTTCCCCTGTGTATGGATATGTCTGGTTTGGCATCTGGGAGAGCACTGAGGACCTTCATTGTGAACATGCTCCTCCAGTAGTTCTTGACTAGAAGCAAGGTGTTTAATCACATCAACCACTGAGGTACTGCTTGAACTCCTGTACCAAATCTGCCCCTGCTTTGGGGAAAAAAAAAAACAAAAACAAAAACAAAAACAAACAGAACAGTTAATGTTCATGAAAGGTCTCATCTTTGGTAGCTCTAATGGCTGAGATAACCCAGGTAGACACGGAAGAGTCATCAGTAGTTCAACATTATCAACTTCCTACTGATGTCTCTTGAATTGCATTTAAATAGCTTGATTTCAGGGAGAAAGTCCCTAGTCTTCTGCAACCATTCTCTGCAAAAATGATGCTGAAGAAAGCCTTTTCTTCTGGGATGTTTCTATGTTGAGTTATTCAGACCTTGCTGACTGATTTCCCATCACAGCCAAACAGGCTACTGCAGATTTGACTGAATATGTCTCCAGCAGTTGGTTTGATCCCAATAACTGCAGTATTCAAATGATACAGTCATTTATATATGTAGGCTCATATAGTCACTTATACTGTATCATTGTGAAGTAAGAAGGTATTACTACTCCTAGCTTCTAGAGAGAGAGAAATGAAACACAGAAGAATTAAGATTTGTCCTAGGTTAAACATGAAGGTTGTAACAGTTCCAGGAACTGAATTCACGGAATACTTTAATATCATAACCGTTGGGCTATCCTAACATCGCCAGGTTAAAGCTGGAAGTTGGCTTGATCTGCATGCAGTGTAAACTGACAAATATATCACATTAATTCATTGGTGCAGCTTCTGGTTTCTTATCTCCAAAAATAGTTCTCACTGAAGAAGCCCTTATGTTTTATGATATCCTTTGTACATGAAGACATCCATATTAAAGTCCTCATCTATCTCAATGCATAGCTACTGTGAAATTCTTAAATAGCACTTTCTTCATAAAGTGTATATTATGTCTTCAATGATGAAATGAAATTATATAATTCTGTAATACAGAACTATTATGAAAGCAACAGTGTGATCAAGCATGTACTGTTAGCATAGTGCAGTAGACCTGAGATTAGGGCACCATCCATTTGCTTGAGTATGTCAAAGTTAACTCAAGTGGGGAGTTGGTTGGATCATCCTGCAAAGGGACCAAGACAATGTAGGAGTCTAAAGTGTTTTCACAAAAATGATCAGGGAAGAAAATATCCCAAGTTTTGCAATTGCTTTTGAAAATATAATCAGTAATTCTAGGTGCCATAGGGAACTGGGCTTGGCAAAGAGCATGGTGACACGCTCCTAGCTTTTGAAAGTCAGCCCACTTTTTTAAACTCCACAGTCTACTTCTGAGCCATTGATTTTGTACGTCTTGTCCAGTATCTTCAGCCAACTACAGCACTGGTATTTGAATAAGTTCCTTCCTTCTGCCATTGGTTATTACCTGCACTTCAGGTAAAAGCACTGCAGGAGAAAGCATGGTTTCTCCTTGTCCCCGATCAGCCATTGCATTGTGCCAGTGATGAGACAGACGGTGCAAAGAAACAGTCACTCCCCACCACCTACAAAGAAATGAAACAGTGTTCCTCCTCTCTGTGCTGTTACAAGAGTCAGCTGGAAAGGGTATCAAAAGTCACATTATCAAACCCAGAAGACAGGCTATAGGTTACTTATTTTCATGTCTGTGTGAATATGTTTCCTCTTTACTGTCAGGCAAGTAGCTGTAGCAATTTGGAGAGAGAAAAAGCTCTTCTTGAATATACAATAGCCCTGGAAAAGCCCTCTGAGAATAAATTATAGAAGCAACTAAAAATTAATTTGATTTTGAGAAATTTAAACCAACTTTTGCAGATGTAGTGTTTACTGTAGCAGCTGTTTTACTATTGCAGCAACATAGAAAATGAGCATTAATAAATTTGTTAAAGCTTAAGAGAGAGAAACAAATTTGTCAGGAGTTCCAGTCCTTGCACATTGCATGTTTTATTAGTGTGTGGTAGCTCTGTTTTTGTGCTCACCTTGCAGAGGTGCTGAAACCAAATGTCATGGGAATGAATGATCTCTGTGAAAAGATGCAAATGGGAAGAGGAATGGTAGCACTCAGGAACATCACTGTTACCACAGCAGTTCAGACCCAAGGTCTCTGTACCACTCTCAGATGGTCAGAGATGCCAAATCTCTGTATGGAGATTGATAAGAGTGATGAGCCAGTCGAATGTTTATGGGTTAAGTTGAGGAAGGCGAACGAGGCAGATATCCTGCTGGGAGTCTACTACAGGCCACCTGACCAGGATGAAGAGGTCGATGAACTGTTCTGTAGACAAGTGGCAGAAGCTGCAAAGTCGCAAGCCCTTGTGTTTGTGGGGGATTTCAACTTACCAGACATCTGCTGGAAATATAACACAGCAGAGAGAAAACAATCAAAGAAGATCCTAGAGTGCATGGAAGATAACCTCCTGACTCAGCTGGTAAGTGAGCCCACCAGGGAAGGTGACTTGTTAGACCTGTTGTTGACGAACAGGGAAGGACTGGTAGGTGATGTGGTGGTCAGAGGCCGTCTTGGGCTACATGATCATGAAATGATACAGTTCTCGATCCTTAGCCCAGTTAGGAGCGGGGACAGCAAAACTTTCACCATGGACTTCCGAAGGGCAAACTTCAACCGGTTTAGAACACTGGTTGAAAAAGTCCCTTGGGGAACAGTCCTAGAGGGCAAAGGGGATCAGGAAGGATGGAGTCTTTTCAAGAAGAAACTGTCAGAGACACAGGAGCAGGCTGTCCCCATGTGTCGTAAACTGGCGGAGAAAGCAACCAGCCTGGCTGAACAGGGAGCTCCTGCTGGAACTTAGGAGAAAGAAGAGAGTCTACCACCTTGGGAAGAAGGAGTGGGCTACTCGGGAAGAGTATAGAGATTTAGTTAGGTGTGGAGGAAGAACATTAGGGAGGCAAAAGCCCAGCTTGAACTCGGCCTGGCCACTGCCACAAAAGATAAGAAGAGTTTTTACAAATATATTAACAATAAAAAAAAGATGCAGGGAGAATCTCCATCCCTTATTGGATGCAAGGGGGAACATTGTTACCAGGGATGAGGAAAAGGCTGAGATACATAATGCCTTCTTTGCCTCAGTCTTTAACGGCCAGACCACTTATCCTCATGGTATTCAGTTCCCTGAGCTGGAAGATTGGGATGGAGATCAGAATAAACCCCTCGTAATCCAGGAAATAGTAGTGAAGGACCTGCTGAGTCAATTAGACACCCATAAGTCTATGGGGCTGGATGAGATCCACCGGAGAGTGCTGAGGGAGCTGGCAGAGGAACTTGCCAAGCCGCTCGCCATCATCTATCAGCAGTCCTGGTTATCGGGTGAGGTCCCGGATGACTGGAGACTTGCCAATGTGATGCTTATATACAAGAAGGGCAGGAAGGAAGATCCGGGGAACTACAGGTCTGTCAGCCTGACCTCAGTGCCGGGGAAGGTTATGGAACAGTTCATCTTGGGGGAGATCACACGGCAAGTGCAGGACAACAGGGGGGATCAGGTCCACCCGGCATGGGTTCACGAAGGGCAGGTCCTGTTTAAATAATCTGATCTCCTATGACCAGGTGACCCACCTAGTGAATGAGGGAAAAGCAGTGGATGTTGTCTACCTGGACTTCAGTAAGGCATTTGACACTGTTTCCCACAGCATTCTGCTGCAGAAGCTGGCGGCTCATGGTCTAGACAGGCGGACTCTTCACTGGGTTAAAAACTGGCTGGATGGCCAAGCCCAGGGAATTCTGGTGAGTGGAGTTCAATCCAGATGGAGACCGGTCACAAGCGGTGTCCCTCAGGGCTCAGTTTTGGGGCCAGTCTTGTTTAATGTCTTTATCAATGACCTGGATGAGGGGATCAAATGCACCCTCAGTAAATTTGCAGATGACACAAAATTGAGTGGGAGTGTCGACCTGCCTGAGGGTAGGGAGGCTCTGCAGAGGGATTTGGACTGGCTGGAGCGATGGGTTGAGAGTAATTGTATGAGGTTTAACAAGGGTAATTGCCGGGTCATGCACTTTGGCCACAACAACCCCATGCAATGCTACAGGCTTGGGGAGGAGTGGCTGGAAAGCTGCCTGGTGGAAAAGGACGTGGGGGTGGAGGTTGACAGCTGACTGAAGACGAGCCAGCAGTGTGCCCAGGTGGCCAAGAAGGCCAATGGCATCCTGGCCTGTATCAGAAACGGTGTGACCAGCAGGAGTAGGGAGGTGATCGTGCCCCTGTACTCGGCACTCGTGAGACCACACCTTGAGTACTGTGTCCAGTTCTGGGCACCACAGTATAAGAAGGACATTGAGGTGCTGGAGCAACTCCAGAGCAGGGCAATGAGGCTGGTGAGAGGTCTGGAAAACAGGCCTTGTGAAGACCGGCTGAGGGAACTGGGGTTGTTTAGTCTAGAGAAGAGGAGACTGAGAGGAGACGTCATTGCCCTCTACAACTCCCTAAAAGGAGGTTGTAGTGAGGCTGGTGTTGGTCTCTTCTCCCAAATTACTAATGATAGGGTGAGAGGAAATGGCCTCAAGTTGCATCAGGGGAAGTTTAGGTTGGATATTAGGAAGAAGTTCTTTACTGAGCGGGTGGTTAGGCACTGGTACAGGCTGCCCAGGGAGGTGGTGGAGTCGCCGTCCCCGGGGGTGTTCAAAAAACGGGTTGATGAGGCACTTGAGGCCATAGTCTAGTGGTCTAATGGTTAGAAATATGATGGGATAAAGGTTGGACTTGATGACCCTGGAGGCCCCTTCCAACCATAATTATTCTGTGATTCTATGATCTCTAGGTTTTACCTTTTTTTGCAAGCTGACAGCTCTGCTCAGTCTCCTTGCTTGGCTCCATGCTGCTCTAACTGGGCTGCAGTAAGTGAAGCTTTTCATGTCCAGTGGCATCAGAGTACCATGGAGATAGTCCATGTCTGCCTGCAAGAGTATATGTAGAAACACCTTAATTAATAGAGGCTGGTGTAAGGTTTGAATGCAAGCCTTAACAGCCCTTCCAAAATGTTTGGAAGGGCTAATTATACCCCTGACTCTTCCAGATATGCATATAAATATCTAATCCTTTTTAAATCCTACTGCTTTCTTGTCCTCCAAGAGTCTCTGTGATAAGGAGTTTCACAGTTTTCATGCATCTTGTGTGAAAGATCTTTTTTTAATTTATTATTCTTTATTTTTCCACCTTTAGGTTTTATTAAATGCCCACTCACTCTCTCCTGATGAGCTAAAAAGGGTGGAAACATATGGATCTGCATACTCCAGAGCATTTATTGTCTTGTATGTCTGCACAGTGTTTCTTTCCATGTCTCACCTGTCTAAAGTAAACAATCATTTTCATAGTTCAAAACAAGACTTTTTTTCAAGTTGCCTGGTAATTCTGAATATCCTTTTTAGGATCAACTGAACATGACCATAACTACTTCCTGTCTCAAAAAGGTGAAGGAATTTAACAACAAATAAACACCCACAGAGCGGCTGACACAGATATGGATATAGCCAATTCACCTCTGGCAAATGCATTTATTTGCCACAGCTCAGGCACCTGCAATGTCTGGATATTTTGCTACATGGGGACTACAGTTAGACAGCCAGGACATTGCCACCAGTAGTGACACTGATGTTTCTGGTAGGTCAGTCGGATCTTCCCTAAATAGCCCCTACGAAATCTGGATTTTACTTTTATTCTGTAGCAGCTTCAACTATGAGTAAATCCAATTATTCTGATTTTTTAAATGATATTATAATAGGCCTGGTAAGACAGGGCAATTAGATCTCACTGGAGACACCACAGAGCACATCAGGCTAGAAATACTGCCCCATTCTCTTCCTTCGTGATTGCCATTGCTGTTACTGTGGAGTTAAGTTGTTGCCTTGTTATTTCCAGTCAATCATCTCTCTCTCTTTATTCATAATATGCTTCAGGCAAACCTTTCAAGTCTGTCCAAGCATTTTGTTTTTATAGCATCAGGTTCTACATTATCAGAGTTGGTAAGTGAAACCACATGTAATAATAATAATATTGTCTTGTACAAGGAGGTGGGGACTATGATGTTGTTTGAGAATAATAATTTTTCACTGTATGTGTAACTAATCAGAAGCTAATGTGACAAAATGTTGTATCCCTGAAGAGAAACACAGATAACAATGAGAAGGTCATAGTTCTCTCTTTATTCAAAGAGTGACTCAGTATTTTGACCTCTTACATTCATATTAGTCTGTTTTATCTAATTGAATATTTCCTTCTATAAGGTTATAATCTAATGTATGAAGCTGAATATCATAATACAATGGATAAAGATTCCTGGGCCAAATAGATTTTTCTATTCTTTTTGAATTACTTCGTACTTTTACTCCTATACTTTGTTCTGTTTCTGAAATTCAGTGTAATTTATGAAGTTGCAAAGAATTTAAAATTTTATTTATCATGTTCTGTAAATAAACCATTGTATTATGAAGTAGTAGTTAAGTTTCAGATATATTAGTACCCGACTACTACTGTTTTTTATGTGGAGGCAGTAATTTATATATAAAATACTCAAATTATAAATATGATCAAGACCACTAGTGTTTATATCACTTTAAACTTTCGGATTCATGTGTGTGACTGAATCAGATACTCCTCCTTTTTACGTTGTATTGAATTGTACTTTAAATTGCAGAATTAAATGCTCAAAGCAGAAACCTTGTCAGTTGCAATGTCACTGAATCAAATGCTGTAAAGATGAAGTAGCCCTGCTGTTATTTCTGTCAAAGCCTTCTGGCTATACTTCACATTTGGTGCCTTTATTTGTTCTTCTATTTCTATTTTGCTAAATAAAATGTTGAAACAACAGAATACACTGTGAAACACAGACTGTAAATATAAGTAGTGAACTCAGGCAGAGGTTGAACATATGAAACAAATGCAGTGTGATTTGGAATTCTCCCCAGTTTAGCAAATAAAAGTAGTAATAATTTCCAAAGAAATACATGAACATGTGTATCAAAACTAAGCTAGTGCTGTTTTGGCATGTGGGCTATAAAACAGTTATAAAGCAAGGTAGTGGACTCTCAAACTAACATCCCATACCCAAAAGCCTCGCAGGAGTTGCAGGATGGTTTTTGGAGTACTTTCTGGCCTTTCATAGGTCCCTGAGTCTTTTTACCTCCCAGAAACACAATTGTGAGTCGTTTATATTTCTGCTTAACATTATTCTGAATATACACAGAGGCGGTACTACTCAGAATGAGAGAATATTGTAAGATATTATGTTGTTACTGCATTATATTTTTCTTAAGTTACAAAGTGCTCTTTTAGAAAATGTTCTAAATAATTATGCTTCATTTTGCAAAATAAAAATAGCATCTTACATTCAGTTGCTATGATTTCTTTCAAGAGAAGAAGCTGTTATGTAGCAGTGAACAAAGAGCTTTGCAGATTAGCTGATTACTCTCTTGCTTCATTTTTAAGATGCACTTCTACCAGCCCTGGACTGAAGTTTTAAAAACCACTGGTCTGTTTACAGCCAAATTTCACTGACAGATGACCTGAAATTTTATACCAAAATAATCACGCACACAATAGAATACCTCTTCTTGGTGCTTCTTGTGTTTTGTGAGGTTTGGCACTAAAGTGCTCTTTTCCTGGCAAATTTCCCATGGTCCAATAAGGGGGGGCCCAGCTGCCACTAAGCTGTGGATTCTGCAAACAACTGTTGTGTTGCATGAGTTTCTCATAGTGTAGCACAATGCATCGTATGTGCCCTGCAAATTTGCCTAACTGTGTGTTTTATCTGTATGTCCCATGACCTTCTGGTAAACAGGTGGTTTGCCCAGTCCTTTATATTGTCCTCCTGTGAAGTCAAAAACAACTTTAGTGATTCTCTATGGTCTGCCTGGAATTGTATCTTGTCCGATTTCTCCATCACTAACAACTCTGGACTCCATGTTGCTTGTAGCTCCTCCTTGATAGTGGCAGCATTTTTTCTACAGAAAGCAGGTTTGAATACCTAAGCCATGTACTTTACATGGCTTCCAACTGGCAGGCTTCAAAAAGGAGAAATTTCAAACTCTATATTGTTCTAATTTAAGGTGATATATTTCACTAAATTGCAGCAAAGCTTGCAACATGATAGTTTCAGTACTTCATCTTTGGTGTTGGAAGCTTTTAATATTAAATGACATGGTCTCCAAACTGGGAGTTGATTCTTATATTATACTATGCAGTATGCAGAGAGAACCATTTGGTTACCAAGCAAAATTTACCTCTGCAAGTTAAGTGGAACTTGATTTTCCAAATTCCTTGTTTATGCTAGATTTTTGAGCATTACTCATTAAGAGGCACCCTTCTTTTGGGAACAAAAGAAATTTTTTTGCAATTTGATGTTGTTTCTCCATGAATCTGTTGAGATAATTTTTCCATGGATCACCTGAAATACAGAACAGGGCACTCAAAACCTACAGTGTCACTTTTAAACCTGACCTATACTTGTTTTCTCAGCGCTACTGCAAAGTTGTGCTCAGGAAGATCTAAAACAAAGAAGTAGCTTAAAAATGTTCTCAAGCATGAGAGATGGAACTGAATGCACTGTAAAAGAAATGAATCACAGAGCAAAACTCCTGCCTACATTTCTCAAACTATGAAAGTTACTGTGATTCAATTCTTATTCTACAAGCTGGCTCAGCTATGACCTTGACCCCTTTATCTGAAGCTTTAAGAAGTGAATACATCTAGAATGGATGTGGCTTTCTGCTGGCCTGGTAGATTAGACATAACCCCCCAAAATATATTCAGGCACATATTTAGATAGATGCAAAAACAGACAGATGGCTGTAACTTAGCCTATGATCAAAAAGCAAAAAAGAAACAGTCTCCAAAAACAAAAATTTTATTTTTTAACAATTTCTTCTCCTCCATTATTCCGAGCCAATTCCTATTCTACACCTTCAATGTTCCACAATCTTCAAACATGATTATAATTAATTAATAATTAATTTAGTCTTAATGCTTTTGCATCTTCTGGTATTCATAATATCCTGAACAATAACAATATAATTGTGGCCTGGAAACAAAGAAGACAATCTCTAATTTAAAAATGTTTTGTTTTAAATTTTAAAACTATAACTTCTGCAAATGAGAGATCATGGTTCACTGGTCAAGACACCCTATGATAGCACATGTTTTTTTTATTCAAGATATCCATTTGTATTTGTATTATAATTTTCCAGCTACTAAACCATGAAAAAGGACTATAGCATCAGTGTTAAGAGGCTGAGCTTTGTCTTCATTTATACATTTCACCTTTAAACATTTACTTGACAGCCTACTTGAATTCAAGTATACCTGCAGTTGGGGAAAATAAAGGGTGCCATATAACTCAAGCCAACCATGATCTGCAGAAAATTTACATGAGCAGATTGACATAATTTATGTTCCAAGTTTAACCCAGAGTCAAGAAACAGCAGGTATGAGTCACCCACTATTTGCCTGCATGTGGTAATGCTCAGTGCAGAAGACATGATCCCAGAAGGAGTTTTCTCTTTTGATGTTGCTTTTTGACCTCGCAGAGTGTGTGAAACTAAATCCTTTATAAAATACAGTGAATCTATAAAGAATTCTGAGTGCATTTTATATGTGTCCAGTTGGTGTTTGACAAGTAGACTATATCTCCCTCCCTGTTTAAAAACTACTGAAAGATCTTACACAATAGAAACACTGTTGGAGGGGAGCACATCACCTTGTCAAGGGCTGTGTGTATATATTAAGAAAGAAGACACCTTTATGTCAAAAAACCCGTGTTCTTCACTGGTCTTTCTGCTAACTTTTAAGGGGACACCCATGGCAGAACAGTGCTGGTGAGCAGCAAATGCCAAGTGCAGCAGAGGATGGATTAGCATAGGCACTGCTTTCCAAGTTCATCATTCTCCTAGTGATAACAAGCACCACTTAGGATGTGAAGGTTTCCAAAACCATCTTTCCTTGTGCTCTATTAGTGCACGTATTCCTGTCAATGGTCATAGCCAGAAGTGTTTAAGAGGAGACAGTCAACTTTCAACATGAATCGTTAATTAATATCCACACTGTAGATACTCTTAGTAAATTTCTGTCGTCTCTCTTTCATTTTTCCTCACCATGAAACAGCTGGTAGAGAAGTCCGCAATGACAATGCAGGGCAAGTTTGTATTTTTACTTCAATTATGGTGCACTTATAGTTATTATTTCTATGTTGAAGAGTGTCAAACACAATCTGGTGTCAAACTTGCAGAAGTATTTTTCAGAGGCTCTAAGGCTTTGGAAACTGGATGCCTAAACATGAATTTAGGTGGATAGTTTCAACATGCAAATTTGGGAAAGGGGGGTGGGAGGTGGCGTATGTATTCTGCTCACAGTGCACAAGCTCAGCCAGCTCGAGGAGCAGAGGAGATGGGGATTACGAAAGTGCATAAGGAATCAGAGGAGGAAGATTATTCATATGCCTATAGACTTGTAATAAGTAAGTACAGCCTGTTCCTGTTTAAAAAGGAGAATCAGTACATCTTTTTTTTTTTCCCCCTGAATGTGTTCGTGAAAATCATAATGTAGGTAATGTCACTGCCGACACAATGCCGGCATCACTCTTTTGTGAGTTCTTCAGACCCAAAGGCACATTAGCATTTCAGTATGTTGCATTCAGATTAGAACTGCAGAATTATTTCTTATTACAGTGAACTAACTAAAGTATTGCTTTGGAGTTTTGAATCCTCCGAACTCTCAGGCTGTTGGCACATCCTGACCGTTTGCTTCTCTGACTCTCATTTTCCACCACGAGCTGCGCTCACTTAAGTGCTGCCAAGGTTCTTCAAAGCATTTGAATGAAACTCTTCATAAAACAAACAAAAAATCCATTACCAGCAGCCACCAAATGCTGCGGGCTTGACAAATGTCCAACCTAGAGACCTGAAGGAGGTTCACCAGGCTGAACTTCTTCACACTTGCAAAGGTGCTGTTTACTTTAGCAGTGTCTGTGCATGCTGCGGCATCACCCTTTTGGAAGTCCAGGATCAGCTGGGATGCTAATTAAAGTACAGCATCAATCCTTTGTGTTTTAGAAGGGATTTGTAAATCCAGCCCTGTCAGCCTGCTCAAGATCTGAATTCATTATTATAATGATGTTTCAAGTTGTGTTGCCTGAGTCAGCTGCCTTGGCCCCTCCGAGCTGCTGCTCCATGAAGCTCCGGCTTAGAGACACTTGCCACTGAAAGGCTCAGCAGCAGCTGCTCTTATCGCAGCGTGCCCCAGCAGTAGTCACCCACTGCAGTCGCTCTGCTGAAAATTGAAGAGAGAAGCGCTGCGATAGGAAAGCCAGAATAAATTTTATACATATTTAAAGCTGAAATTACAAACCCTCACATACATATGCAGAACCGTAAGATATTGACTAAGTAGATTAGTATTGGAAAGCGCCTTAATAAAAGAAATCTTTTGCAACTTACGTCAAGATGCTGTAGAAACCCACAGAGGTTAAAAACTTTTTTAAATTATTATTTAATAAGAAGGCTGTAGCCTTTCCAAAGCAAGTACTCCTTCCTCACAAGACACATGGCTTAGTGCATTCATTCTTCGCAATAACACTGACCTTTCCCTACACAAGGTTGTGTTAATAATGGCTGGTATCAGATGCTTTTTTAGCAGTGGGGCTAACTGGTCTCCATTGCATTTGCAAACACACACTTCTCAGTACTAGGCTGCATGTGGAATTGCCATTTTCCTTCCTGCTCATTTAAATTTAGGTGCTTCTCTGATTTCTCGTGTAGCACTACTGTCTAGCTCAGCTTACAGACCCCTAAATATTGCCATAACACCATTTTACCACTGACCCTGCAGAAATGATACAGTCAAGTTTTGTCTTCAAGAAGGTACATAACGATGTAAACCCAAAGGTGCTTGAAAAGTGGTACTCCTCCAATGCTTCTGCGTTTTGTGAACAGAAAACCAGTGGCACCTCCAGAGCCAAAACCGCCATACAAAATTGCGCCACTGTGAAACTCAAACCTGAATGTCAGCAGCAGTTAGGACTAGGGGAATTTAATGCGACTTAAATTTAGTGCATGCATCTATTCCCTGGGTCTGTCATTGTGCAAAACCAAACTGCAGTGGGCTAAAGTAGAATAAAGAGCCAAATCCCACTTGCTGTAGCACAGCACCAGCCCCCTTGAAGGTGGTAGGACTAATGGAGTGAGTAAGGTGAACAGAATGTAGCACAAATATTTTTCTTTGAGTTACTTGCAAATACCATGTCATGAAAGGGGAATTTCACACCTCACTTATTAATATTGTAGCCAAGAAATAAGAAATACATTTGCCTCCAGCGGACTCAGTTTTCCCAGTTGCTGGTTCAGCTGAATCTCCCCTGGAACAATATTTACATAGGCCCTACAGATGAAGAAATGTTTTATCCAGTCTGGATGCATGAATTTCAAGATGCCTTTAATACCTGAATCAAGCTGTGTGTCTTCACAAAGAAAACTATAGTATTTATGATGGTGTGAGAGTTAACTCTTAATTGGCCGAAGAGTGTTTCTTACAATGGCATATAAGTGGAACTTAAGGAACCTAGAGATCTGCATGAGGAAGTGAAATGTTGGTAACACCTCTTTTAGTCCTTGATAGATGGATTGTATGCACAACAGATGTCTTTTCTGTGAAACATTGTTCAAAGGGACATTGTACTACTGGCCCCTGTTTGATTGCCTCTAGCTGTCATCCTAGTGAACAAGCAAGAAGGCTGTGAAGCAGCTCAGGCCTGTATACATGGGCAGCAGAGAAGTATTAATGAAACCAAACCTTCCCTCTGCAACATGTAAAAATAAGCAGTTTTGTCACCTTATTGTAGTAGGAAATTATCAATTACATTTGGGTATGGGACAGCTAGTAAGACACTGACATACCCATACTCTCACATTTTCTTCCATACTTTTTTTTAAGATGTCAAAAAAAGTGATGTGTGTGTCAGAAAATGGTTTTATCCTCATCCCCCAGAGATAAAAGAATTAAACCTTCCTTTAAGAACCAATGAAATCTGAAAGTGTAGGAAGAAAGATCCATTTGCTAACTGCATATTTTCCATGTCAGAAGTTGTGTTAAAAAAAATAATGTATGTATGTATATATTCAGCCACACAAACCTTTGCAGATTTCTGTTACCCTGCAGTACATTGAAATATTAACAGAAATTGCCTCTGCCGTTATTTCCTGTTAAAGTGCTATAAAGATGCTCATTCTCCTGGCATTTCAGCAAAGAACAGAACTCTTCCTGGAAAGGAAAAACTATCCTGTTTAGCTCTGTTAGCAACCTAAGGGAATCATGCACGATAATATTTATTTCTTCTGGGAGACTCTAGATGCAAAAGGATGGGGCTTGGCCACTGGTCAGTAATAGAAGGGCAGCGCCGAGTGTCATGCTACTTGCTACAGTAAAAGCATTTTGGTTTTGTCCTATAGAGCACCGATTACACAGTGTAGAGAGTACAGAGACATACAAAGCTCTCTAGCTTACTTCCTGACACACTTCCCTTGCATTTCAGCCTTTTTTCAAATTGTTTTGACGAAAACCTAATTTTTCCTTCTTGCAATTTTTGCAATTTTCAGTACTTGAGAAGGGGCACTAGAGAATGAAATCCTACCAGTTGAATCCACAAATCAGATACAGTATTACAATTGTACCTCACAATATTTCAGTATTGACCTGGAACACATATTTCTGGACAAGATTTGTCTCCCCTTAGCACCTAAATTATTTTGTCTCTTTTTGAAACTTTATGTAAAACGTGAGGGTTTTAAAGTGCTTTGCTGGTTGCCTGAATGCAGATCCCTGGAACCAGTAGTATTCAGCAGCTTTACCTGGTAAGTGGCAATTTCCAGCCCTGAACAATTTGTGATATAATTCTGGGCTGAAAGCAACCTTTCCTGCCTGAGTCAATGTAAAAATTTGACTGAAAACACTTATTAAAAGGTAGGTTGTCTGGGACTTGATTATATAATGTCTGTCTTTCCTCTTCCTGTTTGCTGTCAATTGTAATACGCTGGATCGTAAGGTTAATGGGGGTTTTTTTAAGTACGCTTTGAGGCTTCTGTAGTTTTTCTCATATTTATGCTAGCCTTTTCCCTTAGTTATGTGTAAATTATTATTCTTGGCAAGGATGTACTTTTCCATCATGAATTGTTTACCTTCCAAACAGGCTTTGCTTCTTCCTTTTCTGTGCTGTCTCATTGATACTTGCCACTCCAGCAGCTCTTTTCCTCCCCACATATTGTGTAGGAACCTTCTCTTCCTCATCAGCCATATCTTCACCTTCACAGCTCGCTTCTCTCTCTCTTTCTCTCTCTTTTCCTGAATAACAAGCCATTTCCTCACTCATTTCCTCCCACAGAAGATGTTTTTGGTCCTGTTCCCAAAAAAATCTCTGGCATTAAATAATGCCCATTCCTGTCTTTCGAGTGGGCAGGCTTCCAGATGTGTCTCATCTGGCTGGCAATTCGGGGGCAGGTCTGGATCAGTAAATCACGTTCATTGCTCAGTTGGCATTCCTGGCATCTCTGGGCAGTGGGACAGGGCTGCTGGTGCTCCTTCCCCTAGTGGCACACTCTCCAGTTCATGTTTTAAAATCAATTGCAAGAAGTCTGTTGTGGTATAATATGAAACCAGGACTTCTTTTTTTATTGCAAGTGAAAAGGCTATTAAGCTGGGAAGGGAAGTGATGAGTCAGCTATATTTACACAGCTAAAATATGTTTTTCAATTTACTGAATGGTAAGTGTATTATCCAATTACCTTCATATCCTTAACAAAGTTACTGGTCACTTGGAAATAAGTTCAACAATTCTGGACAAAACCAAGAAAGAACTCTGAAGCAGAGGATTGCTCATAGATAGAGCTAAAGGAAATTGTCTTTGAAAGTGTATTGCTTTGACTGAAGTTGTGTTTAGTCTGCTTCATATTATTTTAAGCAGTTCTATTTTGGCTTTTGTTTAAATGGTCAAAATGAATTAAAATTTCCTAAAAAGTAATTAAGGAAAGTACTGTTTTTCTGATTTGTCGTTTTGAATTTTTGCTTAAATAGCCGTCTCACAGAAAGCATCTTGCTTTTTTCTCTGTTGATTTAAATATCTTAATTTATTTAATAATCCTAATAGACAGTGACTAGGTAAATAAGAAAATAAATAAAGCAAGTCTCTTTTGCAGCCAAAAATGCACCTTTAACTTGACTGAAATGTTAAACTTACAGCATTAATCTGTTTTGATTTTCATCTTCAGGATGCCGACAACTGAAGATCTGAGAGTATGAATAAATTATCACCAGGTAGACTTTCCTGTGAACTTCCAGTGCAGCTACCAGTCCATCACAACCATGTCTGTACATGCTCAGAATAAAATAGTGGGTGAATTGAGATGGTTCTTCCCCAGCAAAGAAAGAGAACCCTTCACTCTCCTATTTAATGTTGCATAAGGGTGGAGATCCAGTGGGAAAGTTTAACACCAAGGGCAAGAAATAGTCTCTGCTTGCCTAACCCCTAGGCTTTTCCCTATAACAAATATCCTGCAGTCAGCAACCGCTTCTTGTTGCTTGCCCCAGATGTCCCCCAAGAAGCGTGTCACCACCCACCCCGGAGCATACAAGGATCTCCCTCCTTACGCTGTGGGTCCAGCCTGTGCTCAGCAGCTCTTGTGGAATACCATGTCCCTAAACTAATGCATTTCTGACCACTAATGCAGTTTGAATGGTACCAAGAATTTGTAGAGAAATGTAGTGATAAAACAGTAAGTTCATTAAGAGTTTGAGTCAGCTTTTACGGTGCTAAAGGACAAGGGGTTTTTTAAGAGAATAGTTGTTGTACTTCTATCATATGTCCAGTGGACTCTACTCTCCAAGTAGTTAGGCACTGAATTAATTACTATTTCCTGGAATGAGACCTGGTCCCCAAATACCTTCAGAAGATGGCTGCTTTACCTGAAACAACACTTTTCAGATATCCCAATTAACAAGAGACCTGAGGTTAATGCTCGTTTATCAAATTTTACAAAGTTTAATTCTGTGTTGCAAACAGATCATTTGAGCAGATAAAGGAGAAGCAAAGACCAGTCAGGAGGCCAGTTTTGATCCCAGACTAGCTCAGATGGGTTGCACCCTTGTAAAACCAGTACATCAACAAGGTGCGTCAGAGTCTGTAATTCGCTGAAACAGTTCTTTAGTTGAAAGAAGACAAATGATGTATCAGAATGCCATGAGTTCTGATGACTGAGGGTGTTTCACTACCTTTTTTCTCACAAATAACATGGATTACCTTGTGCAAGTCCTTCTTTCTCCCTGCAATAACCTTCCCATGTATAAACCTTAGATACAGCTTGAGAACCCTGAAACTCACACTAGACATCGATCAGATTTGGGCCCATACATTTTCCTGAACGAAACATCCTACGCTTTGCCAGGTGCCATGGCTAACAACTAGAATAAGCAGAATTTCAGGAAGTTTGTACAGGCCAGTTATATTCATGTAGGCTCTGTGTTTAAATCTTGAACAAGGAAATACTTTTGGTACCATTTGCAAAAAGTCATGAATATTTTTTCCATCATCTTTCTGGTGGGAATTGCACTAAGGATCCTTTATATCTTTATATCCTCCATGACTTTTCTAATTCTTCCTGAAGACCCAGACTTGTAGTCTTCAACTTATTTGTGTGGCTTTAGGGAAGAAGTTGGTTTCACAAAGACTGCAAAGCCAGCTCCCCAGCAGCTTACCGTGACCCATTAGTCACAGATGGGTTTTGCTTGCTTTTCTTTTTGTTCATTATTTAGCATTGCAGATACTAGAATCACTTTTAAGCAGTGTCCTCAGTTTCAAAATGGGTTTTTTGGATGCTCAGTAAGTAACCTCAGCATATTTAGGAGTATCTAAGCTAACGTTCTACCTAAACTACAGATTGAAAGGCAATTATTTGCTTATACTTGTCAAAGACTCCTGACTGTCAGCATCATTTCCCATAGGACTAGTTAAAACAAGACAACTTCTGTGAAGTTATTTTCCACCTCTACTTTCTGATTACGCACAGGTCTAATGTTCTGGCTGCTGTACACAGCTCTCTGAAAAACATTGCACTTGTTTTTGTTTTACACTTCCTAGGGCTGCATGCACTCACTTGAAGCATACTGGCCTATATGTACAGCTGAAGAAGAGTATTTGTGTCTCATCAACTGTTTAAATATGTATTTCATCTGTAAAAGTCTGCATATCATCCTGTTTTCCCCTGTGCATTTGATCTCGTCTCCTTTAAAGATCATCAAATTCTACGAGCTGTTGGTAAGAAGAGGAAAGAGGGGAGACACCTTGTCCAAAATCTGTGAACAAGTTATTTAAAGCTCCTTCTATCATTTCAAGCCTATTCCTTCACATGAGCTACCACATACTCTTCAAGCCTGCTATTGCTTTCTGCTTTCTCCATATTAGCCACCATGTCATTATTTCCCACCATTTACTCATTCCCCCCAGACACACTTGCACCTGTCTCCCTGTGCAGATTCAGGTCTCAATGGACTTACAAACCGCACAGTGTAAAAGGTGAAGAAGGATCATACTGACCGAAACCATGTGCCATTCCTCCTCCAAGAGCAGCCAGACTCCTACAGAAAGACTCTGGCGGAGTATGGAAGGGTGTTCTTCAACACGTGCACACAGGATCCAGCCTCCAGAATCATGTGGGTGACTCTGAGACCTGTGTATTTCAACCTTCAATAGACATTATCAAGTCCCCAGCAAATTTACCAAATTCCTCCCTAGGTTTCCATTATACCTTTGTACTTTGCAACACTCTGTGGCAATTAGTTCCACAACTTTGTGGTAAAGACAAATAATGTAGAATTCAGGTGTTTGGGTAGTTTCACTTTAACTAATAGTTTATCTATTCTTCCTTTCTCGTCCTACACAAAGAATTTAAAAACTTTCACAGTAAGGTTTTTACAAATATATTTCCAAAGCATTATGACCACCCTTTTCTGTGTCATCAAAACAAATCTTTTTTTGATCCCCTTCGATGTACAAATTACATGTGAAAAACATTTCTTTGTGTTAAGTGTTGTAGGAAAAGAATATTTTAAAACTTTATTGAGCAATTTATAAAATGAAAAATCCAAGGACAATAACGTAATGTTTTGGAGGACACATCTGTTTCCCTGTACTCTAATTCAAATGTATGATTCAGATGTCATTATCTTCATGACAGAGAGAAGATGTAACAGTGGTTGTATGGATATACATGGCTGTGTGGCAGTCCCACACACTTCAAGCAGTTCCACATGTAAGATCCAAGTTCCCATGACACTAACACAAGTCAATGACTTTCAAGACTTAGCCTAAAAAGGAAAGATTTGTGTAGAGGCCAAACAGTGATGAATAGGAAACAACAAAACAGTAATTCCCATCATTACTTTTCTAACTTTGGTATCTGCCTTACCTCATGCTCTCGATAAAGGGGAATAAATCCATTATACATAAACTACCTGAAAAGGACAGAAAAGAATAACATTGCCTGCTGACTTTAAGGATACATGAAGACATAGATGAAATGGTCTGCTCAGGTCTTGATAGTGGCAAGACAGCCAAAGTTGCATGAAGTCTCAAAATAGACAATTTACCTTGAGAGGAGTTTCAAGTTCTAAGCTGTTTCTACCCAATTCTAGATTTAAGTCATGTCCTATAATATGCTGATTTTGTCAGCTTTGAGGCACTTCTATTTAATGTCATTGTGGATATTCTTACCTTTAAAAGTTATCTTCCTTTTATAATGTGTTGGTCTTTGTGCAGCACTGAACTGTAAGAAGTTTTGGATAAGGACAGGAATTTCTCTGTTTGCAATAAGTTTTCTCCAGGGAGAACAAGATGAAGTTTTAATTCATTTTCCCTCTAATCTACTTGATCTTTCAGTCTCCCCTCACACTGTCACAATAAGATCTTCCCAAACTTTTCTCTTTTCACCACAGCTTTGTTGCAATTAGCTACCTCTGCAATTAGTAGAAAAATATCTCTATTTATGTCTTGTGGGGGTTCAGTAATCAAGGCCAGCTGGTTTTATGGAAGCAGTATCACTTTACATTGACATCTGACTGAACCCCTTTCCAAGATATTCTGACATTTCATTATCATAATTTTAAAGAAGAGAAACTCAAGCACAGAAGAGTGATTGATTGATTGATCGATTGATCCAGTTACTCTGCAAGTCAGCAAATCAAACAGAAACAAACTCACTTCATCAGGCTTACACCTTCTGTACTCTCTTAGAAACAGGACTAAGTTTTCTTGAATATCTTCCCCTTCTCCCCACCACCCCACACCCCTGCCTTTGTATATAAAAGGCACAAATATCACACTTAGCTAAATCAACGAAGTTACAGTGATATACTAGATAAACTGACCTCTTAGACTGGACTCCTTCTCCTCCCACCAAACACACACTGAGTTTTCCCCTGTGGGACTGTAGCAGCAAGGAACTGTGACAGAAGAAAACTTCTCTAATTTCAGTGTCCATTGAAAAATAAAGGAGTGTATTACAATTTTCTTGCCCAAAGATGTGCATAAAGCTTTTGTCTTTAGTCTGTGTATATCTTTTCAATCTTCAAATTTAGAAAATATGTATTATGTGGGCTTGGGGCAGGAGGTAATGAAGTGCTTGAATTGTGGTGGAATCATTTTCCTTATCATCAACTACAGAGTCAGTCCATTAGTTGGCTGCCAGCAGGTCTAATCATGCTAAATCCATGTGTATTAATGGATTTGGAGTAAAGGGTCAGGAATCACAGAAATTCAGATTTCTTCTTTCCTACCCCCTCAGTGATTAGTGTGGATTTAGCACCTGGGAAAATATCCTTAGCTTTGCACCAGTTTATGTCAAAGAGTGATGTGGCACAAAACACAGGCAGTAAAAATTACTTGGTCATTTTGAATGGAATATGATTCACAGAAGCATTATACAGCTTATTGAAGTTTTTTTCTTTAGTTCTGCTCACAAATAGAGCAAATACAGCAAAAGAGGTAATAAGCAGCATCTGCTTGGCAGTTCTGCCCACAGCCCTCTCCACGGTGACAGACAACACCTGACAAACCTGTGGCTGATGGCACCATAATTGGGTACCAGTGCTGGTAGCAGCCATGGGATATAACGAGTGGGAACACAAAGAAACCCTGGGAAATGGGACTAAGCTGTTTATGACAAATCCACTACATAGAAGAATTTGAAAGTATGCATGTAACTAAATATATTTTTAATCAAACTCCAGATGTTGTTTGGTATGGTCCAGGATTACAGCATGTTACAGATTCATTGACTTGGCCTCCATCCAGAGCCTGAGACAGCGATGCCTGAGTACCGATGTGGGTAATTGCTGTCTTGTTTTCTCCTAAAAGGGGTTTGCTACAGCTACAGTGCCTAAAATTTCTATGAATGTGACTTGCTATCACCAGTATCTCAGACTTGGGGCTAAATAATAAAAAAATTTTTTAAAAGCCTAATGGATTCTTTACTTTTAAGGCAGGGCGAGAGGAGAGGTGTTTTTCCCTCCTGTCTCTGCAATAGTTTGGTGATGGGAGAGCCCACCCCATCTGAAGTCTATCTTCTGCCTCTCATATTCACAGCCCTCCTCCCTGGAAAGTGCCTTAGCTACCATGAAAGCTCTTATTCAGAATATTTTCCTCTCTTCTTGTTGAAGCAGGTCCATCACTCAGAATAAATTTCATCAAACCGGAGAGTAAGTAAGAGGCAAAGTGTGACAAAGAAAACAAAGAGGAGGACTTAGAGACAGCCAAAAGAAGCCTGCCCATTAGGACGCTGTCTGGAAAGGATCCTGGTTCCATCCCTCCTGTAAGGACAGCTTATTTCATTTACGTGAAACAGTTTGGGGATTACCATAACATAAGCGTGAAATTGGCTCCAAGCTCCTCGTCACTGTAAAAGCCAAGGAATTTGTAGGCAAAAATGAAAGCAAAATATTAGTCTCATTAGGAAAATGTAACATAAAGCAGTTACAACTATGAAACTCGGATGCATCTAGCTTCAGCTGAAGCATTGGCATCAATTTTAGGACCATCAGTTTGTATTTAGGCACAAAATATAAATCTTAAATTTGCTGGTTATGAGAGAATGTTAAACAGAAATACAGAGAGACACTAGCTGGCCACGAAAAATTCCATTCAACTTCTCACATTGTGTTTTTCCAGTTTATTGTGGTTTGTCCATTAGATCTTCATGGATAGCTGCAATGGAGAGATGGAAAAGGAAAGGGGAAGGAGATGTAGCATGCTGATAAATGATTTTTATGGAAGACAAGAAAAGTTTACTTGGAAGTCTTACAGCAGGAAGGCAAAAGCCCATCTTGAACTCAGCCTGGCCACTGCCACAAAAGATAAGAAGAGTTTTTACAAATGTATTAACAATAAAAAAAAAAGATGCAGGGAGAATCTCCATCCCTTATTGGATGTGAGGGGGAACATTGTTACCAAGGATGAGGAAAAGGCTGAGGTACTTAATGCCTTCTTTGCCTCAGTCTTTAACGGCCAGACCACTTATCCTTATGGTATTCAGTTCCCTGAGCTGGAAGATTGGGATGGAGATCAGAATAAACCCCTCGTAATTCAGGAAATAGTAGTGAAGGACCTGCTGAGTCAATAAGACACCCATAAGTCTATGGGGCTGTATGAGATCCACCTGAGAGTGCTGAGGGAGCTGGCAGAGGAACTTGTCAAGCCGCTCGCCATCATCAATCAGCAGTCCTGATTATCGGGTGAGGTCCCGGATGACTGGAAACTTGCCAATGTGATGCTTATATACAAGAAGGGCAGGAAGGAAGATCCGGGGAACTACAGGTCTGTCAGCCTGACCTCGGTGCCGGGGAAGGTTATGGAACGGTTCATCTTGGGGGAGATCACACGGCAAGCGCAGGACAACAGGGGGATCAGGTCCACCTGGCATGGGTTCACAAAGGGCAGGTCCTGTTTAAATAATTTGATCTCCTATGACCAGGTGACCCACCTAGTGGATGAGGGAAAAGCAGTGGATGTTGTCTACCTGGGCTTCAGTAAGGCATTTGACACTGTTTCCCACAGCATTCTGCTGCAGAAGCTGGCGGCTCATGGTCTAGACAGGCGGACTCTTCACTGGGTTAAAAACTGGCTGGATGGCCGAGCCCAGAGAGTTCTGGTGAATGGAGTTAAATCCAGATGGAGACCGGTCACAAGCGGTGTCCCTCAGGGCTCGGTCTTGGGACCGGTCTTGTTTAATGTCTTTATCAATGACCTGGATGAGGGGATCAAATGCACCCTCAGTAAATTTGCAGATGACATGAAACTGAGTGGGAGTGTCCATCTGCCTGAGGGTAGGGAGGCTCTGCAGAGGGATTTGGACAGGCTGGAGCAATGGGCTGAGAGTAATTGTATGAGGTTTAACAAGGGCAAGTGCCGGGTCATGCACTTTGGCCACAACAACCCCATGCAATGCTACAGGCTTGGGGAAGAGTGGCTGGAAAGCTGCCTGGAGGACATGAAGGTGGAGGTTGACAGCCGACTGAAGATGAGCCAGCAGTGTGCCCAGGTGGCCAAGAAGGCCAATGGCATCCTGGCCTGTATCAGAAACAGTGTGACCAGCAGGAGTAGGGAGGTGATCGTGCCCCTGTACTCGACACTCGTGAGACCACACCTTGAGTACTGTGTCCAGTTCTGGGCACCACAGCATAAGAAGGACATTGAGGTGCTGGAGTGAGTCCAGAAAAGGGCAACGAGGCTGGTGAGAGGTCTGGAAAACAGGCCTTATGAAGACCGGTTGAAGGAACTGGGGTTGCTTGGTCTAGAGAAGAGGAGACTGAGAGGAGACCTCATTGCCCTCTACAACTCCCTAAAAGGAGGTTGTAGTGAGGCTGGTGTTGGTCTCTTCTCCCAAATTACTAATGATAGGATGAGAGGAAATGGCCTCAAGTTGCGGGAGGGGAAGTTTAGGTTGGATATTAGGAAGAAGTTCTTTACTGAGAGGGTGGTTAGGCACTGGTACAGGCTGCCCAGGGAGGTGGTGGAGTCACCGTCCCCGGGGGTGTTCAAAAAACGGGTTGATGAGGCACTTGAGGCCATGGTCTAGTGGTCTAATGGTTAGAAATATGATAAAGTTTGGACTTGATGACCCTGGAGGTCCCTTCCAACCATAATTATTCTATGATTCTATGATTCTATGATTCTGTGATTCTATGAAGCAATGTAATGGATTACAGATTGCTGGGAAGGGAAATGGAAAGAGTAGTTAGGAGAGAATATTTCCAGTATACACTTCAAGTGCATCCCCTAAGTAGGACAAACTGTGATTATTCCATTTCTGCCTAACCTGCGCTTAACACCTCACCATGTTATGGTTGTTGTATCTTCCCATAACCTTCCTCAAAATTCTGGCCTTTTGCCAGGATCCAGCCTGATTCTCTGTTACTGCAGCTCAAGCCTATAGCTAATTTTTCTACCCTCTGTGTTCAGGGGCAACAAATCTCTGTACTGTTTTCGCAGAATCACAGAATGGTGGGTGTTGGAAGGGACCTCTGGAAGTCTTCTAGTCCAGCCCTCCTGCCAGAGCATGGGTCACCCAGAGCAGGTGGCACAAGACGGCATCCAGGTGGGTTTTGAATGTCTCCAGAGAAGGAGACTCCACCACCTCTTTGGACAGCCTGTTCTGGTGCTCTGCCACCCTCAAAGGAAAGATTTTCCTCACATTCAGATGGAACCTCCTGTGTTCCAGTGTGTGCCCGTTGCCCCTTGTTCTGTCGCTGGGCACCACTGGAAAGAGTCTGGCCCCATCCTCTTGACACCCGCCCTTTAGATACTTATAAGAATTTATGCGATCCCCTCTAAGTCTTCCCTTCTCCAGGCTTTTCAGTAGGGGAAGACTGTGACCATTTCCCTTGGCAGTGTTCATTTCTACAGGCTGAACACCCTCACTTCAGGGTTTCTTCATGGACTAGATTTCCTTGACCTTGTTCTTGTTCCTCTCCTTTGGACTTTCTCCAAAAGCCCTCAATCATGTAGCATCTGAAAAGAGATAAAGAACAATAGCAAAAACTTCATCAATGCTGAGTGGAAAAATGGGTTCAGAGGAGGGATCCTGAATATTTAAATCATTGGGTCCCTCTCTGGAATCAAGCCTCCAAATATCTGAGGTGTGTTCATTGCAATTCATGACAGCAAATTCAAAAGCTGAAGATAGAAAACATTTATATGCATGTGTATGTTCTGTGTGATATGCAACATACAGCTGTTATGTTTTATGTATGAAATGAGGGGAGAAATCATAACAGAACTACTCCCAGCAAGCGTAGTGAATTCTCTGACATGGTGAGGTTTTTTTCACTCATAGATAGGAATTTGCTAAAAGATTGTTTATCATTTTTTTAAAAAATCAGGCTGATTAATGTTACCAACACAAAAAGTCCACATGCTCGCATAAACTTTGCCAAGCCTGAATAGAACTACTAGTCCATAAAACCAGTTTAGCTTTTCAACAGAGGCTGGTTTAGTACTTTACACAGGGAAGTTTTGCCGTGAAGGTAGACCTAAAACAGCAGAGTCCTTTGTCACTGTTGCCTGTTAACCTTACAATCTGCTCTTATTTGCTACCTATTCGCTGTTTACATGATCTGTATAGTCTTCCTGGAGAGAAGTCTTTGTGACTTCTACCTCTTTAGAAGTTTGTTTCTCCATATTTTCTCCTTACATATTGTGACCCACTCTGTTTTCATAAGGTTATTCTTTCAGAGACACAAATATTCTGGTTTGCCTATTTCTGTGAAAGACAAAACTTGAAAACTTTTTCTAAGCTGATTGCCATCTCTTTGTGGGAAAAAAAAAAAAAACAGTCATTCTTTCGTATGTCAAAAGGCTTTGATTTTATTATGGTAACATAGGCATTGTCACCCAGTAGAGAAAGGAAATTTAAAATTAAAGCACAAGAAGTAATATAGGCCCAAACCACCACTGTGGTGAAGCTGTCTTGCCCTCAGCAGAATTCCTCTAGTGCGTAGGTGTCCCCGCTTAACTCAGTTTAGGAAGGATTCGTTTGAATGCAGTTAAAATACTTCCACCTAAATTCAAATTAAGGGTCTCAGTGTCCATCCCATGTCTAATAGCACTATGTTCAAAGTACATGTTTGAGCTTTAGTTTGCACAGCTTTGTCAGAGGTGTTTAATTCACACACATGTTCAAACTGAGGTTCAGTCCTAGTGCTCCACAGAATAACAATGTGAAAATTTACAGGCTAAAGCGAAGCCCATGGAGTTTTAGTAGAAAATCTTTTCTTGACATCACTGTATTGAGAAATCTTTTATGCACCAAAATATAGTTGCAAAGAGGTAGAAAGATAACAACAGCTGATGAATATTTTTTCCAAATGCTAGTTCTCCTGCTTCAAATATAGATGTGCTATTGTTTCAGCTGCTATCTAATCTGTGTTTTCCATTGTGATAGCATTAAGTGTTAATGTGGGAATAGTTAAAGGAAGCACTTTTGTTTCCACAATTAGAAAGTTCCCAAAGGCAGATATAATCACTGCAGTCTTTTGGGGACTGATGTTCAAAACTTGTGAGGTCTGTGGCTTCTCTTGGACTCACAATATTGCAATATGTCATAGCCAATTTATTCTTTCAACATCCTTTGAGATTCAGGAGGTTTACTAAGCATTGAAAAGAGCAATAAAGTAAAATTTCACTCCTAATATCTCTGTCACTGAAAGTGATTTCCAGGAGTGTGGAAAGCAAAATAGTGCACTTAGTCCCGCTATCAAATGAGTGTATTTCTCTATTCATTATGTGCATATACTGACTATATGAGGATATAAGTGTTTGAGTGAGTATGAACCTCAAAATTCTGATTTTTAAGAAAAAGTTTTTGTGTTCCAATGAATTGAATATGCGGCTTTTTTTTTTTTTTTTTGGCCTTACTCTTAGGCAACTGGAGGAAGAAAAGTATGTGATGCTTAATAACCAGAGAGGGAAAAGTTTAAGAAGCTCTTTTGGCTCAGTTTTCCTGCTCAGTTGCAGAGCAGGTAGGTTCTTCCACACTCACAGGCTGGTCCTTTCTGCAGTGTCCACCTCTCAACTAAGTGTCAGTCTCTCTTAATGAGTGAGATCTGAATGTACAATCCAAGCTCAGTTGACCCTTGGCTTCCTTCACCATTAAACCATTCAGTTCATGAAGTGGTGGTGGCTTTGAAATGTGCGCCACTGGTCTGTGGGGACAGGGGAGAGCTTATCAAATTCATTGCACTTGACAGCCTATTCTAATCAGAAAGTTGAAACAGAGTCTTGCTGCTGAATTGAAATGTCTGTAAATTGCTGTCTAACAACATACAAATAAATAGACGTATAAATAGCTGATTTGTTCAAGCCCTCCAGTAAGTCACTAACATGCCTTAATTTAATTTGCATGCCACTTTTCAGACTTCTCTTGATGAACTCATCACAGACAGGAATTAAAAGGGATTGTTGGCAGAAGAGGAAAAAAAAAAAAAAAGTAGTTCTTCAAGCCACTCAAAATGCAGGAAAAAGCTTGAAATTTCATATCTGCAAGATATGACTGGTACTTATGTAGTGCTTAATCCAGTTGAAATAAGAGGAGCTCCTGAAAGTTTATTACCATTAAATGTTCTTTAAAAGCATAGGCTTATTACGTCAAGAGGTAGAAGAGGTGAAGATTAAATGAAGCATCTGGTCTCATGGGTCTCCAAAGTTGAAGGGAAATGCCCTCATCCCATCAACCACTACCAGCAAAGTACACCCACACAGAAAAAGAGGCTTTTTATTCTTGAGGTAAATATAGATCCAGTTTTCTCTTTATTGTTCAAAATGTGTGGGATTTTATGGTTTAGTACCAGACAAGCTCAATACCTGACTGAAATAACCTTAGAGAAAGATACATATTGAGGGCTGAATTCAGATTGCTCTGTGAAAGTACATCTGTTTTATATGAGACACACAATCTGTCTCATTCCAACCTGCATTTCTGGGTCACTTGAGACATTTAAACTGCACTTATAATTAACAGCTATTTTTAAACAGCAAAAAAATAGAGCACTGGTAAGGTACAAAAGCATTAAAATTGCCCCAGTTTTGCTTTTCAATAGGACACACCACTGCAATATGCTTCAAGATCAAAGAGAGCTCAGAAAAAAGAGACAGGCCGATCAGTGGGGATAAATTGTTCCCATTATGATGGTGTAAGAATAGGGTTCTTTCAATTGAAACAATTTAATAACCACATTCATTACATTGGTGTCCACTTGGTTTTATCTGAGCAGTTTTTGCATAACTGGGGAGCAAGTTCAATTGAGCTTATTCTCTAGAAATTAAGATGTGCAGGGTTTGACATTCAGAAATTAGGCACTGATAGTTGGCAAAGCAGTTGTCTGGAGATTCTCCCTGGATGTAGCTGAATCTGCCTACCACTAATTATGTTGAATGCAAATGTATTCTCTAAAAGACACACCAAAAAAATTTCATTACCTCATTTCCAGACAGCTGAGGTTATACCAGAGCAATGACAGCTCTCAGAGCATGATCTTTTCTGTGTTTATAAAATCACTTTCAGAGAAGGAGAAGTTAGGCAAGTGCAACCCTGCTGTTTGTAAACATTTTCTTCCACCGTCCACATTAGAAGTGCTTTTAAGGGCCATTCTTTAACAGTCCTAAGCAAAACAACCAAACAATGTCTCCAGGGTGACATTTCCAGCAACATTTTTATAAGGAGCAAGACAGTCATTGATAGATTTCCTTCTTCCTTCAGTGCTGACATCAGCAGCAGACACCTATGTTCTAGCAGAGAGGAGAATCCCCTACCAGACACCTCAGCTGAGCGTGACTGAGTTTGCCAGTTCTCAGCTGCACAGCAGAGAGCAATGCACGAGGTGAAGTGCTGCTTGGCTTGAAAATACAATGGGGAGTATTAAGAACAAATCTGCACAAATGCTCCTGAGAAGAACCGAATCCAGAGCGTGCAGATGATGTATAAAGCCCACCTTATCCATTTCTGTCTGCTAACCTCACTGGTAAGTGAAACATAAGCAGGAGCATTTAAAAGACCTTTCCCAGTGCACGCGGGATCCTTTCTTGTTTTCTCACTGCTGCCAAACCAGTGAAGAGTAAAGGATTGTTGAACTGTGCATTGGGTGGCAACTGCATAATAGCAGCATTTCTTCCCTCTGCCCCCTTCTGTTTTATCAGAAGACAAAGTGTAAAAACTGTGAAGTTATTCTTGCCTCAGTGAAAGCTTTTAAACGGATGGCTTTTCCAGAAGCAACAGTACTTCTCTTACTTGGCTATTTCCCCAGATGGGATTTGCAGTATAAAACCATACATGGATCCGATATTGAGGAAAGGGAATAGACTTGTACAAATCACTGGAAAGATAAATATGCTATATAGATCAATAAATAAAACCTAGTCCCCAAAAAATCAAACTCTGACATTCCAGGCCAATTAAGACGTTATTTACTGCTTACATGATTGCTAGTTTGATGCCCTCCTTATTCATTTTTACACTATAGGCATTTGTTTTGCTGAAAGATATATAACTGATTTGTAGATAGAAAATGATATAGATAGATTTTATGTCTCATAAAACTGTTAATCTGTGCTCCATATTAAATATATACTGTAGTATTTTTTTGTATTTAGACACAGCTCTAGTATAATTAAAATAAAGTATGCTGGTTTTATTTTTTCAGTAAGTCATTTCCAAGCATAGAGCTCAAATAACAGTGCAACTGCAGCATGAAATGTGGTTATAATAGCCTGAGACCACATTTCCTGAAACTAAAACATGGGAGATAATGGTGTGAAGGTACAAATTAAATGCAAATAAAACAGATTCCCCATTGTTGCTAATCCCTGGATTGGATTTCAGTGAGAAAATTAGCTGTAATATTTAACTTCTTTGTGTAGTAATCGTTGATATACTATCAGTTACATTTTAAGAGTTTACATAGGAATTATTGCACAAGAATTTGAGAAAGCCACGCAACCACATTTTATACCCTGACTGGACCTATTCTGTGGTAAACAGTATAACAACAACTAACACATACACAATTAGACAGTCAGTCTAAGGAGGATTATTTGGTAATGGATATGCATTTTGTTGCTACCTCTTGATTTTCTAGATCTATCTTAACTTAGACTTTGTTTTAAATTAAATAAAAAGTGCCTGGGTGCAACTGCCATTTTAAAATTAATTTATCAGTTCAATAAGCTTATTAAGAACACATTTATCGAGAAAAAAATCTATCAAAATGTACTAATTAACGAAGTTCATCAATTAGTATAAACTCAGAATTAATTTATTTAAAAGTCTATGTGAAGCATTTGCATGAAGGAAAGCATCAGTATGTTAAAGAAAGTTACTCCTATCTTTCTGAGAGCTCATTTAGAACAACTTACATTATCAAGTACTTTACTTACAGCGTCACGGAACCATGTGATGTGATGTGATAAATTTGTAGCATAGCTTAGAACCGTGAGTAGTTTGATGCACAGTTGGAAAATACAATCAAGGGAATTAGGTAAATCGCTTTAGAGAGCCCTGTGTCAAAGATCTACATAAGAATATTTGAATGGGCAATTTTTTTCCTATGGCCTTTCAAATGGAATTGCACAACAAAAAATACTACAAGTTGCACTTTTCTTACTTATGCTTATTTTGACAGAAAAAAAAAATCACTATTTGATTTATCCTGTTTTTTCCCAGCTTTTTTGTGTTGTGTTTAGCTCACACTTACAAAATTCTGAAATCTGAATTTAACCTGTTGTTCAAGTTGTAACACATAGACTCAGTTCCCACATTCATAGGCTACAGATGAGTCTTGCAAAGACATGTTTCACCATTAGCAAAAGCACATGAAATACTGCCAGATCTTGTTAAAGAAATACTCCTAGAAACACTGTAGGGAAAATTTTTCCACTCTCCGTTTCTTTTCCCTTCCTTGACACACTACAGAGTCTAGATCATTAGGAGATTAGTAAATTATCCAGTGTCACAGTTCCACTGATGGAGAAGGAATCTGGTCTAAATTCACTAAAATCAACACCTGCTGGCCTCAGCATGATCAGACCACTCAAGACACCTGCCTCAATATCCAAATGTTACAGTGTGAACTCTGGGCACTGAGAACAGGCAGTGAAGATAGATCCTCTTGCACCTTCCCAAGAAAATCACCGTATCAATGATGCCATTGTTATTCATATGAAGTAAATTCCCCACAGATAGATGAAAGCATGTGAATCCCGCACTCAGTGAAGGCAGAAATAGTGGTTTAGTTGAAGAAAGTGGCAGTGCCCAAACAAACAAGGTGTTCTCCTTCCTGAGGAAATGTATCTCAGCAGTCCTGATACCAGTCAAGATGACAAAGAAAGGACAAGGCTTTGGTCTACCCCAGGGATGCTTGGCTCAGTCTTAATGTCAGCTTGCTGTCAAAAGCTTCTCATATACCAGGACAGGTCCCAGACCACTATGAAGAAAGTAATCTATTCAGTCACATGGATAATAAGTCTCTGTTTTGCTCCTCCACTCGACTTGTTTTCTAATTGCACTTGTGGGTCTGGCCCCACTCTGGAGCTACTCCTTGGACATCCAACCCATGGTCAAATAATCCATAAGCAGCCAATGCCAGAGGAGCATGAGCCTTAGGTGTCAGTCGTTGACTTAGAAAAATTTCCCTCACGTTCCTTGCAGTGGGTATGTCTGCACATTTTGTGTGAATGGGGCCATTGGTCTTCTCCCAGATTCCACTATACACAGTCATCTTCCAGGTTCACGAGGTAGACATTGATGCTTGCTCTTCTTTCTTCTGCTCACTCCTTCTTTCTGCAAGATAGGATGCACTGTGCTTTTTATTGTTACTTTTACAGAGTGGTTTCTGCAGTCTGTTGTGTTAGGTTGTGTTGATGGACTTTTATTTAGTTAGTGGTAATCATTTACACACTATTTCTACCATCTATGGTTGGTGAATTTGTTACAAGAGTATGTTTTTTTACATATTCTTTTATACCATCCTTTAAAAATAAGCAGATCTCCATGCCTATGAAGTATCACGTGATGCACTTTTGCACGAATTCAAGCCTAAATTTGCACTTTTAGGGCAACTGGCAACATGAGGCTTGAACTAGCCCATTTGTTGTGAGCGGTGCTTGGCTTGGATGGAAGAGGAAGAGAAGGTGGAGGGACCATGGGCAAAACCAGTCATCCAGAAGTGACCCAGAAATAAATGGGAAACAATATAACAGCTGACTTGGATATGAATAAATCAATGGATATAATACGGGATGAGAAGGAACCTGACACATGCTAAAACGCAGTCAAAACAAACCATTTGGATATACCTTACTATGGTGAGGTATAAGTGCAAACAGTTTCTTGCTCTGCTTCTAGGTGTACAAACTCTTCCATACCCTTAGCAATTCAGCTGCAATTAGCTAATCAACTGAAAACTTATTACGGCATGTACACAACCTTTCCACGACCAAATTAATCTCTGATTCTTGGAAACCAGGGCAGAAAAAAGAAAACAATTTAAAAGAATATTCTTGCTGTTATGCCACAGGCAGCTCGAGGCAGGCTGCATCTCCTGTTCCCTCAGAGGTGATGATATCAACCAGCATTAACTTTACAGGCAAAAGAAACTGTTTTTAAAGTCTGCTACTGGAGTTTCAGACTTGTGGCAAATAACTTTGTCATCACATCTTGAAAGGCCAAGGAAAGCCAGACTAAGTAATCTGGCAATACATAAAAGTGAGCTAAAAGAAAAGTTTTTAATTTTTTTCTTTTAAAGTATTTTTACTTTTTTTTTTCCCTCATCTTTTGTTACTTCACAAGTACCTCAGAACAAAACTTTTTGATATTATCACTAGCAGTACCAAACTGACACAATCTTGCATCTCATTATCTTGATACATACCTCTGCTGAACATGATAGATTTTGGCATTTAAATTGTCACCAACCTAGGGACAGAGGTTGTGAGTAGAAATGTCTTCTCCACCACGCAGTATCAGCTTTGATGTTGTGGCTGCTCGGTTTTTGTTTTACTTCTATCTGATTTTGAATGTTTTTAAATGATAATTTGAAGAGAAACTCATCTACCTAAACCTAAATTATGGTATCTTAGTTGTTTCACATGTCATTAACATTTTCTTTTCAGTTCAGTCTTGGTGTTGCAAAGCATTCACAAGCCTTCTCTAAAGGGCAAAAAATTTAACAAGGACAACAAATCCCCCAGAGAGGTAAAGTGCACTTATGCAGTTTTCCAGCAACTGTGGTCCTTGCCTACTTATAAGGGAAGTGGTTTTTTAGGGAATAAGGCTGGATAACAGTTAGCCCAACGCATAGAGTAATTATGAACCAACAGACTGGCTGTGCATATAGGTACAGGTTTAAAATAATACCATTCTTTCATATTCTAAAGCTTTGAGAGATCTAAACTGTAGACTTCAGTGTGGGATGAAGGATAGTGAAGCTAGAGTTTAGTGGAATAGCAAACCAACAACAGCCTACTCCCAGCAGCATCAATCTAAGGCCAAATACACCCAGACAAGGTGCTTCCCACCCATGGTTCATTGTCAGGGACCTTTCCCTGCACAGGGCTAAAGGAGGATGTAGTCAGAGCTCCTCTACCCCCCAGACAGACCCTTTCAAGCTTGGGTATCTCCAAGCCCTACTGCAGTCTCCTGTAAATTAGGTGTGCAACTTATTTGCCCGGGGGGGACCCAGTCCTTCTACAAAAGAGAAAAATTAAATAGACCAAAGACTGCACAGAAAGTTGAAACTGTGTAAACAAATGAAAAAGCAGTGGAGCAAGCATCAGGGCTTTGATCATATGTAAAACCAGTTACTGAGTTTTCATTTGTCACAAATGAATCTGTCATACCTAAAACTCACCCTCTTTTTTTTTTTCTATTTTACACAGAAGTTTCCCTAAAAGGAAAAGACCTTCCACTGTGAAACAGAAAATCGGTGCATGCTTGAAAAATATTTACCTCTGGTTTGGCCAAATACTTATGTATAAGTAATGAGGGGACAAAGAAATCCTGCCGCCATAATACTTAAACTCATGGAAAATACATGACTGTAATTAGCTGTGCTGAAATACATGACTGCAGTCAAGCTGCTTCCTATCCTTGCCTTCCTGTTATGTGTTTGCATCTTTCACATCTCCCCAGCACACAGCAAAGCAGGCCACCCTGCAGCCTTCAAATTTGTGATTATCCATTCATTTTCAGTTTAGAGCTCCTGCTGCTGCCTTTGGTTGTAGATACAGCTCTGCATTTCCATGAAAAATCCTCTTCAGGCCAAGAAGGAGAAAGAAGTGAGGTCTGTAAATAGGAGGGGAAGTATTCTATAAACACAGGAGGACCATGTAGGGTACATTAATGACTGAATGACTCATTTCTACCTTCTTCCATCAGACCTTTTCTGCTCCTGCTACAGCATTCACTAGTTGACCATGTAGAAAGCTAGGAACAACTAAGTCCAAATTCGTAAGATTGGAAAGTGTCATTACAATTAAGTTCAGCTCACTCATTTGTTGCTTCCATTGTTTTGCCTGTATTATGAGTCTTGTACAAAATGAGCATTCACTTCTGGTCTTGTCACAGAGTGACAGGATGGTAGGGGTTGGAAGGGACCTCTGAAGATCATTTAGTTCAACCCCTTGGTTTTCAGTATTTGTGGAGCTGGACACACTTCTCTGCACCATGGGTTCTTTACTTTTCACACTCTAAAAGCTTTAGTGTCCAGAAATCTAATTACCTTCATCCTTCCTTACCTTTCAGTCATCCAACCACACATATGTTATTTAAGTGTGGTTAAGTTGTCCACTTATTCTAACATAAATTTGAGCAATATATATATGTAAAACTCTCTCATTTTTCTCCTATTTTATGTTTTGTTATGCCTAGGTTTGCAGCAGAGTACTAAGGAGCGCGACACCACTCCAGTAAAGCTTTCAGTTGTAAACAAGACCACTGCTTTAACCATGGGATAACCAGCTCTGTGTGTTTTAAATTGTGTGTTTAAAACTTAATATGTACGGAGTCAACGACAAAATGCCTAGCGTCTTGCAAAACTGAGCTGTATCCCAGCTATTAGGAAAGTGTACACTATCTCATATTGTTCTTCAATCATAGATTTGCCAATTTGGAAGCCATCCTGCATGCATTTCTTGGTAGATCCTATGAGTCAGCTCCTCTGGCACTGCTGCTGTGGTACTGCCTACAGTGACTGTGGAAAGTTTATGTCTTTGGGAAAGGTTATACCTTTGCTCTGAGAAGATGCCAAGACCACTAATTGTTGTCCAGGTGTCTTGAGGATGAAAGTTACTGATCCATTGATCTTCAGGGGTGACAATGTTATCTACTCTGTCTTAGAATCAGTGCAAAAAACTCTCAAGACAGGGGGACAAAGGGTTTTTTGCTGGCACTTAATCCTAAGGCTTTTAGTGGAAATAGATAGCAATTATATTGAACAGATAATGCCAGATAGGCCATTGCATGTGTATTGCCTTTGTCTCTGTGCACACTGTGTAAGTACATCTGGATATTGTACCTACCGTACCTGTTATTGTACTGTAATATTTCTTTTACCAGTGCTCATTTTAGGTAAAAACCCTTACTAATTTACATGGCAGGTGTGGGTTTTATTCCATTAGGTGGTATAATATGCTGAGATTAACTCTCATATGCTGCAGTTTTTCTACCATTATGGACTACTGGTATTAGTGATTTGGATCATTGGTCACCACAGTTAATAGATAGGTACCTGCTCTTCAAGTTAAAATTCAGAAACTTCTCCTTCTCAGAGAGCATTTTTTTCAGAGCATTTTAAACCAAATTTCAGTTTTATAAGCGTTTTTGTTTGTTTAATTAATTTAAGAATTGTTCTCAATGAAGCATTTTACAGATGCCATTGTATAACAAAGTTGTTTAAGAGTATGGGAAAAATGCAGTACAAGAGAAATGCAAATCTGCATAAGCCTCATTGTGATTTAACCCTTTTAGAGATGAGTATAGCATAATAGGCTTGACTCTTTTTTTCTCCCCTGCAAATGTATATAGACTGCACACAGACTGAACCCCTCACTTATACTACAGGCTTGGCAATAATGTGTTCAGTTAATATGCACAATGTAGAGTCATCCTCTCAAAAAAGTAATTCACTTCTTTAAAAACTAGGAGGAAAATAAATATGGTGCAGTAAAATTGTTGAGTAGAGGAATCTATCTGGACATTTCACAAAACATTTCATTATGCTGATAATTCCCAGAAGTGCTCTCAAGAGTGCTTTAAGCTGAGGATTACTGCACTGGATCTGATGGACTTTTTTTGTAGCCCCTTTAAAAGGCAGTGAACCGTTTTTCTATTTTATTTAAATAATGCCCCTTAAAATGGATTTTTAGAGGTATAATAACTCCTTAAGAGTCAGTTATGCTAAACAGTTTCTCTTGATAGAAATGTTGTAAAACTCGTTAACTGCACAATTTCAGATGCCGGCTTGGTGAACACTAACTGACATGTGAATGGCCAGAGTTTGTAAAATAAATTGAAATAGTTGTTGTATCACACAGCTAGCAATGCACAAGCTGTAGGCCACAAGGGGCTCAAACCTGACAGAAAATTACTTCAAGATGAATGAAAAGTGCTTGTTTCTCTTTATTAGTTTTTAGAGAACAATGAAAATGTTGAATTGTTTACAGAAGGGTTGATTAAATGTGGTCAGTAGGGCCATGTCCCTACTGCTAACTGTAAGCCTTCCCAGCCCCCAGCCCCTTCCCTCCACCCCATGCATCTTCTTATAGACTATTATGGTCACACATCTGTGTGTGAAATGTGCTCATTTTGACATTCCTCTGCTGCTCTGAGCTGTTGAGGCCTTTGTTAGGTAAAACACTGTTGTCAAGCCTAACAAGCAGGTCATGCAATTTGTTGGACACTGTGGCAGAGAATAGCCTTGCTATGAATTGCTTCAGCATCTAACAATGCTTGGTTTAATATCAAAATACATATGTATTTTTTCCTTTTGTTCAGCTCTAATACTTTCAGTATTTTGGAGAAATAGATTTTTTATATTTAAAAAAATAAAACCTAACTAAATGGGTTTGACATCACAGCACTGTTTGTTTTATTCTTTTGTTGTTAGATATACTATGGTGGGAGGGGAAAAAGAAACTTTAGTTGTCCTTTCATGACCTAAATTCACTTTCTATGTGATACTAAAGGCACAAAGAGGAGACGCATCATACCATATTCTACGAGATTATTTGGTCTGCTTTCAAAGCAATTCATATTAAGGCCACTTTAGGAGAAGTAGTATTTGCATAAGATGGCAACAACAGAAAATGCCCCTTTGAGGTGGTGACTTTAAAAACAATTTCTTAAAGATCAAGTTCATTTAGCAGCAACTGGGAGAGTAAAAACCACTGGATATGTTACTATAGCTGTTGAACAAAATTGTCTTCTTTTTTTCTCTCCACCCTACTCCACAGCCTTCATCCCTTCCCCCCTCTTCCCCAGAAGAAAAATCAACCACTAATGTGCAACGGCTTGAATGCTATTTGTGGCAATCTGTCACTTTACATAGTGTTCCGCCCTGATGTGAAAGCAGGATTTTCTTTTTTTTCTATCTGCAGAACATGCTTTTCCAGGCCTATTATGTGTATAAACAATGGCATATGTAATTACCTTTCTGGGATGGCAATTATTTCTCTGCATCAACACCTGAAGTTAAGGCAATCCATCCCGCTGCCCCCCACATTCAAATAAAGAATATCCTAAATACCAACAAAAAATAAAATTAGGGATCAAATCAAGGCTGCTTATGTCTGTCTGGGAAGGGACAGATACTATCACTGCAGCCTTTAAATGTCAGCATGATCTCTTTTTCCTAGCAGTAATTGCTTTACATTTTGTTTCAGATTGAGTCATTTCAACCTTTGCCTACAAGCCAGTTTTTGCACCCCACCTCCTTACACTGAAAACTTTTGCACTTTTGCTAGGGCGGATTTCCTTGGCAATTCTGTGGGTAAGAAAATACCATACCTGTCATGTCAAAGCTGTTGGAGGGTGTGAAATGCTGATTTTCTTGTCTTGCTTCAAGCTACAAGAGGTTATACAGGGTAGTGGGTTGAGAGAGTGAGGGATGGAGGAGAGTTTTTTCTTTTCTTTCCCCCATTATATGTCCATCTTGCTGCGTATGATTACAGTTCTGTGTTACTGAGGAACATCCATGCCTTTGGCTGGACATCCACGGACAGATCTGTCATCACTTCACTGTATCTGACAATTTAACCTACCTCAAGAATTCCACTATTGCTTTAGTGGATCAGATTCTTGTGGGTCTGATTCTACAAAGCACTGTGGCTGGGTCTGTGCTGAGAGTTCAGGTCAGACTATCCCAGACTGCTTAACAACACTGCATGAGGATTATCTCATTCCCAGTCCTCTTCTCAGAGACCCTGGGATGCTTCTTGCTGCCCCCAGTGAGAGCCATGCATGGGTAGAGCTGGTACTGGGAGCAACACCGCAGCCATCCTGGTAGCCAGGAACTGTAGCTCATGTAATTCAGGCTCATTTGAACAGCCTCATCATTAAGCAAAATATCAGTGCAAGTACTGCCCAACCGTATGTTTGCAGAAGTAGTCTAAACTACCTTTTATACCTGGGGAAGGGGCTAAAATTAAAGTCATACATCAACATGCTCTTCTTTTTGACTGATGATACAAATCAGATTTACAAAATGCAAAGTCTGTTTACTGGGAACAACATGTGCTTATATTTAAAAGGGTGTCTTGCATCCTTTCTCAAATAGGCCTAAGTGAGGACTTCCCTGAACAAAGAAAGCCTTAAATATATGCTTTATTCCCAGGAGCTAGGACCAAACTGAAGTCAATTGTTGTAAGCTCCTTTTGTTCCTGACAATGTTGTCACTGGTGTACCTTACAAGCTAGTCATAATGCAGACACAGTTAAATTAAAGATGTTTTATTGATGGCTCCTTCATTCTCTTCCACACTCTATGCACTGGGAGGACAGCTGGTTCCCTCTCCTGCTTGAATGTCCTCTGTGTGTTATGTGCTTATACAAATTCGAGAAATAAAGGAGAAATAGGACCAAAAAGAAGCATAAGCAAAGCATAAACTCAAAACCTCAGAGCAGTGTCTACTTGGTTATCTCGTATATACAGGTATTTTTTGTTCACGAAGGTGTTAACTGGCACGCATTCTAGTTTTCTGTTTATCCGGCAGAAAAGACTCTGCACAGAGAGAGGAAAGCAGATGAACAGGTTAAAAACTTCCTTTCCTTCCCTTCCCCTTTCCAGTTCCTCTGTTGAAGGGATGGTGAACAGCAAACATATATAGTTACACATGTTCTCCAGTCCAGGGACACCACCAGTATATTAATTGAATCGAATGCTGCAAGTATCTTTCCCAAATTTCTATCTGGTGGTGATGTCAATGAAGGGGAATAAGAATTAGTAAGTCTTTGGGTTTTGTCTGCCTGGTAATGGATAAAAGAAATGAAAATCTCCTACAAAATGGAAATCACAAACAGCTCTGCTAGGGAATACAAACACAGCTTTGAAACCTTTCTTTCTTTTGCTTTCAATAGCCATGAACATAAATCACAACAGCCAAGCCAGGGGAAATATTAATCCTGCCATCAGGATATGTCTCTAACTCTCTTCCTTGCCAGTTTGAGTAGGTGGTTTTGGAGTTACCCCAAGAGCTGATTCCATCGTTGCTTAGACTGTTAATGAGCTTTCTGCACAAGAAAACATTTTCTTTTGTCTCAGAGGCTGTTCTGAAGACTGTGCTCACCTCTGCATCTGTGAAAATAATATCTTTGTAAGGTTTGAGCTAAGGTCTATTAATGGAAAAGGGGAAAAGCATATACTGTGAGGTGATGGCAACACCCTAAGGTGGTAGAAGCATAAACTGGTGTTACTTGCCAGCTAATCTTCAATTACAGCTTTCTTTTTCTATACCTAATTACCTACAAGGGTCTCAAAATACGTTCTTTGCATAAATCTAGACACTAGTTTCAATATGCAATAGAAAAGTACTAATATACTTGTTTTCAGGTGAATACACTGAAATACAAAAAAAAAAAAAAGAGTGACATTATCAAGAATAACAGAAAATTTGTTGCTAAGGCTGGAAATAGAACCATAGGTTCAGACTGAGACTAAATAGATCACCTCTGTCTCTGCTTCATGCTGTTACAGGTAAGGAGTAATACCCAAAAGTCACTGAGTTGTAATGCTTATTTGCATTTAGTTAGAACTGTTTGTAGGATCAAGAAACAGTTGTGAAGATACCCTTTTCTGCAAAAATGCATTAAAAAATTAGTAATTTTGTTTGGGCTTGGTTTTTGCTAAAAACATTAATAAGAAAGAGAAACAAAAGGTTCCTAGAGCTTGGAGGAGCTCTGGTTCTGCCCAGCATGTTGTTTACCCTGAAACCTAACTGGGAACTTCAGTTTATGTCCCAACAGACACAATCACTACTGAACTTTTAAACAGAAATGCCAGTCTGGTTGGCAGCTTTGTGTGCAATACATGGCATTGTTAGTAGCCCTGAGTGAGGATGTGATGACTTAATCTTCCCTAATCCGCCTCCTAAAATTGTGAGTGGCTCCAGGTTTTTTTAAGCAGTGATGTTCTTTTCCCAGCGAAAGTAGTATTATGAGGTTTTGTCTGGTGAATAGAGCAAATATGGTTTCTCACTCCTTCTTACAGTTTCAGCTTCCAGAAGATACCATAAATGACAGTAAAGCTGCCTTTCAGTAAGACACCAAGACTTTTCCTATTAGGGAAGCCACTAATAAGCACAGACACCTCACTGCTTTTATTTCAGCTCAGAGCATGTCCAATTCGACAGTCACTGAATTCAATCTTATCTGTTCAGATGATGGGTTTTGATGAACTGCATAAACCTGTCATTAAGGGGAGGACAGCTTATAGTCACTACTCAGGATGTTACAGCTTTTTTGCTTGTTTATTGCAGATGGGGTAATGTAGCACAAGCAAAGGCAGAGAAGATGAAAGTAAGGTTAGTTAAACACTGAGCTACTTTGTGATTAAAAAGAGTGATAGTATCAGGCCAACAGTTCAAAGGTTCAGTGTAAATATTGTTCATTTGTTTGGCTTTTCAGATGTGACACTGATTAGTGGAAAGATACCAAGCTTCCACCCAAGACAAACCGATTTTACAGAGGAAAGCCACACACGTAAAAGTGGCCTCCATTCCCTGATACAATAACAATTAAAAATTTAAACCTTTGACCTCTGTAAACATTTTTTATTTCTGGTTTCCTTTGCCTATGACCTGCAGGTGCTTTGTCTTTCCACAGCCCTTTTACTCCAGTTTTCTTATTGGCAATCACTTACACAGTAATTCAAATCCAATTTCAATATTGACTACTAGGTTGTAAGCTCTGTGTCAAATGCTGGCTCCCTAGCATGTTCTGTTTCCATTAAGAACTTAGGAAACACTAAGACTTAGGAAAGGGAAAGGAAAACATATCTAGCAAGTGATGGCAGCAAGTCAATTATGCTTGTGTTGCACAGTCCTCTGAGCTCACATTAAACTCTTATTGCTCCTGGTACTTAAAAAGGAATGTTTCTATTTAAAATTAAAACAGATAAGGAGTATCTACAGTGCATAACATAAATTTTTATTTTTTTAAAATCTGGCAGCAGATCACAGCGTTGTCCATCTGCACAGAGCATGTGTCCATCCTTGAATGATTCACCAGCACTTGCTAGGCCAACACTAATCAGCCTTCTTTAAGACCAGACTTTACCGATCTTTGCAGGAAAGCCCTGGTTGAATCCTGGAGGTCGCTTGGACCCAGAGTTCAGCCAACTATGAGGATGGTACTTGGAGGAGCTGCAATGGTGCTTTACTCTGAGGGACCAGCCCTGGCCAGGTCAAACTCAGATCCAAATATGTGATTATATGAGCACATGGATGCCTCTGGAGCCACATAAGGGATGAATTTTTACCTCTAAAGTTCAGTGTCACTGCCAGCATGGCCTAAACAGGACGGTAAGTTGTCTACAGTTAACTCCTTGTGTTGTAAGCTCTTGTACATGGAGAACAGATTTTTGGTCCTGTGTTTGTACAGCACCTAGAACAGGGTGATGCTGGCCTCTGGATGCTACATGGTGTCCCGTTTCAAATGTTTAAAGTAGCATATGAATCTCCACTACTGAGTTTGCCGGTACTGTAGAAACCTAACCACTGACAAAGGTCTACAGTCCATAATTAAAAACCTGTTCCAATGATGACCTTAATTTCTGCTATGGGGAGTAGCCAAAGAAAAGATCCACAACATCACCAGATTGTCTCCTTGCTGTGTTCTGTAGCTTTCTTTCATAACATAGGTACTCCTGACTATGAAACAGAGTTTGTTCCGTGAGTTGGTGGATGCATTCCTGTCTTCTGGTCTTACAATCATTTCTGCCTTTCCAGAGGTGCCTTCAAAGAGAACATCCTTCTACTTCTACATTATACCCCTTCTTGTGAATGCTCTCTAGTCTGCTCTCAGGGATTTCTCAGATATTTTCTTCTGATCACTGCCATTTTTGTTAAATGTGGGGAAAACTTTTCAGGCTGATGATCACCAATGTGCAGAAAACATCTCATATTCATCTGTTTAGCAGCATCAATGAAGGTGAGAATGGTATGTCATGGTCTCGTGTGCAGCTGCTTGACAAGTGACTAGGAAAATAATCTAATATGCACTTGTAAGGAGAAATAATTGATTCTGTCAGGTTTGCAAAAAGTGCTCTGCTTTCCTTTATACCTGGATATATATTAGTGACTGTCCAAGTTATTTGTGTGGCACTGATTTCACCTGAAAAGACTGGATTCATTGTTCTGCATCTGCAATGCATTTATATTGAAAACAACATGGAAAAAAAAAATCAAGCTGACTGATCTGAATTTTGTATGTATATACATTGGGTGGCCTGGCTGATATTCTTAGGATAGGTCTATTTCCCTAAATTCCCAGACTACAGTTCTGCTACCTGTGAGAGAAATGTTGTTCTCATTTTTAGAAGTCCTCGTATGAAAGGCACAGAACTCTGCCCCTTTTCAGAGATTCTGTGTTAAAACTTCATGTGTTCTCAGAAAGCAGTACCTTCCTTCTCACATGAAAGTTCAGGCCCTCGTGGGGCTTCATCATATCAAGCATTGAGAAAAATATACGAGTATTGTGAGACTATTGCAAGCACTTGGGCCGTGTAGCTTTTCTGCCATAGAATCATAGGATCTCAGAATGGGTTGGGTTGGAAGGGACCTTAAACATCATCCAGTTCCAACCTCCCTGCCACGGACAGGGACACGTCCCAATAGACCAGGTTGCCCAAAGCCCCATCCAACCTGACCTTGAACACTTCCAGGGAGGGGACAAATCTGTCCTACTGCTGTTTTAAAGACAGTATAACCTATTCATCTGAAGTGACTCTAGGTGTAATACCAGTCAAATAAATATCCAGGAGAATTGTTTGTGTTATGTGAGTAGACAGCCTAATAAACTGCACTGCATGCTAAGGTGTGTCATGTAAATAGCTCGCAAATGTTTACATTAAAATTATGAAGTAAGTGGTGATAATAATTGCTAACCCACTTTGTCAGAGAAGATCTCCAGTCTCTTCCATCTTTTTTTTCTTTACTAAAAACATGCTCAATGTCTTATTGCCACTGGATGCTATGTCCAGTTTATGAGGTCAGGTTTGGGATCTCCTTCAGATATGAAAGTTGTGCCTAATTTTGCCAGGAGAGCAGGCTGGACGTCTTGCAGATCTCCTTGCAAAGCAGTCTGCTCTGCCATCCCCTGCAAGGGTCCCAGTTCCTTGCCAGGGGCAGGAGACTCAGCATTTCACCAACACCACAAGCCACAAAGACAGGTCCTGGTGACAGTGATGGCCAGGCAGAAATGAGTGCCTCACAGAAGATTTTAAAAGCAATTTTATTTAAGAAAATAACCTTTCATAATTGGGCCTCTGTCACTTTAAATTTTAGTGGTAATAGCAGTACTGGAACTTTAAAATACACCTTTCAGTGGCTTCATGATGAATCTCTCAATTACTCTTTGTAACACTCTTCCCAGAGCATGTGCCCTATGACGGTGATAACACAGCTCAAACCAAAATCCGTGGCCGGGGGTCAGGCTGAAAGGTAAACTGTGCATGGATCCTGCCTGGCTCCATCGCTGGCAGCCAGGGAGAACGGGGAGGTATCACTCTTAGGTTTGGGCAGATCCTGGCAGCCTCATGCAAAAAAATTGCATATTTCTGGCACTGAGGTGGTGTCCAGCCCACCTGGTCTCTTCCCACAGGATGGGCTGGGGGATGCTCCTGCAGGCACAGCTTTTGGTGCAAGGAGAGGCAGCTCTGGGAGAGGTGAGGTAACCCTTCCAGGGATTATTGTGATTATTACTGCAGTGGCTGTTGAGGTTGCAATTGCACAGAGCTGCCAGAGCAGCCGGAGACAGCAAGAAGGTAGGTGTCTCACAGTTGGGATGCAGCAGGAGAGTGGGAAAGGATTTTTATTCAAAGACAGCAAACCTATATACAGAGCAACCCAAGAGGATGGGGAAAAAAAGGAACACAGGAGAAAATTTCTGGTGTGTCATGTTCTGACGTGAATTAAGTCCATGTTATGGATTTTTTGTCGTTGTTACTGCAAGCTCTGTTTTATTATTTAACCTGCCATTGCGGTATTTGTGCATGCCTGACACCCAGCCCTTTCACCAGCAACTCCGATGCTTAACCTAGAGACAAGCACAAAACTAGTAAACTAAATGCTCGGTTCCATATGTCCTGAAAATATGTTTTTAAACTCTAGAATGGAAGAGGGTCCCAAAAATTATTGCTGTAAAACAGGTTGTGCAAGTAACCAGCTTTAAAAATGCATGGGATGGCTGGTAAGGAAAAAGAAAAATATTGTGTTGATTGTAGCCTACACTGATGGGAGCTAGAAGTGGTTGATCCTGCAGTTTACAGTAAGTGCGTGGGAACAGGAAACCACTTTGTCCTTCCAGTAACCCTGCCCGGATAACTGGAAATCTGCATACAGTAGCTTAAAGCCAGCTCAGACAGGACTCCTGTCTATTCCCACTTCTAGCCTGGATGAAAAGCATGAGGATGGAGGTCACATAAACTCACTCTGTTCATGCTATTCAGAACTATTTGCATAATCCAAGCTTTCATTTTAAACAAATTAAGTGCCTGGCACTTTATGGTTGTGAAGAAACCTCCCTGAGGTGTGAGTGAAGTATGGAGCCTCTGAAAGCAAAGTCCACTGCAGGTTGAGTGGGAAATGGAAGTGCAGAGGAATGAATGCTTCATAACATAAACAGAAGTGCAAGAGACAGGAAATTTTTCACATTTTATTAAATCAGACTTTTACAGTAGTTGTTGAAAGCAAAAAACACAGAATTATATTTAGATAATCATTCCATAAATAATGTGTGTTTTCACAGCAGTCACAAAGTCTGGAATTTATGTGCTAATTACAGACCCCAAATCATCTCTGCACAGATTTGCAATTAAAACTGAAATATTTTCATATACAATGTGAGCCCTGTATTCATAGCAACAGCTAAGAGACATGCTGGTTACAGTTTGCTCAGTAAATCTGAATATTTTATGTTTTAACACAATTGTTTCACTATTGTTGTCCTTACATTCAGTATTTTAAATGCTGAAAGAGTTTAAAGCTGAGTGCCATGTTGTGGATTGTTATTCCTTTTAGAAAAATTATTTTCTATATAGTAATGTATATACTGCAACAATCTAAGGGAAATATGTAGAGAAAGCAAAATTCCTGTGCATGGTTATCTTCTTAATAAATATTGTAAAATCACATACTTTTAAAACCCTGCAGTGACAGCAAAGTGCAGGAAGAATGCAAAATTAGGGAGAACGTTGAATAATTCAGTAGCTTGTTATGTGATTAGATCTGATTGGCCCACACTAAGATGCCGCCCATAAAAATGATTTCCCATGGTAGCTTTGGTCTAGGGGTGGGGGGTTTATGATGTCCATAAAATGGGAGAACAAGGCTTACTGGAACTAATAATATCATGGCTGCGCAGAATGATTGATGATCTTTAAAAAGGCCTAGATTGGTTTCATCTTTCTTCAGGTTTTATCACTCACTCTTTCTTAGTCACGTGCAATCACTAAGGCCAAGAGAGGTAACAAGTGTTTGATGTATGATACTTGAGCTGCTTTTGTCAGAACTGCATTTATTTTAAACTGCTCTTGTATTTGATACTCCCAACATGTAGATGTTCTTTACGTTTGTTTTTTCTCCAGCTGATGAGAACAGGCACTCCTGGGGTTGGGTCAAGAGGTAAGCCAAGCTCGCATTAGAGAAACAGTGACAAAAATCGCAGTAAAAATCAAGCAGATCCTCCTTCCTTGCACTGGGACAATTTCCATTACTGATTAAATGGATAAAGAGCTGAACAGGGCTGCTATCTTCTTGGGAGAACCTCATCTCTTTTATTATTTGCAGCATGTGCACACCTTTCAGAATGCTACTTACACTTCTTGAAATATATTACCCATTTCAATTCACTCTATCCTTCACAATCTGCAGAGAGTCACAAAAGCTCCTTTTATGTCAGAAGAAATTTCAGATGAACAGGGAAAAAAATACTTTATTTAACCAATTGGGAAAAAAGGGTCATTTCCACTTGTTTCTGAAAGCTTACACTTCTCCTCAAATATGACAAATCAAGCCAGATATCTTAATCATTTGTTGGAAACATCCTTATCAGTAGCTTATTCATCAAGATTGCAGATGTGTGAGCTGAAAAATGTTTGGCAGGGTCCCAAAGGGAAAAGAAAGAGTATTAAAGGGTTGATCGAATAGCGATGTATTAGAGTTCTGTTCATTTGGAGAACTTCCCTTTATCCCTGTTTGTTCTAGTTGCAAAAATAACACATAAATCAGCAGGACACCAGGTTTCTGAGATCTGTCACTGGTGTACAGCCATATGTTTGAATGCACAGGTATGATCGCAAGACTATACTCCTACTTCTGCCACACCTGCATGCTCGTGCTTGGCTGTGCATATGGACACACAGATCCTCTCACTCGCAATGATTTTGTATTCTGTAGAGTTTAATGATTTTCTGTTTTGACAATTTAAACACTGTCTCAACACTGTTTAACAAAATCAGGAGCAGTTCTTGGCAATTAATTTGTGCCATCAATAGTAGTCTCAAACTGGGCAACTCCCCTCGGAACGGGGAGCCGTAACAGCAAAGCCTATGCGAGTGAAAGAGCAAGACAATTCATTAGACGACTCTGCAGCAGCTAAAAGTGGTGGGGGATGTCAGCCCATGCTCCTGTGCTTCAATACTAATGAGAGTCATTGCATATTCATAACCCTAAATACAGTCAGCTTCTGATAAAAACTTTTGTCATCGAAGCTTCACAGCAAGAGCAAAGCATTGCACTCCTCGTGTCGTGGCACTTCCACCAAGCCAGCGCAAGAGCAAGATTGATTGTTTTGCAACGCAGCCTGACAGGGAACTAAGAGATACTGCCCCAAGGGTCCTGAAACTAAGCTTAGTTTGATTACAAGGCTCCAAGTAATCAAAGAAACAAAAGAGGGGGAAAATAGGGGGAAGAATGTTGTTTTGTCTTGATGGGTCTTGCGCTTGGGTATTTTTTGTTATTTTTTAAAGATAAAGGCAACTCTAAACATGTAGCTTTCCTTATTGAGTGTTGAGAGTAATTATCTGCTAGGCGTTTAAAACAGTTCATACCAATTTTTATCACGGAAGAAGAAGAACGGCAGGCTCTAGCAAACTTGTTCTCATGTTGTAGGAACACTGCTGCATGTCTTAATAGATACAAATCTCTAAAATTGTATGAAGTTTCACGTCAGTATGAATAGCAAAGATTAGTGAACTCAAACCTGTCAGATATTAAAATCAGCTCTGCCAAGTGTTGTGCTACCCAGAATTCACTTCTTGCAGGTTCCTTTTCATTTTTGTTGTCAGCTCCTTCTTCTTCTCATCATTGTTGCTATTTTTATTATTAGTTTTGAGAAACTACCCATCTACTTTTCTGGCAGTCAAATCCTGGAGGTGCACAGCTCTGCTAGCCTTTGACCTTGCAATACCTGTCTGCTGGGGCAGCTGTTAGCATCCCCTGGAGTCAAAGAGAGAAACGTATGTTTCAGCACCCACTTTGAAAAAGCCTTGAGCATTTTTCTCACTCATAATGATGTCTTCAGCTGGAATGCCAGCACATTTCCACATCTTTTTGACAGGCAAGCAGACTATAAAATATACATAAAATTAAATAAAACAGGACATTAACACAAAGGTTTCAAAATCCGATTACAATGCAGGGTTGGAATTTTTTTTTCCCCAGCAATTATAAACTCATGCATTTGGGGGAAAAAAAAAAAAACCTGCATGGCTCAAGAGAAATCATGAAGGATTAAGGATGGGGAGGTTTCTCTAAACTGTTAAATATCTCAGTCACATGTACACAGGCTTTGAAAATAGAGAAATCCTGCAGTTATGATTGATTGAGGTAACTGATTATCCACAGATATTTTAAGTGTTGAGACATTAAATTGTCAGCCATATCAGTTTGATTGCAGTAAAACATGAAAACATTGACTTTTGTCTAGTTAGAGAAATTTATTTTTCCCAGAATGACAATCCTTTAAGTAGAAACCAGGCAGCTTGCCAGCTCTCCATGTCATACATTGAAGTTTGCAAATGCAACCCATATTTTCAAATGTTTTTTAAGGTTCAATGAATGGTGCACAGGTCTTAAGCAAATTGTCTTGTAATAAACAGATTTCCATACACTCCTTCGATCTTCCTTAAGCCTGATGTAGACTAGTATTTATTCATTATGAATAAATGAATGGCATAGACGGTGGTTCGCATTCAAGGTGTATGCATATTCAGAGCTTTTAACTTATGTAAAACATGTCTCTAAAAGAAACAGTAACCCTCCTTGGACTGAAGCTATAGGAACAAGTTTGATTAATATGTTTTACAAGCCTGAAGTAAATGCTCATCATAACTGTCAGCAAGCTGACAGCTTTCAAAAAAGAGCCTTTGTTCCCAGAATGAGTAATTTGTGTGATCTTCTTTAAGATACCACACTCAAAACCTTAGAGGGAGAAGGTGTTACATTCAAGTGAATTCTACTGAAAATGTGATTGCTGTTAAGTCTGCTTTGTGTTCCGGATCCTTGATATGCACACAGTATTTGACAGGATAGCAACTTTTTTATTATTATTATTATTTGTTGTTCTAGCTTGTCAGAACACCTGTGCTTTCTCATTAGACAGACGTGTACTTGACGAGTTTTGTACCTATGCACACTGGAGAACCATCATTACCCATGCCCTGCATCACTTTTGTGCTTGCTTGTGGTTTAATAGGGCATAGAGAATTACAGGATACCTTAAAATTTGCATTTAATTGACTGAAAGTCTAAGGAAGTAGACTGAAATTTGAAACACCACAGAGCGATGATTGAGCCATAGCTTGAGAAGCAAAGGCAACAACTATTCCCTCTTCTCTAGGATGTTAAACGTTTTCTTCTAACTGGAGTAGTAACACCTCTGCCACAAAGAATTAGGCAGTTTCACATTGTGTCTCCAGTGTTAACAAGCAAGTATCTCAAGAAAGTGTCCACTGCTGAAAAATAAAACTGAGGTTACCCATTAGCGTGGGAAAATATTTCCTTCCTGACCTCTTCAGGCAAAAAGGTTACTGTACAGCATGAAGCATTAGGTTTGATTACTTTTGGATAGCCAAACTTTACTCCCAATTGTATAATTTTGAAGCTGGAAAAGAGCATTCAGCTTAAATACTCACGTGTTTATCTGTTTATATGAGTAGCTACAGTGAATGATAACAATGAACTAATCCAACCCTTTTAAAAAATCCAGAGAAAATATTTGACTGAATGGCGCTGGATTCCAGCTTGGTTTCAAGCCAGATAAAGGAATTAATCTATATTTCTTTCCTCACATGTGCCCTTCTATTTTTGGTTAGTGGGTCTGTGTGGAGAAGCAAAGATGCCTTTTGTCCTTTACCTACCTGTACTTAACTAGTCTTCTCTTCTACAGACTTGGAGTGAATCCAAGGTGAGTCAGTCTCAGACTGAGGTCTAACAACTTGCTTTTCAATCCTATACACTAACTAAAACCTATGTCCAACCTGTGTCACCTGAGTGACAAAGGTGTCCTTCCCAAAGTGAAGTGAACAAACCTGGAAATGCTCCCACACCCAACAAGGTGTGGTTAGCATGACAGTATGGCACCAATGCTTGTATTATTCACACACACACACACAAAATCTTATTTAATTGCTGGCTGAGTTATTGCTGTTCTTTTAATCATGGGCCTTGCCTGAATACAAGCTAGGTCACAGCTCCTCACAAGCAGATCTTGCATGGATCTCCACTGGCACTATTGACATCCTTGTGGACTCTGTAGTCTGCTCCCACAGGACAAATCAGGAGAGTAAAGCTCGGTTTCAGGAGCAGACACAGCCACAGCTTTGGCATGGACATACAGACAGGTTGCTGTGTCGTGTGGGACCCTGCAAGAAATATCTTGATTTCAGTAAAGCATTTGACACTGTCTCCCACAGCATCCTTGTAGATAAGCTGATAAAGTATGGGTTTAGTGATCAGGTAGTGAGGTGGATTATGAACTGGCTGAAGGGAAGAAGCCAGAGAGTTGTGGTTAATGGGACGGAGTCTAGTTGGAGGCCTGTGACTAGTGGAGTCCCTCAGGGGTCGGTACTGGGACCGGTGTTGTTTAATATCTTCATCAACGACTTGGATGAGGGTACAGAATGTATCCTCAGCAAGTTTGCTGATGACACCAAACTAGGAGGAGTGGCTGACACACCAGAGGGTTGTGCTGCCATTCAACAAGACCTTGATAGGCTGGAGAGTTGGGCGGGGAGAAACTTAATGAAATTCAGCAAGGGCAAGTGTAGAGTTTTGCATCTGGGGAAGAACAACCCCATGTACCAGTACAGGTTGGGGGCTGACCTGCTGGAGAGCAGTGTAGGGGAAAGGGACCTGGGGGTCCTGGTGGACAGCAGGATGACCATGAGCCAGCAATGTGCCCTTGTGGCCAAGAAGGCCAGTGGCATCCTGGGGTGTATTAGAAAGGGAGTGGTTAGTAGGTCAAGAGAGGTTCTCCTTCCCCTCTATTCTGCCTTGGTGAGGCCACATCTGGAGTATTGTGTCCAGTTCTGGGCCCCCCAGTTCAAGAAGGACAGGGAACTGCTCGAGAGAGTCCAGCGTAGAGCCACAAAGATGATTAAGGGAGTGGAACATCTCCCTTATGAGGAAAGGCTGAGGGAGCTGGGTCTCTTTAGCTTGGAGAAGAGGAGACTGAGGGGTGACCTCATTAATGTTTATAAATATGTCAAGGGTGAGTGTCATGAGGATGGAGCCAGGCTCTTCTCAGTGACATCCAATGATAGGACAAGGGGCAATGGGTGTAAGCTGGAACATAGGAGGTTCCACATAAATGTGAGGAAGAACTTCTTCACAGTGAGGGTAACAGAGCACTGGCACAGGCTGCCCAGAGAGGTTGTGGAGTCTCCTTCTCTGGAGACATTCAAAACCCGCCTGGACATGTTCCTGTGTGACCTGATCTAGGTATTCCTGCTCTGGCAGGGGGGTTGGACTAGATGATCTTTTAAGGTCCCTTCCAATCCCTAACATTCTGTGATTCTGTGATTCTGTGATCAGAGTCCAACAGCCATCTCAGTTGCCCCAACAGCCTTCCACTGGTCTAATCAGTTTTACAACCCCTCAAAGCAACTCATTGACAACAACTTACTCTTACCTTCTCCTGCCCCGTCAGCTGTATGAACACATCTGGAGTAACACAGCAGAGGTAGTTATCCATCCATCTTCACCAGTTGCTAGTGCAATTTTAATTTGCCTTCATGCTGCGGGGAGAAGACTGATGCACTACAAATAATAAAATAATACTAAGTTTAATCCAAGATAGAGGTCCATTCCTTCCTACACAGCAATTTATTTCCTTAAATACTCTCTTCAGATTATTCTTATCATAAAATTTTGGGAAGTCCTGAGGTTTTTGATTCATTGATCACTTTTACCTATTTGCCCTAATTCAGGTCCTGTTTGCAGAAGCAGTGGTTTTTTGGCCCTTCCAGGTTATTCTCCTCCAAGTCCTGCATTATTATCTTCTTTAGAAGAACTCAACAATTTTCCCAGCACCAAAATGAGTCTCAAGTTTCAAACTATTTTTTAAAAGAAATTCAGACCCTTGAAGGTAACTGTGTTAGTGCCTTTCAACCACTAAGAGAGGGGATGAGGGGTGCTATATATTATTATTACTATCTTAAAAAGACAACATATATTCCCATCTATACATACTGTACTTCATAATATTACAGAATCATGGAATATTCTGAGTTGGAAGGGACCGCCAGAGATCATCTAGTCCAACTCCCCTCCTTAAAAGCAGGATCCCCTAGAGCACATCACTCAGGACTGCATCCAGGTGAGTCTTCAAAATCCCCAGAGAAGGAGACTCCACAGCCTCTCTGGGCAGCCTGTTCCAGTGCTCTGGCATCCTCACTGAAAAAAAGTTCTTCCTCATATTTAAATGGAACCTCCTATGTTCCAGCTTGTGTCCGTTACCCCTCGTCCTGTCACTGGGAACCACTGAAAAGAGTCTGGCTCCATCCTCCCTCAACCCACCCCTTTAGGTATTTGCAAACATTAATTAAATCACCCCTCAGTCTTCTCTTTTACAGGCTAAAGAGTGCCAGCTCTCTCACTTCAAAATTCTGGAGGGAGATCATTCAGTCGTGGTAATTTGCTATTACTGAATCCCTCAAATTGCTTCACCATTTTCATGCCGTACATGAGCGTGTTAAGGCCACACTTCTATTTCCTGTGAAAAGTGACCTTGGAATAAAATTTAGAAACAAAAAATACATTAAAAGAGTGGAGGAGCTGATTCACTAGGGAAAAAAAAAAAAGGGTAAGTTATGAGTATTGGTAAACGTTAACAATGAGGAGATGTAATAAAAATCTATAAATATTTGACGGCTTTCAACAGTAATTATGGAGAAAAAAAAAATTACTTACTTTGTCATTAAAATATTTATCCTGGTGTATTTATTTTTTCGGAGAAAGTAGGCTCAGTATTCCAGACACTGGAGGGTGGTAACTGGTGTTAACTTTAAATCTTTAATCACAACTACTGTAAGATAGACAACTCAGATAATGGGGTGAAAAGATGAAGAAGAAAATAGAGGGTAATGTCTGGAAATTTTATTTGAAAATATAGTCCACCAAATTATGCTACAGCATCCCAGGTTAATTCGCAAAATCCCCATTAACTAGACAAAATTCCAGTGAAACATATGGTCAAAAACAGTCCTCCTTTGACACAGGGATTAATGAAATGGAGAAAGGAAGAAAGGAAGGAACAGAGAAATTCAACATCCAACCTGGCTGTTGCCTCACTTCAGCACGTGGTACTGTCTACACATGTACCACTTGCACCGGTAATTAATTTAATAATACAATATCTGTTCTAGAGATCTCTGGCTGTTTTTATTTCTCATAACTTCTTTGATCTTTTATTCTTTACTGCTCCTGGCCTGTCAGTGTATGCACTAATCTCTTTATGTTACCTGGCAGAGTTTCAACTCTGAAACTTCTCTGAGCTCCTGAGGTCCCACCTTAACTATATACTTTCCTAAACTGAAATTAATACAAATAAAGTTGAAGGAGAATTGTTTCCAGCTGTTTCAGGGAAAACATGAAGTCATAGGAGTTATGACCAGTTCACTCCACATGAATGACCCTTCTTTGGTATAAAAACTGAAAGTTCCATGGACAGGTGGACCCAAATGAGACTAAGTAAAAACAGTTAAATCGGTGGTAGAGCCATGTAACAGCTTCAAGTGTATTGATTGCAGATTTATTTCCCATTTCATTATTTGCACTCATATACCTTGTAGTTTGATGACACCAAGCTGAGTGGTGGTGTTGACACACCTGAGGGATGCAATGTCATCCAGAGGGACCTGGACAGGATGGAGAAGTGGGCCCATGTGAACCTCATGAGGTTCAACAAGGACAAGTGTAAGGTCTGGCACCTGGATCAGGGCAACCTCTGATATCAACACAGACTGTGGGGTGAAGGGATTGAGAGAAGCCTTGTGGAGAAGAACTTGGGGTACTGGTGGATGAAAGGCTGGTCATGAGCCAGCAATCTCCACTTCCATCCCAGAAAGCCAACCGTATCCTGGGCTGCATCAAAAGAAGCTCGGCCAGCAGGTCGAGGGAGGGGATTCTGCCCCTCTGCTCCACGCTCATGAGACCCCACCTGCAGTACTGTGTTCAGATCTAGGTGCCCAACTCAAGGACATGGACCTGTTGGAGCTGGTCCAGAGGAAAGCCACAAAGATGATCAGAGGGCTGGAGTACCTCTCCTGTGAGGACAGGATGAGAGAGCTGGGATTGTTCAGCCTGGAGACGAGAAGGCTCCAGGGACACCTGATTGTAGCCTTTCAATACTTACAGGGGGCTTATAAGAAAGATGAGAACAGACTTTTTAGCAGGGCCTGTTGTGGTAGGATAAGGGGTAATGGTTTTAAACTGAAAGAGGATAGATTCAGACTTGATATAAGGAAGGAATTTTTCACGATGAGGGTTTTGACACACATCAGGTTGCCCAAAGAAGTGGTAGATGCCCCATCCCTGGAAACATTCAAGATCAGGTTGGACGGGGCTCTGAGCAAGATGATCTGGTTGAAGATGTCCCCACTGATTGCAAGGGGGTTGGACTAGGTGGCTTTTAAAGGTCCCTTCCAACCCAAAATATTCTATGATTCTATGATACTATATTTTATTATTTAGTTAAAGGAATACCTTGTGCTACCATCATTCCCTCTAGTTGTTATGACATAATGTTTAAGTGGCTGGTGCTGTGAAAGGGACAATCGCTACTGAATAGTGTACTGCTCAATTAAATAGGCATTAGTAAAAGGTCATCCTTTTGATTAATAGTCCTAAAGAGTTTTCCTTGTCAAAGGCTGCTGGTCCACAGCAACTCATACCATTACTCGCAGATCAGATCCCTCCTCAGGTTTCCACAATCCAGTGGTGACAGTTGGCTTACTGCAGGTAGTACTAAACCTGCAGCAGTGTCTGCACTGATGCTGTGTGTGTCACCAGTAAGTTTGGTCTCTTTTCATTAAAACGGATGGATGGGCTTGGTCATTGTTTGAGAAGGATGTGCTTGACTTTGCAACATCCTTTTATCCATCAGGGCTCCTTACCTCATGCCTGGGAAGGAGGAGGCTGCCTGCACTCTGCTCCTTTTGCTCTTGCATTTTCTAGCATCACGATCCTGGTCACCTAAAAGTATAAAAGATGCAAAGAATTTCTATGGCCATCATCTTCGATCTAGCCGTTGTCCCTCCCTGTGTTACCTCTTGCTAATAAGACAAACTGGCAGTCTCTTGTAGAAGAAGATGCGTGCTAAACGAAGATGAAAAGAAGTACTATGGACTTTTCCAGCAGTGGGAATGGTTCTCTGATTTCCACTGCTTAACAATTCCCTTTTTGTCCTTAAAAATGCAGATCAGCATCATTATGTTCGAAAGGTAAAAATTTAATTATTTTTTTAATTTTGAAAATAATCAAAATTAAATAGTCTATGAATTTAATATTTTTTCTTTCTCCGAGTGTTCAGTAAGAAGTTATGCTAACATTGAAACAAGTATGAAATTTCAGTACTTTCCTACATATGTCACTTTTAGTTTTCCACCCTAAATATTATCACTGTTTTTTTATTTTGTATTTTAAAAAATAAAGTATCGAGTGCATCAGAAAGGATATCTTTTGCAGGTTTTAAAACACAAAGAGGAATTCAGAAAATAATTAGAAAGCTAAGGTGGTACGTTTTTTAATTCCTGTGGGATGCCTTGGGTTTAGGTATAAAGCTGAGGGAAAAACAATTTTTTTCTCCCATATACATTTTCTGACTTAACACTTTGGAATTATGGCACATTCTTTTAGGTTTTTCGATTTTATTATCATACTAATCATGTGTCAAATAAAACGTACTAAATAAACTCACCAAGAACAATTCTCAGAAATTAGAATGGCTTCTTCATTCATGATTTTTTTTTCCAGACTTTACAGCTTGCCCCAGAAAATCACACATGCCTTTCCAAGAGCCAGAACTCAGCCTCTCTTTTCCTTTGCTGTTGGTGTAACCTTTGTTGAAACAGCCCCACTGCCAACTGATTAACATTTTCTTTTCTACCATTTTGTGCCTGCAACCAGCAGCGTGGCATAGCAAACAGAGAAGGTAGACATGTAATCCAGTTATCGATTAGCACAGGGAATTAACCATTTGCTAATAGATGGATTGTTCATATGGCACTTTATATTTAGTTTGCATTTTTTTTGTAAAGTAAATATTTATATATATTGTTAATATAATTTAATCCATGTATCCATGTGTGTGAAATATATGAAGGTTATTTATGGTCTGTGTCAAGAGGTTATGAACAAATTGAATTTATGAAGATGGATCACTGTTCCCCTGTGATCACTGCAGTAGCTGTTTTCCAAATGTTTCTAAAAAAAAATGGAGACCAGTCTTAGCCTGCTTAGTGCTCCCCAAAACCAATAGCTTTTAAGTTCCTGGCAGTGGTTCTTTAAACTAAGTGAGGTTATCTGGCACTAAAACAGACCAGCAGATGTTGCAAAATCAGATATTAAGGGGAAGAAACTTCCACCTGTGGACCACAAGCCGCAGCACCAGCTGCGAGCAGTGTTTCCACTTACGTTCACCTGGAAATCTGCAGGGTTTTCCTTATCTTCTCCTTCTGCTGCAAGGAGTTCTCCAGGGCTGGATGTGGTGACCTACAATAAATGCTCTGATACTCATGTTTTGAGAGAAAGAGAGAAGTATTCAATTCAGCAAGCGTTTTTCTCCTTCTGGGCCAATCTCTGAAGCACAGCCTGGAGCCTCGTAGAAGAGCTGTTGGGTAATACACAGTCACCTGACAGCACAACACAGCAACCATTCCTATAATTAATATAATCATCAATCTAGGGCAGAAAAGTGGTCATTTTCTTCCCAAGTAGTTTTCTCTCTACTTTTTTGGTATGCCAGGAAAATGACAGACCCTATGCAGATTACCAAACGCCATTTTAATAGTTCTGATATTCATCTATGAAAGGAAATGGGAATGCTACCTATAATTGTACTTGTTATACTAGATGTCGGGGAAGATAATCTTTATCAAGGAAGTCACAAAGCCGTTCTGTTGAATTTCTGGCCCATTCCAATAATTTTGTCTATATATTTGCATCAAACTATATTTTGACAGGTGAAATGTGCTAAATCTGTTTCCACATTAAAAGTTACTTGCAAAGAAGTACCAACATGTTTTCTCTCTATTTGTTTCACTAAACATTAGCAAGTCTTCTGTGGGACCTGCTAGCAGCCTCTTGGTTTCTTACTGCAGTTCTTGTTTATTCAGTGTATTAAAATGTAGAGGAAAATTATCTATTTCAAAATTACTTTTTAGTTATTATATATGTAGGATTTTAACATGATTTTAACATTTGGCTATCAAAATTCAGATCCTTTATTATGTTTTGATACATTTATTTTTACAGAAATTTCAAAATTAAGTTAGATTCCTTTTATTTATAATCAAGACACATGCTTTTAACTAGCCTGTAACTTCATCTATTGCACAGTAATTACAGATGATGTAACATCTTAGAGTGTTTACATAAGATGGTCAGACACAGTAAACAATCAGCAAAAACTTTAATAACACCAGATTAAATCTTGAAGTTATTAATTCATTTTTAGTCAGTACTTACTTGTGTAAACATTTGGGGGAGTGATTGCAGAAAGTAGGTGATGACCTCAAGATTTCACCCAGCACTGATAGACTTAGTCTGAGGTTTCTTCTTTGCTGTTAGACCCTAAACAATCCCATCCTCAATTACTCTGAATGTTTGCTTTAATATAGTTCTTTTATTACTGGAGTTTAAAGATCTTTCCTTGAACAAGTGATATTTTTGTGGTATAATCTCATAAGTAATAAACATAACTTGACAATATAGATTATCGGACTGAATGGTTTTAATAACTTTAGAGTTAATTTGCTGAAAAATTATAATTACTTCTTTTTTAATCAGACCTTGGGTTCATGAAGGGGACAAATTAGCTTTCTACATATGGCCAAATCCATATTTCTCCAATCCAGAGAAAATTCTTGTTCGGTGTAGTCTTGCCTGAGTGAGGGAATAGTAAGGATTTGACTGCGTTAAATATAGTGCCCAGAAAAATTATATCTTTTCCTGGTGTTACTGTTAAGACAGCTACTATTCAACATTGTGCTTCATACTAAATTGGCCTTTCCAGAGCATGCTAATGTTTATAAACTATCAGTACCCAATTTTCCTATTTATAAAGAATGGGGCAAAACCAATTCTTGGTTACTATATGTCAGTTTCTTTTCTTTTTCCTTTTTTTTTTTTAATTTTCCAAAGGTTATGACACCAGACCGTTTGTATCTCAGCTACCAGATGCTCAAATGATCAAATTAGGAGAAGCAGGATTATTTTACTCTGAAGTTTATGAGACGTTATTATTCAATAAGTGCACAAGAGCAGAGGTTTCTCATCGAAGAGTCTCTGAGCCAAGAGACGAGGTTTGATACCAGGTCAAAAGAGTTGCTCATCAGGAGTACCCAAGGTTAAGTTTTTTAACAGAAATCCTAAATTCATTTGAGGAGCAGTGTCTATTACTGTCCACTACAGTTATCCCAGAGCTTTACATGGAGGGATTTTATCACAGAAGTGATTAGTAATTTATATTATAAATATGAGTTTGATTATGATTTTAAATATTTTTTTATCCTTTTGGTTTGTTTTGTTGAGTTTTTTCCTTAACATATGAGCAGTAGATGAAGTCCATACTTGACTATTTAACTCTGATTACTCTAATGAATAAGTTTTCAGACGGCAGGTGAATTGCAAAGGGATTTTGGCAGTGTATTCAACAGTGAGAAAACCCATTTTTCCTGCTAATATTTTCCATTCTAAGTCAGTCTCATGCCAACATTTGTAGTGACTGTCACAAAAATGCAGGGAATAGGCTGATGAGAGATCCTTTAGAAACCAAACCATTTGAAGGATTTTATTAAAATGCATTGTATACTGAGTCCAGTTCTCTATTGTTCCTCCCATTACACAGCTGCTGCAATGTGGTTTGAAATCACCAAAGCTGAACTTTGGTAATTTCTATGTCAATATGGTTATAATGAATAATGGCTATGTCAACATGGGCAGCTTATCCCACGCTCCAACTCCAAACTGTTTGCAGCCCCACCCAGATGTCTCTTGGACCCTTAAAATGTGAAACTAACGTTTGAGCTCTGGCCATCTGGGAGCATTGGCCAGTCCTTAAGATCCAAGCCCTTATACTCTGCATGGTATTCCCTGTCTGTTAAAAATTGCCAGGACTAACGTCCAACTAAAGAAACTGGGAGATGGTGTATTGCCATTGCTTCTGGACAAGGAGTTAAACTGTTTGCAAACAGCCCTCCCCTGGTACCTCGGGTCCTGGCATAGACAGAGCATTAAACTGCTCACACATGGCATTTCCCCTGCCCCTGCTTGCTGTGGGTCACAGCTGGCACAGGCAGCAAACTAAACTGCTTTTAGATAGCACAGTTTTCACAAAAAAATAATTTCATGTTTTGTAAGAGTACTTCAGATTATTTTTTTCCTAAAATCCTGTCATTTTAAAGTACCTCATATACATATATATATAAAGAAGATACCATATACATACATAATCTCTATGACTTAAAAAGTAAGAAATTATATATATACATACTTACACATGTGAGTATATCTGTGAATGATCTCTCCCAGTTTAAAGGACTATACAAAAAGCCTGTCAGTATTTCACTACAGAGATAGAAGTGGGAGAATAAGTGGCTTATTAGCACCTGGAATATCACCCACCATCTGGAGAGGCTCAACACACACTGGAGATGTAAGGTTTGGACACAAATTTCTGGTGTGTGATCCCAGACTTCAAGCTCAATCAGAGGCATGTTGTGTAGCTTTAGTCAGCTTTTTACGCCCATTTGGCATCGGTATAAATGCCTGCACAAGGTGTGAAGCAATAGTCAATTAGTGCCACCAAACTTAATGAAAACTCAGGCAGGGAAAAAAATCATAGTTCATTTGTGGAGCCCTGAGATAAGTTTTTTATAACTGAAAAATGTTCTGGGATGTGTCAGCATAAAACAAAAGCTCTCCAGTACAGCTAAGAGGAAAGTATGCAACACAAATAAAAACACATGGAAACTTTTAGAAACAAGCTAGAATTTGTCTTCTGAAAACCCCCAAACATATGCTCCCCTGTTCTTCCTGCAGCTCACAAGGAAAGGGTGATTCTGGGTTTCCTCTCCAGATGGAGAGCTCAGCAGCATATTCCCATTCCAGCACTTCTTCCAAAACTGCCACGTTATCCCGCTTTCTCTAACACCTGCTACAGAATATTTCACACTTGTTCTGTCTTGCTCGAGGTACAGGGCGTAAAAAGACACCAGCACTATCAAAGGTTGTGCCCAACACTGCAACTGATACTTTCAAAGCAAGCAGTCCCCACTGCCCTTGCGTTACCTGCAGAAGCATGTTTGTTTCATGGACGTCGTCCAAGGAACAGCAGCAGCAGCACAGGTACTGACACCTCAAATTCAGTGTAAATGGATGGACCTGTGGGATTCCTCTGGCCAGCCTTTCTTTTATGATTTTCTCTTCCACAGTACATGATGTTTTGAAGATGGAGTGCTGCTGCTGTTGCACACGGGTAGCCTGTGGCAATGGATGAAGAGGAAACTTTTCCAAGCCTCACACAAGGAAAGGCATTAAAAATGTAAACCATGCTGGTTGTCACATATTTGTGTTTCAGGTGGCTTATTGGGACAGAGCCTATTGTGACACTACAAAATCTATTACGTGCATCTGTGGTTGTTTAATATCATACAGCTTTCACTAAACACATGTTGGCCAAGATTCTCCAGTCCTTCCAGGTTCACTTTGTTCATGTAGACCACAATTCTCAGCCTAGATCTTTCCTTGTCCTATTGCCTGTCAAGAGTGGAAGAGCCTAGAAGCTGTTTTATCCCACCTCAAGTAACAGCATCTTCAAAGGCCCATGGACAAGCTTGGAATTGCCACAGCTTTGTGTCTGTCCACTCATGGTCCAAACCAAGTGGTTCAGAAAGGTTCACATTCAAAGCACTGTGTGGCAGAAAATTTTAAAAGGGACATTACAGGTGCTGAATATGCTGTCTGAGACTATCCTCTGCGGACTGACCTCTACTGTGAACACATTGGAATACTACAAGAGCAATGCAAAGAACCTGGGGTGCCTCTTAAATGCAGCCTCCTTATCTTCAGCCATTAATTCAAGTATGAATTACAGCAGCCAGTTTAGAGTAGGATAGGATAGGATAGGATAGGATAGCATAGCATAGCATAGCATAGCATAGCATAGCATAAGGTAGAATAGGAGCAGAGCAAGGCAGAATAGGAATAGAGTAGAATATTTCAGGACCGACAACGACCATCTAGTCCAACTGCCTAACCACTCCAGGGCTGACTCCAAGTTAAAGTAAAGTTAATCAAGTGCATTGTCCCAATGCCTCACACTGACAGGCTTGGGGCATCAGCCACTTCTCTAGTTCCAGTGTTTGACCACCTTCTCAGTAAAGAAATACTTCCTAATGTCAAGTCTAAACCTCTTCTGACACAGCTTTGAACCATTCTACACATTCAATCCCTGGACCCTGGAGAGAAGAGCTCAGCACCTCTCCTCCACTCCTCAGGAAGCTGTAGAGAGCAATGATGTCACCCCTCAACCTCCTTTTCTCCAAACTAGACAAACTCAGTGTTCTCAAGCACTCCTCATACGACATGCCTTCCAGCCCTTTCACCAGCTTTGTCACCCAGCTTCGAGTTCTGCCTGGAAAGCAAGGCCCAAGCTGCAATGCATGGGGTCTGTCTCAAACTAGTGGATCTATCACAGCTGTAGACCAAGGAGGACCATATCAGAGCTTGCCATCTCTTGTTGACAGCCCTTTGAATGTCTATCCAATGGTGGCTCTTTAAAAATGAACTTTAACTTACAGGACCACAATAGAGTTCCTCTAAAGGTCAAGGATAAAGAGGCAGTGTTGGGCATGATAAGGGAATGGTTAATAATAGACTAAATAAAATAAAACAAGCTGGCCTCTTTTGCTTTCCAAAACTGAGACAATTGCTGGCAATAGATTCACCATACTAAGGCACAAATTTCCCAAAGGAACCCAAGGGTTGTACTCCTGCCTGCTATTAGTGCTGACCTGTTCAATGAACTGTCACCTAAAATGGAGCAGCCACACAGCTGCCTGGTGCTCCCATATAGATGAGCACCATGTCCATGCTGGTGGTAGATACACATGTCAACGATGAGGAGTGGGTCCACCACAACTACCAAGTAACTCTCCACATCTCAAAGTGAGGGTCACATTCTCTACTCAAGGGTTAAAAGACAATGATGTGGACATATAAGGTATTTTAGGATACATGAGATAAGTGCTTTAATACTATATACTGATTTGGGGAAATTAACTTCTGGTATTATTCCAGTATCCCTGAAAGATGGCTGTAATGACATTAACTGTTTCTAGATATTGAACAAACCTTTATCCCACCAATAAAAAGAGTAAGAAGCATTGAATTTTCTATCCACTGTCACATGGAGCAATAGAAAAACATAAACAGGTATACCTTTTTTACACTGGATATTGCATTTTTCAGTACTTCCAGCAACCCACAGAAATTATATTCAAACAGTACAAAAAAATTCAAACAATGGTAATAGTGAGGGGGGACAGGGAAACTCTGTTTTTCTTTTTTTTCCTAACGTGGTGTTAACCTAATGATATGTGACATTGCTATCAGTGCAGTGCAATAAAAATGAAATGGTACCCAATGTGCACAGACACTATGGAAATTTCAAATGACAACAGCAACAACAAAAATTATACTTTCCTTTTCCTTTCCTATGCCCTTTGCATTAACGTAAGGATGTGTGACTTTGCTATCCATGCACTGCAATAAAAATGAAATTGGTGGCCAACGTGCCCAGACAGAGCCTTCAAATAAAACAAAAATAAAATTATACTTCTTTGCGTCATATAAAGGATACATGATACGAGGCACAAATTTAACTTCGCTGCCACATCACAAATAATATGCCAGCTGAGAACCTATATTTCTTTCTCATCATGAAGGAGAAAAAAATTGTACTTTTGAACTAATTTTTTTTTAATTCTTCTTCATTTTATGAACACTAAAAAATGTGTTTTAAAACAGTTTCTTATATTAGACTCATTGTGTTTATACATTTCCTAAATGAATGCTCTTTTTGCAACATGTTTGTGTCTAACATTCTCACAACCCCTTGCGAAAATACAAGTTAACTCTCACACTCAAATAAATAAAAATATACCATCATTTTATGGGATAATAAGCAAACAGACATCTGCATGCAACATTTCCCTCATTAGATGTTATCATGTTAGCATATTTTTATGACTTTGTTGCAAAATACAATGTGCTGATTTGAAACCTTCTTAAATATGACTTATTATGTATGTTAACAACCCAAATGCTTTAGTTAGGCTTGGAGAATTGTTGAATAACAGAGTAGTTACCACTGCTGTTACATGAGGCAATGTGACCTGGAGGAATACGCCAGCAGACACTGCAGGAGCAAGAGTAGCAGCTCCTCATCTATGATAAGTGAACTGAAGATGGTCCACAAGTTCCTTCTTTGAGACAAGGGGGCAGCCAACTGATTGTCCTTTTTTGCAGCTACTAAACTACATTGCACATAATTAGACAAGTATTAAGTGTCTTAACATTATTTTCCCGCTACGTAGCTTTCATCTTTAACATGAAGATACACAGGTTTTATCGAAGACAGCCAGCAGAACAGAGAGTTGTCCAAAAGACCATGGGTTTTGAGAAAATCTGGGCTATGCTTCAAAACAACAACAGCAAATGAAAGGCATCAGTCTGGAGGACTCAGAGTTAGGAATTTTCTCAGTTTAATGGAAGGGGAATCCACCTTTGAGTGCTGCAAACCAATTGCTGTAATGGTTTAACATGAACACAGCTGTCATGGTTAAAAACCCTTCTTGGAAAAGGTAGAAGGGATGGAGAGTTCAGCCATTGGCAACATTGGGCAACAAGGAGCCAACAGCACCTGAGCAGATAAGGATATCTGCTGGTTTCAGTAACATCAGGATGTGACCTGCCAACAAAGCAAAAATCAAGAAAATAGTGGGTTGATAATCTGGCCACAAAAATGCACAAATGCACTTCTCAACTGCTGTCGCATCACACTACAGAAGTACCAGGGAAGCCAAGCTGTGGAGAGCAGGAACTACCGACGAAGTGATTTACGTGCTGGTCAGTCTGAACAAACTGTCTGTTCTGCTTTGCATGCATTTAAAGTCTTTCTTCGCCATGATTATAAGAATGGAATGAATCTTCCAAACCGTTAGTGCTTTCAGCTGGGTTTGATCAAATTGTTACACCCTCCATGCCTGGGCTCTGAAAGATGAATACATAATTGAGAAATTCTCTCTTCTAAAATATTTCTTAAATCCAACAACAAAAGAGTTTAATCAGAAAGTTACTCCTTTTTCAGGGATAGTTCTGCCATAGCTGTTTGGATAAAATGACTGGAAATCAGAGCTCCAGTCATTTAAATAATCTGTTAAAAAGCTATTACATTTCCCTAATGCTAGTCATTTTTAAATGGCTCTTGGTTTGATTCATGAACAATACATGAACAGCACATGGTTCATATGGGCAATTTTTATTAAGTACTTATCCCAAAAAAGAATGTCAGACCGGCTGAAATCCATTGTATATTGCAGCATTTTCATTTTTGTTTTTTAAATAGCATGCGTTAAGGTTCAACTTCTCATTGACCAAAGCTGACAGAGAAGTTGGGCCTGACACAGAAGATGAAGGAGCCAACAGAGGCTGAGAGATATTATATAGAATATTGTAAAGATCTTGCTGCAATTTAAGTGCTTTTGAAGTTCTGGAATGACTTTTTACTATCAGAAACTGTCAGGTTTAATTGAAGTGAAAGCTTGCTACTTAATCATGAGATCCATAAGTGTGTAAATATTAGTCCTGCTGCTAAGCAATGAATCACCTTAGAAAAAAAAATGCTTTGCACTGCTTTAAGGGCATGGCATACAGTGGACTGCACTGAGGGGTGTATTAGTGTATTCACAGGAAGGATCATGCAGCTTCAAGGAACTGGGATCTTCTGCTTTTAGTTGTTTCTAACTGACTCATTTTGAAGCTTGGGTAAACTACTTTCCCTGCATACAACTGTTTCTCAGTTGTCCCAGATATAAGGTATGGATTAAATAAATTACTACCGACCTGACTGGGATACTGCAAGGACTACAAATTCCACTGTAATCTGAAAAATCTTCTATAGTTTAACGTATTCAAATATTCCTATAGTTTAAAGTTCAGCATAATGCATAATTTGTGAGAATAAAGGCAGTCACCTACTGTTTTATAACCCTGGTGGCTAACCTACCCATACCTCCTGTGCATAAACGATGTGGGGATGATTTTAAAAGAAGAGTTATTGCCAACTGCCATTTTGAAACAAACAATATATTGCTGGTTGAGCAATATGATCAAAATTCAAAACATTGTTTCTGCTGTGTTATAAAAGAAGTTGGATTATGCAATTCAGTTCCAAAGTGACTTAGATCTGCTTAAAGAGTTCTAAATTATGGTAAGCATTTAAACTGATAAGCAGAGATTTAATATGAGCCACAATAGGATTAATGAATAAATATTAGAGTCTTATGTTACTTATTTACTATCACATTTAAAAGTAGCACTACAGCTGTAAGTTATACTCAGAGTATACATCATACTGGACACTAGACAGTGAAGTGATGTGTTTACAGAACCTCTTGCTTGAGCTGAAGAACTCCCAGGACACAATTTTTCAATTTTGCAGATCATCTAGTTAAAGTATGTCCACTTTTCAAAGTTTTGTGGAAACCTTAACACACTTTTCAGCACACAGCACTCTTACAACCCTACCACCCACCACATACCAAAGAGTTGTCCTGGGCAAAAAAAATGATGTGGTTAGGATCCAAAGCAAAGTGTACTTCTAGGACACATTAAATTTTAATGCATCTCTGGTACTCAGTTTTAGAAAATGATGATTCTTTTATTGTTGAATTACTCAGGCCCGTAATCAGGTCCTTAATATGTTCAACAAAGCATCAGGATACATGAAATATCTTACCAAATAATCCTCTTTGGAATCCACAGTTCAGTTATTAAGTATTCCTTTTGCTAATCTCAGTAATCCTCTGTTGATATAGGTCAGTAAAACACTGGCTAAACCTCATATGATAAAATGAAATCTAGATTTCTCAGTCATTCCTTTTATATATTTTGTTATCTTTTTCTCAGCTATTCCTCCTCCGGAAGGGATGTGACCAACATTACAGGTGCTGCACATGGCACCTCCCAGAAACCACAGGGAAGGTCTTGACACCATCATGTCAGCCATGAGTCAAGATCCATCAGCAAACTCACACATATTCAGAAAATCTATGTGAAAGTCTCAGGAGGAGCAGCTGAGGGAACTGGGAGTGTTTAGTCTGAAGAAGAGAAGGCTGAGGGGAGACCTCATTGCTCTCTACAAGTACCTGAAAGGAGGGGGTAGCAAGGCAGGGGTCAGTCTCTTCTACCATGTAGCAGTGATAGGACGAGGGTTAATGGCCTCAAGTTGTGCCAGGGGAGGTTTAGAATGGATATTCGGAAAAATTTCTTCACAAGAAGGGTTGTCAAGCACTGGCACAGGCTGCCCAGGGCAGTGGTGGAGTCTGCATCCGTGGAGGGATTTAAAAGACGTGTAGATGAGGTACTGAGGGTCATGGTTTAGTGGTGACTTGGCAGTGCTGAGTTAACAGTTGGACTCGATGATCTTATAGCTCTTTTCCAACCAAAGTGTTTCTATGATTCTATGAAAGTCAAGACTGGAATTATATGCTGTTTGATAACTGAGATTACATTAGTTTACTAGTGTTCACAGTCACTGGATTAGCAATCAGTGTTAAATCTTCATATGCAATGAAAGTTAACAATGCTGGTTTTATATTGTCCCAAAAAAAATCACTGAGTCTGTTTTCTCCTTTTGATTACAGTTCATTTAAGGGAAGAACGTTACCGCATGCTTTGAAAATGTTTTATGTGTCTTTGGCTGATAGAACACACAAAACGTTTGAATAGGCCCATTTATTTGAGCAGACGTATTAAATAATACTTTAAATGTGAACATGCGTGTCATAAATTTTGTAGTCTCTTTAAAGTAGGATAAATCTGTGTATTTAAAATAGTCTTTCTTCAAAGCCATCTTTTTCTTTTTTTTTTTCAAACAGTCATAAAGGAAACTCTGATTTGTGCTGCATGAACAATGCCAGCATCATCATTTTAATGTTATCCATATGGGCTTCTAATAATAGATAAGAGACTACATTTGTATTGTATGTCTTAGAGACATTTAAAATCTTGATAAGGAAAGGCTGATTTCATTGGCCCCACTGTTAAAGGAAAGCAGACCCTAATTAAAAGAATTCTGTTCTGAATTAACTAGTTTGACATGTGCTAATTGACAGTTCCTGTGAAATGGTTCTAATTAAAGTCAATATGTCTTTTTCAATTAAAAGGAAATTAAGAATATACTAATATACATTAACAACTTAATCTGCCTTCAATATCCCATACATCAGCTGCTTTTTTTCTAATGTTATTGGAGAACCATCTGACATGCATCTTCTACTGTTTGGTTATGGTATCTCATTATTACTCAACAAGAATACAGGCACTGGTGGATATCCCCCAGAGCAAGACAAGAACCTGCTTATACTCCATGTCTGCAGTTCCTTATCTCTTGCCTGATAAAAGCTAAACTTGCCTTTCTACACAAGAGAAAAAAAATACTTTTCTCATGACCAGAGTTCTCCTTATTAATTGCACACTGAGGCAAGTATCGACGATTAATCAGCGCATTCAAACTTTTAATAGAACCCTTAAAAGTAACAGTCCACTGCTGGGCTGTTCTTTCATTATTCGGCCCAAGGAAAGGCAGGATTTTGACTTTTGAGACATCTCTCATTCTCTGCTTCAGAAGTGAATGCAGGGCAGAGTTCTTTGGTGGGAATGCTTTTAATTGTATATACAAGAAGAAAATAGAAAACATGCCTGCTTGGTAGACCAGTGCTGAAAAACATCTCATTGTTGTTGCTGGAAATATGACGTGGCTGTTTGTAGCCACAAAATTAAGTATTCAAATGTGCAGTTGACTTTTTGCTACCAATTCCAAGTCTCAGCTGCTACTGACTTTACTAACTAAAAATGCTCCATTAAAAATACCAGATCCCATGCCAATAAGATCACTATCTTGAACATATAGTGAACTATGCAGGAGATTAACACCTCATGTGTTAATCTCATGTGAACTTCGCTATTGATTTTTCATAGTTTTTATTTTCTTGATTGGAACACACTAAGGAAAAACTCAGCTGATACATTTTGGGGAGAGCGGAGTCACGGGAGGAGCAAGCGGAGTAATTGACTTAAAAGGTAATTAGATAGCTGCTTTTTTTAAAAAAATGCCTCATATAGGCTGTTAAGAACACAGTCTCACTTCTATTATAAATTTTATGTTTCAGGGAACACTACTTCAGCTATGAATATTCACTCTGCTGAATTTGTCATAAAGAGAATATATTATGTAGCCAGATTTTACCAAAGCTTGGCTTGGCTCCAGCAGTCTATAACATTTTTATTTTTTTCAAGTGACTTTTTTAAATCATAACAAAAACATGCATCTTTTTTTAAAAAGATGCAAATTCAGAAAATAATCATTTACCTGTCATGATAAGAGACAAATTAAGTGACAGAGAATAGACTATTGTAGCTCTGGAAACGGAACCAGAGGGTTGTTCAGGGTGTAGCCAAGCTTCAGAAACTGCATAAAACACTCTTGGAGGATCTGGGAGTTGTGGCGAGGTGCTATTTTTTACTTTTCTTTGAGCTTGTTGGCTTCTCTGGTATTTGTTGAAATTCATATTCATTTTAAGAAGTAGCTAATATCCAAAATATTTCATACTATTGAAATAAAAATGACCACATTGTGTATTATTGTCTGGTTCTGTTTAATAGAAAGAACACAGCCAGATTTTCAGGACTGTGTGACCAGAGTTCATGTAGGCAGCTACTTAATTTTTGCAAAAGCAAATCTTGATGAAAGGTTTAAAATCTTGTCCCAAAGCATCTACTACACAACTTGAAATGCCTCACCTTAAAGCTAAAAACAACTTACTTGATCAGCCCTCTTAAAACAATGTAGACCATTTATACAAAGTTTTGAACCTAGCAAGATACTTGAGCCAAGCATCTTGATTCTCAGTCTGGATGAAGCCTTTTGGCTAGTCATTATGAGACCAAGGGCTTCAGAAAGTTTCTTACCGCTTGCTTGTGCTGCTGGTGAGTCCCTGTGATTCTAAAGGAAGATTTTAAAGAGGAAAATTCAGGAAACCTGAAATAAAGAAAAGAAACGTACATCTGAGATACAGACCTTGAAGAGTGGTTGTTTGGTTCTGCCAAATGGGGGCTCAGCTCCCTTTGAGGATGTGGGATAGAGGCCCTGATGTATCAATTTTAAAACTCTGTATGACCAAACAGGTGCTAAGCTAATCAGATCCTAGAGACATCCTTGTCCAAAGGAAAAATAGTCATACTTTTACAGCAGAAACTCAAATCTTAATTTTTTCTCTTCTTTTGCATGCAGAAATCTTCCACAGCAAACCAGACCTGGCTGCTTGATGCTATATCTTTGTATCCATTGTAATTGTTAAATATTTCATTATCTAAGCTGGGGACAGGATTTTCAAAGAACATCCATATATGTGCCTAAAACCATATATGACTCATAGACACCACTCTTTTCTCAGCATCGGATTTTTAACCATTGACTCAGTATAGTGCTAGTACAGGTGCACCACTGATGTTAAACATGTCTCTAAACTAATAAATAAACAAATCTCTGGGAGACAGCAGAAATTCTGACTTGTATTCATTAAAATTCCATGGTACTTTGCACAAGAGGAATGCTAATCCTAGAACCTAAACTGAGACCCAATCCCACAGGTCCTTAAAATGCACTTAAAATAAAGTAAGACTACTTGCAAGGTTCAGCTTACGGACCTAGGTGACTGCAGCTCAACAGTATCCTGCCTGTTCAAAATGCTGGGGTTTTTTTTCCGCTGGCTGCATTATTGTTTTTTCTCTCACATCTTTTCACTGTGGCTTTGATGCAAACTGCTAGGAACTTATTTCATGTATTCCATATTTCAGCTGCATTTCATGCACAAGTGAGAGGACAAAGATAATGGTAGATAAATAGGCACTCAGAAAATTACTTTCCTCTTACTCCCCTTGCTAAGCCTGTTTCAGTATTTCAAATCCTCAGTCTAAAAGTGGGAAGGAATGGGGAAAGAAGAAGGAGCACAGTTTTAAAAACAGTTTCCTTGAATCTGAAAACACTTATGAATGACTTTCACTTGACTCATAAAAGTAGTCATATTGATTTGAAAAAGCCACTGTTTGCTGGAGCACGTCAGTGTAGTGCCTTTCCAGGACATGTAAGAATCTTCTTCTCCTAATGCAAACTTTTACAGTGAGGTCAGTGCTGGTAGCTCTGGAGTTCTCCTTGCTCACATAGGTAGTCTCAAAAGCCAGGGGGTCATGTAGGAACAGAAACTCCTTGTGCATGTAGGAACAGAAAATCCTTGTACATGTAAGGATTCTGCTTTATGCGAGTACTTCACTATTGAACAAGCAGCATCAATACTATCAAGAAAAAAAGAAAAAGCAAAAAAAATCACTGCATGAATCAGGGTAGTAAACTTGTGAATTACCTTCCTGTGGATGAAGATCTAGATGATTTTCGGTGGAGTCTGACAGCCCTGAAAACCCAGTAAGACCAAAAAAAAAAAAATAAAAAGAAGAAAATCCAGTTCCTACGAACCTTCCAGAATGCAGCTATCTTTGTCTTTGTATAAATAATCAGTGAAGCAATCTTTCTGTTTATATCCAGCCTAGCTAGATAGAGCTGTTTGTGTGGGGAAGGAACTGCTGTGTTCTTCATGCAAGCCAAGTACATCCTATAAATTCCAAGAAAAAATATATCTTGGCAACAGGTCTGCTCAAGAAATCAGCGTGTGGGACATGGGATGCTGTGGTTCATGTGAAAACCTCTGGTTAGTAAGTTTTTTCTCCTCAAGCATCTGTCCTTCTTACCACTCTTCCTCCTCCCCCTGTCCCCTTTCACAGCACTTACTGTATGTAGTCACATTTTCCTAGCCACGAACGCTGTCCAATTTATACATCCTCTTAATACATACATTATGGAATGTGTTTGTTTTTGCTGTTAGAACAGATAAACATATTTGCAACATGGATTTGCTCATCAGCTGAAAAACAAAGTCATGTAGGGTGTTTTTAAAATCTTCTTGGCTTCGCTATTGAGAACTTTTGGCCCCAGGCAGCCTTCATTTACATACCATGCCCCACATCTTTTCTATTATTGTTAATTGAATATTCATATTTTAGTGTTCCTGATCCTGACCCCTATTTGTTTCACTCATTCTTTTGTACTCTGTGACATTAATTTTTCTGGCATTATTATTAATATTATCATGCAAACAATTATTTGCTAAAGCCATCCCCTTCACTGACAGCAAAAATGACTTGAAGCTAGTAATGTATCTGTCTCCCCGTTTCATACATCAGGTAGATTAGCAGAGAAAATAACCAGTTTCCATTTTAAGCCCCTATATTTAAGTATTCTAATTCCTCTACTTTAATTTCAAGCCTTTACATTTCAGGCTAAGTTTATGTTCTTCACCTTTGCTCCAAGGTGTCTTTTTTAGGTGAAAGCAAGAAGTTAACTACAATGATACATTTTTTTTTTAGCCATAACAAAAATTTCATGCAAAACAACTAACTGTAGATAGTTGAAATATAGCATGGAACAACTTTCCAAGTCTTTTGTTCCACTACAACACGTAAATCTAATTCAAGCTATGCCTCAAACCAGATTTTGATGGCTGTATTCAGATCATATTGAGTGCACAGCCAGAAAAGACTGTGCTGAACATGTGCACAGGTGACACAGTTGCCAAATAGAAAATTAACTTACGTGGAAAGAGATAAGAGAGCCTGTACCTGTCTTAATCACCTTTTGTAGTATGTTTGAAAGATCAGAAGAGCTCCTTGTAAATCCAGCAAGGAGCAATCCCACTGGGATGCCCTTTGAAATGTTCTTCAGCTCCTGACAGGTATCAAAATGACCATCCAAAATCAGGCAATGGATTGAATTTATACCAACTGAAACTATGGTTATTCAACCTTTGCAGCTTTGTGGGTAGCAATGTGACTTTTCACGAGCTGAGGTGATGCAGAAAGCATTTAATTCTGTGTGGATCCATTCTGGGACCTTGCAATCCTGCTCTAACCCAGACAAAAAGTTGTAGACACATAACACACCAGCGTTACTTTGTGAGCCAAGAGACTCTGAAGCCCCAAAACAGTTTTTCTTCTCAGTCCTCCACCATTTTTGCTTACACTCAGAGAAGGTATATTTAAAAACTCAAACTGCAGGTATGTGTGAACTTCATGATAGTGTGATTGACTGTTAGAAACCAACAAAGCTTACACTGGTGTTCATGCTTTGGGAAATGATGATCAGATAAAGTCACTAAAGATCATCTCATGTACAATATGACAAGACAGTTTTATTCATGTCAAGCCCCAGTCTCTTTACTTGCAGTGCATGCCTGACTGCCATACCAGTGCAAGCTGATGTAACAAGGTGCATGTAGGTACATCCATCCATCTCTATGCCATGTATTAGAATGAGGTGTCTGATGCATCTATAAAAAAGAACATGCTGAAGTGCTACAGAGATCAGTGAACGTGCCAGGCAGAGTCCTGTAAAAGTATATGAAAAGTATCCTGTAGAGAGTACTCATACTTTTGATCACAGGCAATATTAAAATGGATAGCAGTGAAAGCAGACTGGCACTGTAAAGCTCTCTAAAATATGTAGGTACCTTTGTTCCACTGTCACAGAAATTGTACCTCTCTCTAATGGTCTGTTAAATTTTTTGGGTGGCTAATTTAGCTTCCATACCCATGGTACGCAGAAGGGAGACCATGCTGGTGACTGAGATGGAAAAAATAGGATGTAGATTTCAGGCACAACTCAGCCTGTTTTGGAAGTTAGTGAGAGAGTTTCCACAGACTTCAAAGGGCGCTGACTCAGCGCCTACCATACTGCAGGAGCAGATCCCTGTGCAACACGAGAGCAATGAGATCCAGCCTCTAACTACCAATATCTCCAAATCTAAAGCTGGAAATCTCATCTCCAGCACCAAAGTATAGCTGTTTTTGAAGTCACATCCATCTCAGTAGGAACTGAGCAGCATTCATAGAAACATTATTTCTGAAAACAGGCACCTAACTCCTATCATAGCGCATACACAAACAAGTTTGGAAACTTCATTGTAAGGAAGCAAAGACAAAGGAAAACAACTATGCAAGAATTCAAGAGGAGGAATGGGTGTCCTGAAAGGATCACTTTTTCTGTAGGCATTGTTATTCTCCCGGTACAGTCCACCTCAGATATACTAAATGCTGCTTGTTCTCTAATCTGTGTGTGATGTTTGTCTGCCTTTTTAAAGCCCTGGGAATACTGTAAGAATATTACACATTTTGGAAGAGAAACACCACATGTTTATGAAGCTAAAAGTTAATATAATCTCAAAGACATCAGATTAAATGTTGCAATGAAGTTTCATCGTGTTCTTGCTTGGATACTTAAGTATTATGGCCTTGATCCATGAAATGCCTTCTCAAGCCAAAAAAGCAGCCCACTGACATCAGTTAAGTATGTGTCTGCCTATGCGTGGATCAGATTGAAAGACTGAAGTCCTGAAGTGGTTTTAAAACAAGGCCAGATGATGGTCTTATGTGTGACCTCTTACTCAGTCCAGTTGAAATCTATGGGCTCCTGGATGAAAAAAATTTATTCACAAATGAAAATGAGGAATTTCCAATCTGACCTTTGAGTTTCCACATGTCTGTACACTTATTGAAAATGCGATGTAATTTTATATTTTATAGTTTGAATCATAAAAAATCAGCATAATTTATGCAAGATCCCACATGCCTGTTAAGTAGTCAGAATGCTTTTCATGAAGAGTAAGCGTATATAAAGACAGATCTGAGATATCTATATGTGTATGCGTGCAACGAGCAGACCAAATTTACTGAGAATAACTTACTGGAAAGAAACTCTCTAGCTGTGACATTTTATACCAGTTTTCAGAACACAAAGGACAATTTTTATATGTATCAATAATTAAGAAGGTTTTGGAAATTCATTTCATTCCTTTTCCTGTTTTTCAGTAAACACAAAATTGCAGTTTACTGGGATGGCGGGGAAGCATTATTTTTGGTTTCTAAAAGGCCAAGCTCAGTGATGTAAAACGACACAGGAGCATGTAGACAAGTTATATATGAGAGCGTGCAGCAAGCTGAGTGTGTGTCGGGAATGCCAAAGCAGGCACCAGCCTGGGTTGCGGCAGAGACGTTATGTCATGTTTGTTTAGGTTGGTGTGTGAAAGGTGAGCTCTCACAGCCCTTTCATCACCATGGCCATGATTAAAACATCGCCTGCCAGGGACCCAGCGCAAGGTGTGCTTGCTCCGCAGGCAGCTGCCTATCTTTCAACTGGCTGGTTTTCAGGTTGAGAGAGGACACGGCCTTTTTTTTAGCATGTGGGTGAAAGATCATGCTCTGGAAAATTAAACTGAAATGAAAGCCACGTCTTTTCTCAGTGTTTATATTATAGCTTCCTCCTTATCTCTGCATACACCACACAAGTAACAGGTCCCAGATCTGGGATAGCCCTCATGTCAAAGCCTTGTTTCTCATCGCCCTACAGAATACATGTTTGCATGTTTTGTTCTTGTTTCTTGAGAAAGGATCTATTTATCACCCATGTATTTGAAGTGTACATGCATATAATCAAGCAAGAGTCGATGTGCATTCACTGACGAAACGTAAATCCCACTCTACATAATCTGTGGAAAACATCTGCAGATTTTAATTAAACTCATGCATTGTAACCAGAGCTAGAGCCAAAATCTTTTAAAGAGTAGTGAAAAAGCAGCAGACAGAGGTGTACAGCAAACCTATAGCGTAACAAATGAAAACATCCTGAGAGCCTATGTGTAAAGTACATGCACAAGTGATTATATTAGTACAGTCCAAATTGCACACAATGAAGAAAGTACTCAGGGTTTTAGAACTGAAGAAAGTACTCAGGGTTTTAGAACTATAACATTGTAAATCCTTTGCCAACAAGTTGTCTACAAATATCTCTCTTTATTTTATGTGCCTGCTATTTGGCATGGGATGATCTGCACAAATTATCTTGGCAAGAAAGATACAAAAGAAATAAAGGAAAGAAGCTCCAAAAATAATACTTGTCTCCAATTAATTTTTAAGATTTGCACCAAACAAAATGGCAAAGTAAGGGAGCAGATCACAATGTTTTGGCCTCAGTGTTAGAATATGGATGTATGTAAAATATACATTATTATTATGGAGAGTCTTGTGATCCTTCTCTGTGTTTCTCTTTGCAGCCATAAGATGAGGGGGTGATCTCCAGTGGGAAATGAACAGTCACTGTGCTATCAGATTGGGCTGGAAACTGTCATACTTGGAAACCAGTGTGAATAGCGTGGTCTTACACCCAAAATAAGAAAGGAACGTTAAAGTTCTGATTAGGTAAAATGATCCACAGAAAAGAGTAAAGCAAGACCACTCAGTTCCTGGCATGCATTTAAATGTATTTTGGCACTTCACATACCATAAGGTTATATATCTTCTTAAAATTTTGCTATTGAGATTTTATTTCTTTATTTTAAAAAAAGAAACTAAATTTTAAAAATAGCTGGACATTTGTGAATTGCTCAGGACTCTTTCTAAATATTCAGTGATTTATTAGTGGTAAGTTACAGTAAATCCAGTCTTACAATGCCATGGTCTTCAGGAACTCAGTCCTTTGTAATGTACGTCCTTTGTTGTAAGTTACTCTGGCAGGGGCACAGCCCTTTCCAGAATGCACCACATGCAAACAAGTCCTAACACAATTTATTTTAGGTCAATACATTAAGTATCTTTTTACTGATACCAGATTTGAGCTAAGATAATATTTAGTATAGGAAGAGGTCATAATGGTTTAATCTAGAAATATAATTATACTTGATTGAGGTACAGTTCTTTCAAAAGAGGTTAATGATATATTCCCTTTTTTTCCCCCTTCAAAGTGACAAATTATAAAGGCGATTATAAGGAGTTACAGTCACCTTGACACATACTTTTCTGTAAGCCTTGTTGATGTCAACAGATGCATAGAGTGACTGCAGATCACCAGGTGATCCACAGTGCAGGTCAGAGATGAGCATTTTACTCTAAATTCCCTGTATGGTGTTGGCTGTTGGAGTGATAGATTGGTCATTGTGATCCCATTACACAATAAACCTTCTAATCAGGGCTAATCTTTCTTGTAAGGAAACCATAGTTTTAGCAACAATGGTTGAGCACTTGCCTATTTGTATGTTTTTTGTGGCCATATTGATTTGAGGCATTTGTGACCTTAGCTGTTGGAGACAAAGGACATGATGTCCAAATGAAGAAATTTGCAAATTTTACTTGGAAAGTTTCCCTGCTTGCATCAAAGCAAAGTTTGCTCTTGGCACCAAGAGGACCGTAATTTTGCCAGTATTTGCCATTATTGACCCTTCCAGTGTTGTATAACCTTGATGGGTAGGATCAGTTAAGGTCAGATTTTCTCCCCAGAATGCATGTGTGTATCACAAAACATAGTTTGAACATTACTTAGATATATTTATTAATCTTTGACCACAAGCCAAGAATCTAAAAGAAGCTAGAAAGGTCTAGTATCTCTCCTTAGCCTGATCTTAGTATATCGAGCCCAGTCTGGTATCTCTCCTTAACATTCTTAGTACACCTAGTCCAGTCCTTTGGTAGAATTTCTAAGGATTTTCAGGAACAGAGAATCAAGCTGTTCCCTGCAGCCTAGGGCCTTGTGCTGTCTCTCAGCTACTGTCATACATGAAATGATATCACAACCTTTTGAAACTTTTTTATGTCTTTTGGGAGATGCATAGGTACTACTACATAATGTTGTAAAACTTCTCTTTATTTGACAGGGATTTTGTTTTATACTGCTCATAGAAATATCTAGCTCTAAAAAATGTGTGGGACTCAACTCACCCACCTTTAACTGTCTAAAATTTAGTCCCTATCATCTAGAAGTATTTATTTCCCTTCATGGATATAAAAGGGCAGGAAACAAAGAGCAATACAATAGAGTTTGTGTCTTGATTTCGGTTTGGGTACCCAACCAACTCCTCTTTGTCTGAAAGAGATTTCTCCAGCTGGGTAGGACTATCACAATGTATTGTAGGTGTCTTGTCTTCTCTTTTTGCCATTTTGAATTGTTAAATTTTTTTTCAAATGTTTTAGGTTTAGAAGGTTTAGAAATAGAGACCAGTTTGAGGAACATAAGACAAGGGATGATGTAACTTCTACACTGTGTTTTGCTTCATGAAGGGGATGGAGGGAACAAGGGTCATCACAGAGCACAGATCCTCTTTGGACTTTCACCCTTGTGTGAGAAAGAGAAATTAAGCCTGGCATATAGGTTCACATCCTAATTATTTGATCAGTATGGGAGAATGGACTCAGGTAAACCTTTGCTTTATTCTTTCAGCATCTTAAAGGCTACTTTGGAAACTGAAGTGACTGCGTTTCTTTAGTCTGTTTTTCAAGAGATATTTATCCCAAACCACTAGTGTCCGTTGCACAAACCAACAAAGCTGTTGCCACCACATAGGGACCACACATCAATTATAATCTCCACTCCCAGCATCAAGGTTGAAATAATAATTACACCTTTTCCAGATAGAAAAAACAAAAAAAAATATTCCATCATTCATTTAAAAAGCTATCTGCTACAAAATACTCAGTTACAGATACCCTCCACAGTATCTTTCTTTACTTGTGAATTTTTTTGAAGCAGAACCAGATTTCTAAAAAAGTCCAGGGAGATAAAAAATATATAAAGTAACCTAATTTTTACAGTGTCTGGGGAAATCCTTAGCCCTAAGTTGATGCCTGTCTCTGCTCTGCTTCAACTCAGATCTGTACACGTCTCCCTGAAGCTGACATCCAACCCCATGTCTCCAAAAACGCACAGTGCTGTCTTCCGTGTTGATGCTGTACTATAACTGACTTGAGGATTAGGACTGATCCTCTGATGTTTTGGGTGAATGACTGAACTACCAGTTTAAGCAAAGCCTGGCTGTATTCCCAATTCATCCAACCCTGTCTCATTTTCTCTCACTTTCTATCCCAGCTCATAGAAATATGCTTTCAGAGAAATTAAACCAGTCTGGGACAAAGATGGAAAAGCCACCCAGAAAGGTGACTGCAGGCTTGGCTCCCAGGAGGTATTTAAGAGGCGTGTAGATGAAGTGCTAAGGGACATGATTTAGTGGTGAATTGGCAGTGTTAGGTTAATGGTTGGATATGACAATCTTAGAGGTCTCTTCCAACCAAGGCTATTCTGTGATTGATACTGTGACCGCTCAGGGACCAGCTTGCACCTCATACCCCTCTAGAAAAACTACCAAATTGCTCTTATGGCTAAGGATTTGCTCCATCTACAGCAGTTTTCTGAAATTCTAATACTGGAAACATTTGATCAGTTGCATGCACTTACACATAAGTTAATAAAGAAGGATAGATGATGAGCTAGGGAATAAATCAATGGCAGAGTCTGAATGATTTTTCTCATAGGAATATTGGCCACCTCTGCTTCTGGGATGCAAGTAAGGAGATTCGCCCTGGGTGCTCATCCAGAAGTAAATTTCACTGCTTTGGGGTTAAAAGAGGGAAGCAGAGGGGAAAGGCCCTTTCTCCCACAGTTTTGCCTTGGGGGACAAATGTGGAAAACTGTCAAAACTGTCCTGTCAAAATACCCAGTTCCTGCATCCACAGCAACCAGGCATATCTAATTGTATGTATGAGAAGCTCTCCCTCACTCTGTACAGGAAAAAATATGATTTTTGGGGTTTTTTTTTCCTAGAAAAATGCAGGGAAGGATGGGTTGCAGGTAAATAAGACTTTAGAAAACTGTGAAGCATTGGTAAGTTATGGCCTGACTCTTTCTGACTTCTTCACCATGGTTAATGGTATCTCTATGTTTTTTACCTTTTCCTCAGATTATTCAGTGTGGTGCTTCCATTGACAAAATTAATAAATGTCATGCAGGCCAGCAGAAAACCTGAGGGCAAACAGCAAAGCCCATCTATTCTCATAAGCTTGCATGGGACCATTCAAGATTTTTCTGTCTTTTTGTTGGGACGGCATTTGGCTTTGTTGGTCTCAAGCGAGGGACACTTACAAGAGTTACTAACATCTCTAGTCACACAGATGACTCTGAAGCAAAGGCAGTTCACAGTACTACTATTACTTATTTTATGAGAAGTTTGTTAATGGTTTTGTTCATCATATACTTCAGGCCAAAGGATAAATGTACACTTGTTTATATGAAAAGTCAGTCTCTGTCTACAATTGATTGTACTTCACACACAGAGAGACACACACACACACACTAGAAAACAGCACAAATCTAGGCTCAATAACAACCAAAAAAAAAAACCTACATAAATCTGGAAGTAATCCAAGAATTTCAAGCTTAGTTTTTTCATCCACTTCATTCTACCCAACTCATCCACAGCACAGCCATGCTAACTCTAAGGGGACTCTGCCCTAGGTAGAAGCAGCCTACACAACATGCTGTCCAAGTGCAGAAGCAGACAGAACTGCACCTGCCCCCCACAGAAGTAAGGCTGACACTGGCTCAGCACACCAAAACTCATGGTATTCATCAGAGTGAAGACCTCAAGTACTTTTTAAGGCTTTATCCATGGGAAAGGGATTATTCTTCCTATCGGCACTTCTCACCTGCAGGTCTCATCTCTTTCATTAGTGGTAGGTGAGTTTCACTCCTTAGGTAAGATGCTCAGACTTCCAAAATGTTTATTTGCTTTCTCTGATTTTTATTCCCCTAACTTCAAACTTTCTCAGTGAAAATAATGGACAGAGATCTAAAATGGAATACGTAATTGCTTGATAGCTCCTTGCTAACTCTTTAAAGTGCTGTGCAGCTGCTGATGTATGTTTGTGCTGGCATTGCGGAGAGGAGCCCTGGGAATAAGGAATCTGATTTCAGAGAAACAAAAGCCAGCTTCAAAGAAGTGAGCAACTCTCCCCAGCTGATAGAACTTTTGCTGAAGGAAAACAACAATGAAGTAAGAAACACACCAGCAATATCTCCTGTTACTCCTCTGCAATCCTTTTAAAAACTTTCTTCTCATTTATCTGATTATGCACTTCCGTTTCTAAATTCTCCCTTGTGGTGGTTTTACCTTTTCTGTTAGTTTAGGTGTTTGATTGTAGATTTCAGTGTGAAACCACACTACTTCAAAGCACATTAGTTATTAAAGGGGGGGGAAACCTTACATAATTGCAATATATCCTTGGAGGTCTCTCCAGAATGGGAAATCAATTTGAGGTCTATTAGACAACTTCTTTTCTTTTTTTAAAAAAATAGATTAAAAGGATATTATCCTTTAATAATGAGCTAGTCCAAAGTTTTTGTTCACTCATGCTGTGGTATTTAAATATTACAGCTTATCTAGTTCGATCGTATTTAGCCAGGAATGAACTGGTTGAAATAAAAACTTTGGCCACCGAAGTATGTGCTCGGCATTTCAAGAAAAGACTGAAAAACGCAGGGTGCAAGAGACTGTGTTGAAAACTTTTGTGGTTTAAAATTTTTTTTTTTCAAACAAAGAAGAGGAAAAGAAGCAGTCTTGGCAGGGTCCAGTCCTCCTCCTATTTCACCTAATACCAATTTGGCAGCTTACTTTAAGAAGAATAAGTCCAGGTTCTTGCAGTTACAGACCTAGTTACTCCTATGGTGAAAATTCTTGGGCTGAAGAAAATCAATATACCAACACCAGTTATGTCATTCCGATTTACAGCAGCCGAAGAGCTGTTTACAAGCAGACCTCCCAATGCACGCTACTGACATGCGATAACATCTCTGCCTTTCACTTCACTGGAAGATTTTTCTTTTTTCTCTTAACTTTCCAAGCACAATTCCCTGACACTAATAGGTTGGGATATTTCCATGGGAAGGCCCTCTGAAAGTTGTTCTTTGAGCAGAGAGAGAGCAGCACCAGTTTGTTTAGTTATTCTGAGTGTATGATGGATGAAATGTCAGAAATAATTCCACAGGCTGCTGATGCCTAATCCCAGAGGACAAACACCTGCATTTGAAATCCCACTGCTGGTTTAATTTGCCCAAATGAATCCCTGTTGCAACACCTTTTGTTACTTTTGCAAACAGCAATAAAGTAATGCTGACAAATTGTAAACCGAGAACAAAGGGACTCTGGTATTATTAGATATCACTCACAACAAAATTTAGCTGGTAAATTTGTATTGGTAGAAAAAAGCTTTAACTAGGAAATACTTTCTCTAGTCCCAGTGACTCAAGACATTGAACATCTTTGGACTGAAAAAAATGTAGTGTTACCTGAGGCACAAGGACACCCAGGAGCCCAGTTGATGCTTCATTCATAATGGTAGATATAAAGATGGTGGGACTGTTTCTCTGAATTTGAGAATGTGAGGCAGTGGCTCTGGTAGCAAGGTGAGATCTTTCTACGCTTTCACAGCAGTAAAATAATATATTCAGCACAAAAGAGAAAACCAGGTGCTCTTCTCACTCCTAGGGTCACATTAAGAGGCTAAAAGGACAGCCTTCCTCAGGAATGGGAAGGCATAGGTGGCCAGAGGGACCAACAAAAATAGGTTAAAGGTTTTTTGATTTGGATTCTACATTTGAGGCCACTACCACACATAGTAAATAACTATTGACTTAATATAATCTAAGAGTTAGTCTTCCCTTAACTTCTATGGCCTCCCAGGGACTAAAATCAACTATAAAACCTTGACAATTATTTTAAGATCTACTTGCCCTTATTTATTTCTTAATAACTGAGTCCAAAACAAACCCAGCCCCGATTTTCAGAAATGCTCTGTGATTTTCCAAGCATCAGTGTGAACCTATAACTCACTGAGCAGAAAAAGAAGAGTTTAACCCCAGCCTGCATGAAATGCACATGCGGAGAATTTGGTAGCCGTCTGTTTCTCTCGCTGCATTACTGGTGTACAACTATTCTATAAAGGCCACTTCTGTCAGCTCACTCATACTGCAAGTAAGAGTACACTTACAGTGGGAAACCAGACCCTCACTGTTGTGGATTGCCTCTTATGGAAACAGCTCCAACATTGCATTCCTAGATGGGTGGTCAGATTGTGCTTCTCCCTCTCTTTATTTACCAGGGCTGAATTTCACTTACAGTGTAAAAATGCCAATTTAAGAAGTATACAAACATCATATAAGCTTTTAAATTCACTATTCCATGTAAGCAATATAACAGCTGCTTCTCTGCAACAGTGGTAGTGCAGAAGAGTGTATTGTATTTCAGCTATCTTCTTTTTTTCTTGTAGAGAAGATGCACAAAGATCCTGGATAAAAAGAGAGGTGCTTCACAAGGTCCTTGACTAGACAGAAGTTGGTACACAGGATTCACTTCATATTAAGAGGCAAGCTATTATATAAAAGGGTTTGAGATCATATTCTACCTACTGTAGCTTATGGATATATTCGTTATACATATAGTTCTCTAATCCTTTTTGAATCCTACTAATCTCTTGGTCTAAGTTATGCCTAGTAGCAATAAGTTCAACAGGTTAATTACAGATTTTGTTTAAAAAAATAAAGAAAAAAAAAAAGTTTCCTTTGATTACATTTTTTCCCCCTTTCTGCTTCATTAATCTTTGTTTCTTGAATGAACTGAAGAACCTGTTTTACTTTCTCAGTATGATTCATTGTCTTGAATAGTCCTAAAATATTAGGACTTAATTGTTTTTGCCAACTGAATAGTCAGAATCTCTTCAGTTTCAATTCATAAAAAAATGTGTGCATTTTATACTTTTCTTCAAAGCATGGTCCACATTGTGCAGGTCAGCAGAAGGCAATGAAACCCTACCACTGTGTCATCCCAGACCCAGGACTGTGCGTTCTTACATGAAACAGTCTTTAAATAAAAGACAGAAGCGATCCTGGGAGCAGAGTGGAGCTGAAAGGATCTCCTGAGCCCTGAAGCTGTGTTCCCTTTCATCTTCAGTCGCTGGCCTGGCAAATTCTGAATCCTCCCCTTGACCACAGCCATTTCCCTGAAGGATGGGAAACACGGGTTTGAGCTGCCTGAGGCAGAGGGGAAATGGGTCTCATGTGCCCCTCTTCCTCTGTGACTGCTCTGACAATAAGGCTATTGCATTACAAGAAGGGGGCAGGCACTATCACTTTCTATCTCCTCTTTCCAGAGTATTTTAACAGAAAACAGTGATTCTCTTCTCAGCCCATTGGGAAACAAAGAAAAGAAGAAAAAAAGACCTAACTCATGAGGTTTTTTGGCTACCAAGTGAATAGGTGTTTCTGTCAGCTGTTTTGAACCAGTTTTGAGATACTGGGTAGGAAACACAGGCTGCTCATTTTGGATTGCACACCGGAAGACCTCTGCAGCAGTGCCAACCTGGGAGGAACTTCAGTCCATGATCTTGCTGTCTTCAGAAGTCAGCAACCCAGAGGCTGCCTCTCTTACACACTTCATGTGCTGAACTGACTTCTGGACATCCCTGTCCCCTTCAACACTGGCAGAAGCAGCCTCAAAATCAGATCTGATATCCTAGCAAGGAAATACAGACCCAGCTTTCCATTTTTATATTATTGGTTTGATGTAATTTGGGTGCCATTAACATGACTTTTAATCTGAGCGTATTCTGCTCACACTGGAGCCTCTGTAGTTAGCTTTGCCTGATCACATTGCACTTCAGCAGGAAATAAGACATACTTGTTTCGTTTATTTGGCATGTAGAGTTCAATTGTAACTATTTATAATACTTCAACCCTTATTGCTAAACACCATGGCATATGTTTTGTTGGAACGATGGTTTCTCAGTGATACAGGTCCTATTACCTCGTTCTTTGCTGCTGATGTCATCAGCCATGATAGCATTTTCACTGAGAACATACAACAAAAGTGACAGGAACTTTTCAAACCATATCAAAACACTGCCACATCAAGCAAGGTAACACGTCTCTGGCAATGGCTATCGACCAGTGCTTGGGGCTATTGACCCAAAGTTGTTTCCAAAACATCTCCCTCACAAGCATGACTCTTAAATACCAAGAGAATTGGCTTTAGCTGAGTGTTTATTCAGCTTTTCTGAGTTTTGTTGAATTCCAGACCCCTTTTCTGATTTTATTTGTGCTTTTAGTTGGACTATGTGTGTGTTTGAAGGAGTTAATTTGTCTGTGACCTCAGCTATCTGGGAAGACCAAGACCAAAACACAGTTTGAGTTCAGTTGGAGGAACTGCTTTGTGACACCTGGGGAGCAGGTTTACCTTTGTGCGTGCTATTGACACTGCAGGCTGGGCAGATGGACGACATTGGAGGCTGCAGACTGCTCTTCTTTGTCAGTCCTAAGACATGTTGGTCTTGGGATCTGTGTAAAAATCTGGTAATCATGGTCTCTGTGGCGCTGCTTGAAAAACAAAGTGGAGATTTGTTGCTCACTGAAGAAGCTGTTGATCGTGTTTATACACTAAACATTTCAGTTGCTCGTCTTTTTCACCAATGACTTTTTTTCCACAAGGTGGAACTCGTTTCATAGCAATGGCTGTCGATAAGGCACATTACAAGAAAAGATGTGAGGAAATAAGTGTTAAACAGTTTGCTCTTGGCTTGCAGTGGTGTGTAAACTCCCACAGCTCCCGTGTCTTCAAAATCCCTTGCAAATGTTAAGTGACTATCACCCTTAAGCCCACCTCACAAAGGCACATCACTTAAGGCTTTAGCCACGAGCAGGCAGGGTTTAAAATGCCTGATGACGTGGCCTGGAAGACCAGTTACACTACGGCTCTCACAGCACAAGCTCTGGAGAAGCTACACTAGGGCTGGTAGCAGCAGGTGATTCTCAAGCATCTCCCTCACGGGGAGTGAAGCACTATGGACAGTTTCAGGATTACAGCTAGCATGTGTGCCAGAGCCAGGAGTACAATTTATGGAGCACTTGAATCACATCCTTGCACTCAGATCATAATGTTTTCATGAAAAGTGTGTTAAAAAAATCACTAAGGTTTTAATTTAACAAGCTCTATCACTTCCTAATGGTGCCATGCCTATGAATTACAGCATTAGTACTGCAACTACTACTTGCAAGGTTTACAAGCATATTATCTTTATTTTTCTCATAATTAGCCACCAGTCTCAACTATCCTGAAGAACATAATCTACTGCAGAATACTTCCTAATGGGACATGTGTGCCAGAGAGGAAAACACTTCTATAGCAGCAGAGAGTTGTGCTTTTCTGTGAAGACCATGATTACGAATTAGCTCATTGAGTACCCCTGACATAACATACAGATCCAGCAGAGCAAATAAATCTCAGGTAGCTAAAAAGCACTGCATTAGGGACACCAGCCCTGGCAACTGTTAGAGCCCCTTTCTGCTGATGAACATGAGGGACCAAGGCAGGCAGGGAACCTGTGAGCAGCTTAAAGGAGGAATAGCCTACCCCTGGGTTCACCTGGAGCAGCTGGGCTGCTCCAGTCATCCTTGGGAAGTGCTATATATCTCCACGTGATTGCTAATAAGGCATTTTGGATCCTGTAAGGACCCATAAAGTACAAAAATGCCATTCAGTCACCCCACTAAGGCTAGCTTGACCCAAAATACAGAGTCGAATTATTTTGTTTTCACCCTGATATATTTCATTCTTTGCACTAAAAAATGAACTAGAAAGAGATGCAAATTTTCATGACATTAAGCATTTCCTTCACTCTGTTTCATAATATGCACCATATCCTACTACTCAATACAAGTGCGATATATGCTGTTAGGTGGGCCCATTAATTACGGTATCTCACTAGACCTTTAAAATGAAAGCTACTGCCTCTGGTGGTTTAGGTGGAACAGAGATATATAACCTCCTAAAATATCTGCAGTAGCCCCAAGTTAACAGACAGTATTTTTTAATCCTTTTAGTTATATTAATATCCCATTTTTTCTGGAATGGAGTTTGCCAATATAATTTGCAATTATTACTTTGCATAATAAATTCATCATTTTGAGGTCCTGACTCTGAAAAGCAAATCACTCTGAACATATTATCCTTGGGAAATGAATTTGTTTGTGTGTTTCACCCAGATATATACAAAATATTCCTCCTCCTGGGGTGGAAGGGAAGGATGGGATAGCTTTTAATAAGACAGAAGAAGAATCAAGACAATTTTTATAATAAAATCCTGCCTAAGCCAAGCTCTTGCAGTAACAAATCCCCTGGCAGGAGGCCTGCCAGTGAACTGTGTCCAAGACCTCAGCCTGAACTGCAGCCAGGGGCTCTGCAGAACAAGCCCAATGTGGCTCATCACCTTTCCCCTCTGACTCCTGCTCAGCTCAGGACCCTGTGCCAGAGTGCTTACCTCCCATGCTTACAATCAGCCTGGGCAGCTGCTTTGAAGGACACATCCAGATTGCCTTACCCCATCTTGTCATTTTTCCTGCGCACAAGCCAAAAAGCAGAAACATTAGACCAACTAGCAGTGGCACAGGGTTGCTAAACTGTCAGCCCCTACTTAATTCACCACCTACCATAAACCCTATCTTGAGTTTTAGTGTGTAAAGCCGTACTTAAGCCAGAGCTGCTGAGAGTCTTACACTCATCAGCTTTGCACAACCTAATGATGAATGTGGATTTTTACTGTTTACCTCAGCCTCACAAGTTAATTTCCGTAGCTGTGCTTTCCTTTATTCTTCCTGAGGTTTAAAACTGCGCCAGCAGCTTTGTGCGCATTCTTTCCCTTATTAGTTCAGTTCCCAGGCTGACATTTTTGTCTCTGCTATAATTTTCATTTAAGCTAACAACTTACTTGCTGGGCTGCTCATTTGAGTCAATAGTCATGAGGGTTTGCCGAGAACGCTAGCCAGGAGGCAATTGCTTGATGTTGTTTTGTCGCTGCTGTTGTTTCAGAAAAAAAATATAATAATAATTAGAAACAGTGAATCAGTGCGAGTGCTCTAGTGGTCAGATATTGTTTCTTTCATGTTAACACAAAACCACACAATGACTTTTACAGTGTATCGACGTATTCTGTGAGTTGTATCCTGCACCGATTTGCAGGTCATGTTATTTCATTTACTTAACTCTGTTGTGCAGAGTGAAAATTGGTGAAGAATTTGACCTTTTCAACTCCGTAAGCATTTCACAAGGAGCCTTAGAAATCCTTCCTACTTCTGTTCTAATTCTATCACTTAGTAAATATTTGTATTCAGGCTTGTAATCTGATTTGATAAAATTATTCATGTGTCTTTTCTTCCCATCAATACTATGGTACAGCAAATGGGCAGATCAGAGTACAACACTAAAATCTTGAGTTGCAAGTAAAAATGTTCATCTGCCTTTGTGCAGACCAGCAACTGCATGTGAACACAGTAAACGCATGAGGAAATATTTTTGTTAGGCATTTTTTGCCAGTCACAATGGGCTGCAGTCAGTTTGTCTTTTTTTTTTTCCCCTAAGAAATCAGACTGTCATTTTTATATGTGATACTAAAAAGCTACTACCCCCATATCTTTTACTTCTGTAGTCAATGCTGAGAACTCAGCCAAGGGCACAGCCTAGGCATTTGCATGTCAAGATGAAAATAATCCATTTTGATCCTCTATAGAAAATGTGGTAATAGTGGAAGAAGCTCAGAAAACATTACCCATCTCTCTGTGCCATGAGAGTCTTAGGGGAATAGCATTCCAGAGAGGGGTGTGATGCCGCAGCACAGTGCTGCCTGAAATGCTGGGAAGAGCACAAAGAGGAATTCAGACACAACAGAAGTTATCCTGACAAAAATTGCATCTATGCTGATGGGAAGGCGGGGGGGGGGGGGGGGCAGGGGGAAGGAAGAAAGAAAAAGAAAAAGAGGACAGAAAAAGAGCTACTGAAATAAAGGTTGGCTTCATCCCATCTAGTGGCAGCACTTAACTGAGAGGTCTAACCTCAGGGTGTTTGAGACGTCTAAACTTGGTGTGTTTTGATCATAGCTACTCAGTGAGCAGAGATAGGATCCTGAGGTATTTATTAACGATAGGTGGGTTGAATTAAATCCAAGATGGACTGGGCGGGTACTGGAAAGATCAATTTATATGTAGATTTGCAGCTAGATACGCACTATTGTGTCTGGCCACCAGATCTGTGCTTTTAAAATGTGTTACATAGCTGGAGCTGACCTGGCTGGGGATCGCGCTGCTCAAATCAAGCAGTGTGTGCATATACACTATAACACTCTTGGGTTTTTTGCCCTAGAGGCGGATGTATTTCTCCATTCACAAAGCCTTCATCCAGTGGGGAGGACCATGGCACCCACTGATGTTCTGCCGAGCTCCTGCTTTCCAGAGCAGAGAGGCAGAGCCAGCCAGCCTGCTGGAGTCTTGCATGGGTGCGACAGGCAGGGCTTCTCCTGGGAGGTGTTTTGGGCCCATGGAGAGCACCACGTGCCTTGTCTTCATCCACATCCTCACCTGTTTTTTTCTCTTTGGAGCTGGAAGAGTAACTTCACCTTCAACTACCTGCAGATGTTTTACTGCAGCCTTTGGCTGAGGCAGAGTGAAAGGACAATCAGATTTTGAACCTGCACCACTCTCCTCAGCCAGTTCCCCACAGGGCTCGTCTCAAGACTCAACACTGGCTCTAGACTCTGGTCTTCAGAGCCACAGCCAATAACTGGTGTTGACTTTAAGCTCTTTACAAGTAAAGGGTGCCAGGTTGTGAAGTCCAAATGTGTACAAAGACCAGGTTACAGGAACCCAGAAAGTAAAGCATTAAAGAGAGAAACATTGATCACGTAAGTCCAAATCTCATTCTGTAGTGTCTTGTGTCTCCTCAGACCACCAGTCTTTCCAGCTGAGGCTCCGCTGTGTTTGCACGTCTGCGAACATCAACAATCCTGATTTTAAACTTGGCCTTTACCTCTATCTACAAAGTGCTGGAGGAAGTGCTCCCACGCAGCTCACTGCCACGCAAACATTTGGCATGCAAAGCAGTGTGCTCCTTCCTCTTGTTCAGGTCCTGAGGAAATAAAAAGTCCCGCTGGACCGAAAAGAAAGAGAAAAGAAGAAAAAGTCTTGAATGGGAAAAAGCAAGTAATATTAAATTAAAATTGTGGGAGATAATGTGCAAGAAATCCACAGGCTTAGGAAGAAATCTGTTACAGACTAATTTTTAAACAGAAAAGTATTTGTGTGTATTAACAGGGTAACAATGCTGGTGGACAGATATTGGGATTTATGTTTTTTGTTACCCTTTGGTTTTAATCCCCGTCATTTTAAATGTGCTCTTTATTTATTGCTAGGACCTTCAGAGCAAGCACACCCAAGCTGTAGGACTGAAATATGGGAGGCAGGAAAATTACTCTCTGTCTCTCTTACTGCCTCTGTTAATCCTCAAGGATTCCTTCTACCAAACTCTCATTTCTTTTCTCATTCTTCTCCAGAGCAGAACTGCTCCCATGCTCTTCTTCCTCAGCTCACCTGAGAATTACCCAGGGTCCTAAATGTTAAGATTGAGATCTTTTCTGCAGCAAAATCCTATTTAAATCTCCTGGATATTTGGTAGGAGGCAAAGACTCAAAATCTGCAAAAATTATATGTGCTAAAATTTGTGGAAGGAATAAAATTAATGCATATGCCATGGCACTACCCTGTACTACTTCCCATCTGGGAGGAAATAAATAGACATTTCAGCTTAATAATATGCATGGTTCTCCCATTAGATTCCAGAATCTCTTAATGTAGATACACATCATTTTCTGGATATCAACAAACCACTTGAAGTATTATTTATACTCAAGGCTAGAATGATTGCCATGAGAATAATTGTGTAAAAGCTGGAATAGGAAAACAAAATTAACATTGCTGAATGGTATTCAGGCCTCAGTGATCTGGCAAACTTAGCAAAGATCACATGTCAGTTGAATGACAGATATGAGCCGCTGCAAAAAATATAGTGGTATTTCTTGAAAATATCTGATAGAGTAAAGGTTAATGTTATTAACGTTCTGCTTGGTATGTAGTTGGTGTGAATGCAATATGTTCTTTATGATTTCTGTTTTCAAATATCAATGATACTTGATTTTTTTATTAATAGTGTGTAAGGATGTATTGATTTTTTTTCTTTGTAAAAATAATTAAAGCTGTTAAGCTTGGAAGAAAAAGATCTAAACAGATTAAGTCCCAGCCTACATAACTGAACCTACAAAACTAATGCTTCCACCAGTCATTACAATATTTTATTCTTCTTGGTTAAATTCAAATTAATTTTATGCTTCTCCCTCTGGGGTTTAAGAGCTGCTTTTTCCCAGTCAGCCTTTCTCCAGCTGCATTGGCATGTATGATGTTTTAGATCCCTCTTTGTGCCCCTGAACCAGTACAAATCCCATCAAACCAGCAAACACTCCAGAGGAAGAGGCAGAATGTACCATCCTCTCAGTGTCCATGGTCCATGGGCTGATTCATCCTGCTCTTCCTAAGGTTGCTTTAGTTCACCAATGATGCTATTGCAAGTGTAAGGGATTCATGTGCAAGTGATATGCATGTGATAACCTCTCTGATGTCAGTCACATGGGTTAGCCTGTCTTTATCAGGCTGCTGTTGTCCATCTTTTAAACGAAGGCAACTGGCCTCCATCATCCCTTCCTGACAGCTTAAGTTCTCCACCCTGCTTTTCATTTGCTTTCCTGTCTTTCTTCCCCCCAGTTTGAGTTTCACTGGTTTCCTCTCACATCCCCGACAGGGAACTGCAAAGGGTGCTGTAATTTCCACAAGTACCTATGACTCCAGAATTTCTCCCAGTGTGCGAGTGCCTCTAGTTACTCATACAGAGATTAAGGAACACAGGTGAAAATGCCTTGCCTGGTTTCCAGATGTGTTAGGGTTATGCTCCTGCCACAGGAGGTGGTGATCTGGGAGCAGCACAGGTAAAGCCCTCTGTGTGGTGAGGAAGAGGGAGATGCCCAAGAAGAAAGTGGTCACCAGAAGAGTTGCAGTAATCAGGTCCCAAACAGTATTTCAGAGCAATAGGAAAGATAACCCAGCAAGATTCACGCTATGCTGACAAAGAGTGAGCTACAAACAAATGTAAGGACAGGGGAATGATTCTGGAAAGACCCACACTCAACATACTAAACCAAATGCATCAAAACCATCACTGTCTCAGTGCCACTCAATGCATCGCTTCGGACAATGGTCCCAACCTGTGAGTACAGGTGTGCTAGAGGCTCTTCTGGTGTGCTTGGGGACCCCAGGGGACACAATGCTGCCAGATTCAGTAACACTTGAGCAGGTTTTTCCACTTCCTTTCATGTTGCACACCTCTGCCTGACAATGAGCAATGTGCAGTCCATTGATCCATAATAAGCACTTTTTACCTTTCCTGTTTAACCGTGTTACATCAGGTGCCATTGCACATCATTTCCACGAAAGACAGGCACGTGGCCTAAAGGTAAGTGAATCTTCTGTTCGAACCATTTGTTCAGTTTTTGACCCGCCACCTCATCCATTCTGACCAATCTCTTAATCCACTTGATTTTTGAAACTACGCGGGCTTTGATTTTACTCCTTGCTCGCCCTTTAAATCTCATTTCTTATCCCCTAACTCAATTAACACAGCTTAGCTAAAATTGTTACAAACATCTTTTTTTGGATTATCCTCTTAATCATAATTTTTAAATGAAGAGAATATTCAATAATCTGTACTCATGATGTAATCAGAATTTTTTTTTAAATCCTATAAAAGTTATTTAATAATATTCTAAACCACTCAGCATTTAATTAAGGTTATTAGAAGATTAAAAATGAGATAGAAAGATGAATAAGGAGTAAATCTGAAGTCTGTAACCATTGTTTTTAAAACGAGTGACCATATTAAGGCCTTCCAAAAACTGAAGTGGTAATATATCTTTTCTCCCACAAGATCCTGCTTTAGAAACATGCTTTTGTGTTTGGGAGGGGAAGGGGAGGGGATTAAAGTCTTTGAAATTGTTCTATAAATAATGTGAACCCACTGAGTATCAGCCTGTCCCTTCACCAGAGCCAAAATAAGCACCCAAACACCAGGATCACCTCCCTAAACAGAAGAAAAATCCTCTCCTCCCTGCAAAACTGGGAGCTGTGTTGAGGCTGTTGCACAGAGCCCCATGCAGGAAGATGCACTGCGTTGGCACCTGTACCAGAGCATGTTGTGTACCCTGTCCCTCAGGCTCACCAGTATATCATGCACCCACCACCCCCCAATCCATGCCACCCCCCACAGAAGCTGGGTCTCCTAGCTAGGGCACACGCATCAAGGGACCACCACACTCAAGAAAGCCAGACCAGCAGTTCTGGCTACATCTGATGTGCACTTGCAACATCAATGCTGTTTACAGTGGTTTCTACCTCGGACACTCACACATGTTTGAAGTACCCTCACAGTCTGGTCTTTTTTTTTGTTTGGTTGTTTTTTTTCAGATTTTGCTTCCCAGTAGCCATTTGAAGGTGAAATGTATCTCGCACTAAACCTGTTCTAGCGGGATTTGGGATCTGACTGTGCATTTGTTCTACAAATAACTCCCACCCCAGTCTGCCAGTCATTCCCCCTGCATAATTTCCACAAAGGTCTGAGGGAGTTTTTCATGCAAGAGGACTTGAGGGTTAAGCACACTTTAGAAGAAATCCATTTTACCTTTTTGTTCTCTTTTAGAGTAAACTTAAACAGCTTGAAAACTGCTAGGACTTCCTAAGCAGAGATCAGAGCAAGGCACAAAAGGGCAAACTGTGGCCTAGGATTTAGGTGTCTGAGACTCATTTTCAGCAAGGAAAAAGACCACTTTCCTGCTCTCAGCCCCAGCTCCAAATTTTCACAGGGGTCAGTGTGCATGGGCTGAAGGTATGAGGCTCCTAAAATAACTTCAGCAAAGTCAGATACTCAAAAGCTATGTCATCACAGCACATTGCACTCTGAGAATAGCAGGAAGGAATTACATTGCACACTGTTAAAATGTTAGCAACCACATTTCATTTTTGAAAAGGCAATTTATTTGTCCTGAAATAAAGAGTTGATTATATCTCTTATTACTGTTACAAGAACTTGATATATCACAAAGTGGAAGAGTTACAACATGTACCAACCCTCAACCAGGAAAAATGAACCTGATTCATAATTCACTTTGAGAATGTCTAGTTAGTCAATCAAGTGATTTGTAATCATAAAGGCTGCCAGGAATTGAATGAATAATGGACCGTACTAAAATCCTCGGATTTTCTAGTATTCTTATTTCATTATGTGACTTTTATTGCTATTTCTGATAGTTGTCTCTCTTTCAGCAGAACAAATTAAACTATTCATATTTACTGGAAGGAATATATTTGACTGTTTAATGCGCATAATGAATACACAAATGGAGTGGCCACCCTATGTAACAACTGAATGTGAGGTTTTTCTCCACAGAAGCTAAACCTTCAGGATGTGAAGCTTGGATAGAAACAGTCTTTCCCTCTCGCCCCTTCTGTTTTTCCTCTTGAAAGGATTTTGGGGGTAATCAATCCTAGCATACATCATATTGTTACAGTACATTTTCTCGAGTTGTTTTATAACTATGGAAATTATATAATTCATACAGCATGGCATCTGTTAAAGAGCAACTGCTTTACCCTCTCTCTGTAGCTGAGAAGCATCTTTGCACTGCATGATTATCTAATAAGATGTGACCTCCAGCTCTGTATTTTTACCAGTAATCTGCCAGAATCAGAAAGATAGTTCTAGACAGAGCTGGAAACAAGAAGCAGCCACCCTGACTATGAAATTGTGCAGAAGTTGTAGATTAATATGTGTTAATTATATTCAAGAGTGCAGATTTTTAATGTTTCTTTCCTTTTTCAGACTTTGCTGCAAAATTAAAATTTTTAACCATGCGGCTAGCATTACAGAGAAAGTCCCTTAGTTGCAGATTTCTGTTACATTCACTTTTAAACTCATTGTTTGCTATGCTATTTGTTGTGATCTCATGCATTTCTAAATGTGCGTTTTAGGTATTCTGACAACTGAATCAGACAATGCTGTAATTTTCAAATGATCAATGCACCCACGCTGTGAGCTACTTTATTCTTGGCATTTCCCCCTACTTACAGAGAAAGTCCATTGACAGATTTCTGCCTCTTGTTCTCATTTACACTCACGTTGGTGTAATTTTATTTTGCATGGTGGGGAGGTATGTATGACGAAGAAAGTGTTAGGTGATAAAATTAGTTTTATTATATATTTTGGTGATATTTTAGCTAGAAGAATTTTAAGGATTTTACTGGCCCTTTATTTTCCATACAGATGAAACCTCTAGACTTCCCATTAATACCAAAGGTTACTTCTTCATTAAAAAAAGTACACAGGACATCAACACAGCTTCACCTAGCAGTGAAGCACAACCAGTCCTGGACCAGAATGTGGCAACAGGAAAACAGTTATTTCAGGAGCAAGCTTGCAAATAAACCTGAATTTAGAAAAACAGTATGTAGTTAGCCAAACTGGAATATAGCCAGGACGCTGTTCCTGCTGTTACAGGTGCTCTCATGCTATTTTATAACGGTCGTAAGGGATCACCACCTGCATTTTACACCTTCTCTAAAGCTGTTGTCATTTCAAAGGGACAATATCAAATCCAATGTAAACTACAGTTGAAGTGTAACTGGTTGCAAAACTCATGTCTTGGGACACTTTTTATCTCCAGTATAAACACAATGTTCCGGACTTAAACCTATGGAAATGTTCATAGCCCAGACAGGATGCCGTTATGTCAGTGAATGAGAAAGGAAATTTGAAAACTCAAATGGCAAAACTGTTGTGATAATTTTGTCTGCATTAACTAAGCTGAGAAAAATTACAAAAAGCATAATAAAATACTGAAATATTTTTCTTTTTTCTATTCAAATGCTAGGGAAAATCTCAAGAAATTACTCAGAAGAAAAAATACAATTTTGATAGAGAAGTATCACAGTTGATTTTAACGACCTTTCTCCCTGCCAGTGTCACTTCAAAAAATGGCTTAAAACACACAAAAAATAAAATACACAAGGTCAAAATGTAGCATTAGTCCAGTATGCCATATAGACTGGATGTATATCCAGTACTTTTCCTAACTAAAGTAACTATTGGTGTTTTTAGCTGAAGGGGGACCACAGCAGTTGGTCAACAAAGTTCATGTTAAACTCTCTAGAAAAAGATATCCAACAGAGATCATTTTCCATTCGCAAGCTCATGCAAATATCTTATGTTTGTCCTGTTAATAATCAGTGGATTTGGGGATGATTCCCTTCCACAGTCATGACCTCCATCAACATACACATACAGTTTACTAGCTATAGTCTTCTTGGTATCCTGGAATACGGTAAGAGCTGAAAAGCTGTTTAGAGCCAGAACTGTATTTCTTTAACACTGTTTAACATAATGTAAACTGAAGGAAATTACTGGTGCAGCTAATTTTAATAGCTATGTAAAGAACTAGAGCTATGTAGGATTCCACCATTTTTAATACATTGCCAGTGCCAGTAGTAATGAGGCACTAGCATGCTAAGCCATGTACTTTTAACTTTTTACTCACTTGGAGAAAGTGAATTATCAATACAGAGATGGCTGTAAAACCTGATGCAAGAAAACCCTGCTCATTCATTTGGTGTTTTCCTTCATGATCTTTGTGGAGAAGCAGAAATTTGTTATTCATTATAACACAGAGTTCCAACAAAACAAATAGATTTAATTATGCTATACTTTCCGTGTTTTTGCAAACTACAGAACTTTGATCTTTGGTACAGCAACACACTGAGCAGGGAGGTGAATTTTACTGCTGCTGGTATAAAAGCCCCATAATAGCAGAGGTTAATGGGTGGGCAAGAGACCGTACTTCCTTTCCAAATACCATTCAGAAGTGCATGAGTGTTAACCACTTGAATGCCATTTCATACCTTAAGCAACCTCAAATTCCTAGGTGAATTAAAAACAAATACATTCCCAGTAAAGTTGCAATTAACCCTTAGCAGACTTTTGAGAGACCCACAACATGCCAGCTGTTGCTTATCCTTGTCTGTCTCAATGGTAAAATCAAATTATTTGCCCGGAGAACATGTTTCTGGAGAAGCAATGGTGTCCAGGTTTTGAATGCTTTGGTGTGCCAATTTTTTTCTAAGCCCTCATCTGACCATTTGAGCTGAATAACTTAGAGGTGGGCTGATGTCCTCCGTCTCCTTGCCTGCACAAGGCACTGGAGGTCTCTATGGCTTTCACACATCTGGCAGCTCCCTGTCTACCCACACATATGGTTACAAATGCATGGCTCTTGGTAACAAAGTTAAAGCTACTCCCCGCTGCTGAACACACCAAAAATAAACTGTGTCAGGGGTCTGATGAAATGTTTACCTTTTCAGTCAGGATCTTCCCTTTAATACTGTGCAGAAGTTGGGCTCAGGGCCTAGTAGTTGTCTTATACAAAATATATAAAGAGATGGATCCAGGCTGAGCAAGACACAAATCCCTGTTGTGTCCATCAGGTCCCTGTGGATCTGTTTTCCATATACCTGTTGATTCAGGGTGACCAAAGCCAATATTTGCATCTTCCAAACCTGCAGGATTTCAGCACTGCAGCACCTAAGAGCAAAGTCCAAGACCCTCACAATTTGTCAGCAAGCACTATAACATGCAGTCAAAAATACCTTGTTTTAACCTGACTGGAAGATTTTATTTTAAAGCAGCTCGTCTCACCTTTGTTTTGCTTCTCATGTTAATATGAACTTGAAGTGACAGATAAATATTTCAGGACTGCTCCAGCAAAGTGTTTTGATGCTCCCTGTTTAAAGATCTGTTGAAATTGATATATTCCTCTGAAACACTCTTCTGCCAAATCAACATTTTCTTTGGAAACTGTGCTGTAGGATAATTTTTGGTCAGTTCACAGCTTGGTCAGTTACCAGTACAGAGTTTCTGCACTACTGCATGTGCCATAGCTCTTTCTGCTCTATCTTTCAACACTGGACAGCAAATTTGGAGAATCAAACAGCACTGCTAGCATGAGCTGCTGGGTCACAGAAGTATAGAATGGTTTGGGTTGGAAGGGACCTTAAAGATCATACAGTCCCAACCGCCCTGCCATGGGCAAGGACACTTCCCACAAGAAACATGCTTTGAGTAAAAACCTCGACCCTGTAAAGGGCAGGGCTCACCACTGCACTGAGCAGCATCTGTGCTGCTGCGCCATCATAAGGACCACCAGCCAGCCTGGCCCCTTAGCCCTTCAATACATGCGCTGGCCATGGCAATGTTCTTCTCAGATGCTGGGGTTTCAAATTTATTCTGGTGTCTGACCTCCGCCTTTTAAGCTGAGCCTGGGTTCATGGGTCAGGGATGTTACCACCTGCCTCCCCTAGCAGGCAGACTGAAGGAGTCATTTATTGGCCATTTAAGGAGCATTTGGCTTGGTTGTTGCAAGTTGCAGTTTGGCTACTCCTTCTGCCCAAGGCAATTGGGGTCCACTTTGCCCACTCCCCATTTCCCCAGAAGGAAGCTCCTGACGGCTCAGCTCTAGCACACTGCCTCTGCTATCAGCAGCTGGTCTGGACTCAGCCTGCATTGCTGAAGAACATGGATGCACAAGTGACTGCAGCTCACCAAGCCCAAGAGCACTCAAAACACTGCATGGAAGACATTTCTCTCCAGCCACACATGTGGCCCAGATGGACTATTAACAAAAGTCTAATATTTTTGGTAATGCACAGCTCTGTTCTGTTCTTTTCTGTGTGCTAACAAGGACTGGGTACGACTATCTGTAGGGGACATACATGTCTGCAAGCTTATCTCAGGTAGCTCATCTCAGTACATGCCCCAGTCATAGCAGTCTTGGGTAAAAAGGCACTGGCTTCATCTCATCACATGTTTTCTCTTCATCCAGCTGCCTTCAGCAGGTTCCTATTGCTGGCTGAAGGCTCTGTATGGACCACAACGGGCCACATAGTTGGTCAATGTCCCCTTTGGGGCACCCTGCAAGGCATGCAGGTTCTGACTAAGTTTGCTGTGAAGGATGCATCTCTCCATTTTCTTATTATGGAGTGCTTGGGAATCCACAGCACAGTCATTTCTCCTGTCATCAAGGGCTGGAAAGTTCAATATTTGATATCCAAATATTTGTGTGGATCAGACTCCAAGAAACTCTGTGTTTAATGTACAGGCTTAAACAATAAGCATTTATTTTCATTTATATAATAAGTCTGTTTTCAGAAGTGCACTGAACCTGCTGTTACATCCATGGAATTCCTGTGTTATAAGAGTTAGGCTAACACAAAAATAGGGTGTGACCAGAGTCAAGCCTTGTGTTTGTACTTAGTCCAGCAAACCCTAGGAAACAATCAGCCTGTGTTTTCATAGCATGAAGCTTTCATATTTTAATGGGAAGAAAGTTTGACAAACATAATATTCATCTCTTTTTCTTCTTTTTCTTAGATAAGTGGGTAAGGAAGGAAAATCTTGGATAGGAGTCTTTTCCAAATTAGCTGAATAGGAATAGGTATGCTAATGGACAGCCAGGGAGAATCCTTTGGGGACTCAAAACCTCATGTGGGCAGAGTCTAAGCAATGCTCTACTATGTGTAAATCCAGGATTGGCACAGGTCTGTGTTTTGCCCAAAGATGAGCCGATCTCAGGGTCACAGCTGGACATCGTGTGTGATCTGTATGCAGCAGAACCTTGGCGTGAAGCACGCAGATTTCAGCCCATCTGCACTGTGGATGCCAGAAATGGCAACCGAGTTTTTAAAAGTGTGTCTTAGCAGAGCACAAATAGCTTTTTCCAGCTCCAGTCAGTTTTGCTCCCTGGTGGGGAGTGCTTCTTCACACAAAATTCTCCCAATCAATAGAGTGACAGCCCTAATGTATAGTTAGTGTATGTGTGAGGGTCATACAGCTGTCCCTTCAGTAGACATTAATCCTACATCCAGAACTATGCGAGAGGTTAATGTTTGCTAATCTAACAGACTCTGTTTCTCTCCAGTCCTGCAGGGATGAAAGGATGTGAGCTTCACTTAAGCTTTTTAAGTTTGGTCTGTGATGGATTCTGCCTGTTTTATTGCAAACGGGAGGGATGGGGGTGGAAATCTGCCTCCGCTCCTAACTCAGACTTTCCAAGCCAGTAATATTGTTATCATTATTTACCAAGAGCAAAACTTTCCTTAGTTCCTTAGCAAAGGAGCAGAAGGACTCCCCTGTGTGAGCTGAAAAGTATCAGCGAGGAGGAAGGGGCAGAGGGAATGGGACCATTTGCTCCCAAGCAAGACAAGCCCTGCACTCAAAGCCAAGCCTCCCTGGGGCTTGGCTATCCAAGCAGGAAAAATGTGAACTGTTGCATTTTATGCCTTTCCTTTCAAAGTTGCTTGACAGTGAAAAACCATCAGGAGTGGGAATGCTGGGCAGAGCGAGTCAGTGTTATGCCAGAAAAGGAGGGTATGGGAGGGGTGTCCCTGTTACACCAGAGAAGCCTTTGAAGGGAAGCTTGCGGCATTCCCCAGGACATAGCGTTTTCCAGGCTGCTGTGCCTGGAGGCAGCCACCCTTGTCCTCCTGCAGGCTAGCCCACACTGCAGGGTTTCCCCAGACAATGTAGGGATTTCTAGGGATTCCCAGGAGCAAACACATAACCCTCTTTATGACCACTATTATAGCTCCTTCAAAAACTGTGTCAGGTGGAGAAGGGAAAAGATAGATTCTGCACAGCACAGAGGGATCTCATGCAGGTAAATACAAGAACATTTCTCAGGCAGGGCAAGGCATATTTTCTGGCATGATATCAAGTAAATCATGCTGTGAATCAAGTACTGGTATTTGGATTCAACCTAAAGTTACAGTAAATTAAAATAGGAAGTAGCACAGGCTCGCATGCTTCCAGAAACAGGGGGAGCTGGGAAATAATAGGGCTGTAACTTCAGAATTTCCTAGGTTTGCAATACAGTTGATCTGTGCTATCCAATGCCATAATTGTAGTATCCTTTTGAAAGTATCTGTTGAGATGCTCTCATCACAAGGCAGATACAGAAGTGAAATAAATGCTTCTTTACCCTCGGTACTGTCTAAAAGTACTGTTTCGGCATGGTACAGCTTTACACAAGCCTGAGCTGGAAAGACACTCGATCATGACAACATTACTCTTTACTATAGGACTAATTACCTCTAAAGTTTAACTTGAGAACACTAAATCAATACGATTTTTAGTGCTGCGCTGTGGAAACAAATAGGTTAGCACAGCTGACCCATGTCTGCTGTCAGTAAAGGGGGTCTGAAAAGAGCAGTGGTGTGGGCAGAAGAGCTGCAATGGGCTACATACAGTGTGGGATCCCCTCTCCTCCCCTCATCCTCCTATGACCTCCACTGAAAGTGGTGCCTGGCTCCCTTTTATCACCGCATCCCTGTGCTTCAAGGCCTGATTTTCAAATTAGATTACCCTGAAAGCATGCAGATAAATTGATCTAGGAGAGTACAGTCCCACTCACCCCCACATCAGACACTCAGTGACTCCGGGCCCTGACATAAGCCACATTTCTTCTCGATACCCCTGACAGGCAGATGGATCAACAACAGATTATCTATAGGCGGCTCGGTGATTTTGAGAAAGAAAGAACTGTGAGGTTTACTCACTCCTGTGATTCCTACCCTCTTGTTGAGCACCGACAAAACATTTCTCTGCGACTGCCAAATGCCCACTGTTCACATGCAACTGCTTGCTGAAATTGCAGAAAGAGACTAAGCAGCACACAGAGCCCTCCCTCAGGACTCTGCAACCTTTTTTATAAAAGGAGAGTGAAGGAGAGGAGGGAAGGTGGACTCACGTTAAGAACTGGTTGTTTTACAGCACAACAAGGAAAAAACTTCTTTATCGCTTTCCTGGGACTTCAGGATTTTGTGTTTCTATTTTTACAAGAATGGGCTGATTTGTCTTAGGCTATTACTGTCTATTACTGCTGGAAGTCCCAGGGAAAGGTGGGAAGCAGAGAAATCTGGCAATCTGCCTAAAGAGAAATCAATGAAACAAATTAATCCTTCGCAGGCTGCAATGACACAGTCATCCATCATTCAGAGCTGCTTTTATACACCAAATCAGAGAGCACAGGAAAGAGCCCTGGGGGACATCACAGACAACAACTTACAGCAACACTGGGAAAATACTAAGGAATCAGTTTATTTAAAGAGGATAGATTTCAGTTGATTGCCTATTTCGTTTTATAGAGATTTTTCTTCCATAGTACTGCGGAGCCCTGGGTGGATGGCTCTATCTGCAGAACACTGGCTCCTCAGATCCCCTCCATGGGCTTCCAGTGGGGTTGGGTGGGATAAGTCTTTTTGTTCGTGATGGGCAAGTGGCTCATACAACCTTTGGAGGCAAGGAGGGAGCAGAGGGTCCCTTAAGCCCCCCACCTTTTTGGCTCCGTGGGGTGGATGCGAGGCTGGGACCGGGGTTGGCATGGGTGAAACTGGCTGCCCACGGCGTTGAGCAGCCATGGCCATAGGGGGAGAGGGGCTGAGCAGGATCATCCCCGCTTGTCCCCCACACCCCCATCCATCCATCCATCCATCCTCGCACCCCCCCTGGGGTCACCTTTTTGGAAAACCCACACAGCAGGGGCACAGATGTGAAACTGTTGACGTGTGCCTAAAAGATGGTTTCCAAAGGGCTGGAGGGGGAGTCAAAGGATGGGGCTCACTGGGAGCGACCCCCCCCAAAAAAAAAAACAAACACCCATGCCCTCACTGATGCCTTGTCCCTCCCTGTGTGGATGTGACTCATGGGGAGCATAGCTGGAAGCATACTCCATCCCCCTAGGAGACACACACACACACACACACCGGGACACCCTGGCACTGAGCGCTGCCCAAAGCAGAGGGCGAGAGCTGTTGGGCAACACGTTGGATATCCACAAAAAACACATGGAACAGCAAAACTGCCATGAGCAGGCTTCTTCTTAATTTTATTTTTGTGCTCCCCCTCTCCTCGCCCTCTTAAGGGCAAAGGGGTAATTTTGGTAGCCCTCTTGCGTGTCAGTTTCACCACCCTGGACACTTGGGAAGCATGTTTTATTCTGGCTTTCCCCTCCTTTGAAGAGATGGATAACGTAAGGACCCAATGGTGCTGCTGGGGTCAGGAGAAGTATGCTAATTGGGGAGCCTAATTGCTTCACGCAGTCATGCCTCTAAACATGGAGAGCGCCGTTGATGGAGTCAGTCTGTTCCTAATAAAATGAAGAAGCACTGAATTAAATTTCCAAGAAAGGGACTATAAAAGTTTCCACAGTGTAACTAAATGACTTCACCCATACTATTACCCCTCAGATGACATCTTGAAAGAAGGCAGACTCAATGCTGCCTCCATATTCATAAATTGGACGTGCTTAGGCCAGTAAATCTGGACTGATTTAAAAAGGCATTTTCATCCTCCCAATCAAATGAAGTCATTGTTAATTAGATGTTTTCTGTTAACAATATCTCTATTCCCTGTGTTACCTGCTCACACATTTAGTGAACTTCTTACAGCATCTGGATCAGCAGATTTGTTTTTACTTTCTTTTTTTTTTTCCCTGGCAGTGTCAGGCTGAAAGGTGGTTTCCCTCTTGTGACTCTCCTTTTCAGGGTGAATACCATTCATTCTGCTCCTGGTGGGATAAATGCCACTTCTGGGTATTTTTAGAGGTCATCGATGTCCCTGTCGGGGCTGTGCTAAGAGGGGAGCCCTGTGAAACTCCTTTCCCGGGGAAAAGCCTGTCAGGGATCCCCACTGGTATGACACGCACTCCCAGACAGCCCAGGAGGGTTTCGGGATACTGAGAGGGGCACAAACCTGGGGAAAAGTGTGCGATGGGGAAGGAAAAAAAAAAAAGAAAAATAAAAAAAACCAACCCTAAACTTCAGCCCGGTGGCTCGGGATGTTTGCAAACAAAAGAAAACCCGCAGTTCCAGCTCCTCGGGGTCTCCCCTCGTAGTGAGAGGCGTTTTGAGAGGCGTTTCGCTGCGTTTAACTGGTTTGTAAGAGGTGTACTTTCTGCGCGCCCGGAGGACCTGGGGGGGGATGTGGCTTCTCCCTCCTTCATCGCTAGCACCCACGGGGGACCCAGTCTTCAGGTCTCGGCGTTTCGCAGCCCGCAGCAAAGCCCAGGCGTGAGGAGAAGGACACGAGTGGCATCCCGCCGCTTGTGGGATGGGAGAAGAGGTTATCCCGACGCGGGATACGGGGAGGTGCGCGGTGCTTCAGCTGTTCTGCAGCTGATTGCGGGAAGAGCACGGAGATGCGCGGGGTAACGCTCAGATGAGCCGTCCCTTTCCCAGGCTGGCGGGAGGATGCGGGGGGGTGGGGGGCTGGTCCTGTTTAATCAGGTAGAGCAGGTGTTTTGTCAAGTGCTTTGCACCCCAACCGATGACCTCTTCAGATTTCCCCCGCTATCCTTTGTGCCATTTAAGCCCGTTTTCATTCTACTTAGGCAGACTCAGTCGTATGCTTTATGTGCCTCTCTCCCGGAACTGGCTCCGAATAAACGGATCACGGATGTAAAACTATGCCCCCAAGACATATGACTAAGAATTGTCAAGGAGGCTTTGGTCCACTATCCATGTCTATTATGCCAGTCACTCATCATGATCCCTTGTGGTGTGTCATACGTCATCATGACACTGATCCATGACACAGTTTAATGCTATTCGAGGATGCTCCGGCATAGCACAGCAGCCTGCCTCCACCCTCCACCTTTGTAATGCATCCTCTGGATCCTCTCCAAAGGACCACTATACAGCCTAAATTAAAAGCCACCCATCCCAGGCACTTTCTGGCCAAAAGGACACTGCTCGAGGTTTCTAGCTGTTTCCCCGTTTCGGGGTTGTTTTGCTTTCCTCTCCTCCCGCCTTGTTCTTGCCTCGGATCCCTCAGTCACCGGCTGTCCTCATCCTCCCATCCCAGCCTGGGGCAGAAGGGGCAGTCCGCGCTCATCTCGGGGGGAGGTCTCTGCCGCTTGCCGTGCGTTACACCCCGAGCTAGGCGTTCAGCGCTCCTGTCCACAACACGAGCAAACTATTCCACGCGTGGGCGGAAGGCAGCGTCCCCGCGCTGGGTACACGCAGGAGAAACCAGAGGGCGGTCAGAGGGCGCCGGGGAGGGTTAGGAGGGTGTGATAAGAACGACAGCCCACCTGTCTCTACACCTCCATGGGTCGTTAGCGTGGGGGGACCCACGGGGATGCGCGTCGCAGCGCCTTGGAGCCACCGTCCGACCCGGAGCCGGAGCACCCTTGGGGCTGCGGGAGGAAGGCAGACAACAGCGGCTGCTGCAGCACCTGCTATCTATCACGGCAATGAAATATGTACAGTAATGTGGAGTAATTGCTCTTTCCGCTTCCAGAGGGAGCTCAAAGCTGGAAAATCAAGGTTAGAGTCTTCCAAAATGTAAACAATTTCCACAGGGCACATCCAAAGCGCACGCAGATAGACAGGGAGACAGAGTTCCCCGTTTGTCTCAGAAGGGGCTTTAAGATTCATTTAACGTGCGAGGAGGGGTAAAGACTCTGTCAACGTGTATTAATCTGTTTAGCTACAGCACAAGGGCTGAGAAACTTTTACCTGCGCGCAGCGGGGAGAAACCCGAGAGGCGGTACAAGGTGAGCGGGGATCCGGGCAGGCGCCGCAATAATTAATTCACTGCAGACCACAGAGTTGTTTAGCAAGCACCTAAGCTCCGACTGGAAATAGCGAGCCGCTTGTGCGAGTTCACGCGGGGATTTCACGCGTATGGTGCGTGTACGGCTGCTTATAGACGCTGGTGTCCCGCCTGCGTGCGGATCTTCAGGGGTTCGGACTGGTGTGATGCACCTGAGTGTCAGGTTGCAGCACGGGCTGTGGATATACACATGCACCGCCGCGTGCGCACCTTCCTCTGGAAGTTTTCCCTCCGCGTAACTCTGCGCGCATCTTCACCCCTTGTTCTATTAAATGCAGATAACCCCACTCTACGGTTCACATTTGGTAGCAGCTGACACTGAAAATTTCATGCTGACTAGGAAGTGACACACGGTAATTAGGAGGTGAGTCGAGTAGGGACCCCTGGAAGAGCGGCTGAGGTTTGAGTCTGGGGAAGAGACGCTACTTCCCCGCTGCTCTGAGCTCGACCAGCGCTCAAGAGGTCAAAAGACCTCCTCATCCTCACCTTCATCCTCATCCTTATCATGGTCCTCCAGCCCGGGTCGTGCCCACCCTATGCTGCCCGCTCATCTGCCCCGCCTGAGCGTCAGCGCACACCCGCGTACACACGCTCAGTCCCTGTGTCCTGCTCCAGCTTCCCCGCTCCCCATTTCCCTCCCGGAGTTGCCCCCTGCCCTGCCCCGCCGCGCCACACACACACACACACACCCTGCCCTGGGCCATCAGGACTCAGAGCAGTGTCACATCCTCAGCATAAATCACCGGGAACAAGCCGCAGGTTCGTTTCCTTCGGGGAAAAATAAACAAGTAAAAATAAATAAATGAACCGAGCTTTATTGCTCTTTTAGCAGAGGGATGGCATGTCCTCGTTTATAAAAGGGAAGTGGGGGGGAAGAAGAGAGTATATTAAAGAGTCACCACCGTCTCCCCAACAAATCATTACGCCTTTATCGCCCGCCAATTAACCACACCTCATGGGGCTGCCGCTAACAGCTACATTGGGCTGAAAACTAAGGGATCCTCTCGAGTCCCAGCGTGTGCCCGGGATGGGTAGGTCCCCTTGGGCGGCCCCAAAAGTTCCGCTGGTGCCGGGCAGCCCCCAGGAGAGTGGTCGGGAGTCCCGGGGGCTGACCAGGACCCGCTCACAGGCGGGCGGAGGGGCTGCGCACCCGCGGTGGGAGGCAGCAGCAACAGCGGAGCGGCCACGGGCGGGGGTCGCAGGGCGCCGGGAAGCATCTTCGGCCCAAGGGTGCTCCTTAAGACCGCGGCGCCTGTGGGGCTCCTCCTTGGGCTGCCAAAACTTTCTCTTTTTTTCTATTTATTTATATTTTTTTCCCTAAACTCCTCATCCCGCACTAGAGCCCTGATCCATAGCACCGTCCAGCAAACAATCCTGTTTGTCTGCTTTACAATAGCAATTTTATGCGGTACTATGAGACATACACAGCAATAAATATGCATAGAGAGCTGCGAGGGGACATGAACGCCTACGGTAAAACGCCACCTTCCCTACCTGTCCTCTTTCTTATCTAGTTCGAACAAAAGGTATCCCGGATCCTTTATGTGGCACCGAATTAATTCCAAATATTTGGTACACAAACTTAGCGAGCCTAAAGGAGACTAATTCTCCAGAGTAATCCAATTAAAAGATTGCTAAACTAATCTCTTTTTTTTGGGGGGGGGGGGGGCAGGGGTGGGCAGAGGGGGAAAAAAAAGCGCAAGGCTAAAGAGCAGAATCTTTTTTATGACAGTGATTTATTGCACCAGTTTGGTCTGTAGGAAGAAGGTTTCCTCGCTTGGAGATGACCACTCTTCTCTGCAATCTGAGGTCACAAATATACCCTAGCATACATGTGGCTGAATCTTTTTATTTTATTCTATTCTTATTCTCTGGAAAGCCTATCATGCGGGCGTGAATCTCGCCCTTACAGAGCCAAGAAAGCGAGTTTGGTCGCTTACAAGTACCCTAGACTTTTTAAAGTGCTAATAGATTTATGTTCTCTTTTCCGACGCCCATCCAGAGTAATTAGCACATATGTTCTAAATAGATGATAGTTTTGTGAGCAATAAAGCAATTACCCATCGCTAGAGCTGACAGTTCTTCCAACTAAACTCCAACCAGCAGCTAATTGGAAAAGTCATTTCAGCTCCATTGTCTGCAATTAGTCCTGCTAAACTATTACACCCAAACTACCTGGTTTGAGGTTTGTTTATTCATTTCTATTTGCATTTACAAATGTTTACCAAGTCACGCTTAACTTTTCCAGGCGACGCTCGTCTCTGGGGCTGGGATGTTGGGGTTTTTTTCTCTCCTTTCGCATCCAGGAGAGCCACGCTCCCACCTTGGCGGTCGGGGAGGGCTCAGCGGTTCACAAACATGTGTCCACGCTGCTGAGCTGGGGTGATAAAACTGTATTTTCCTTCTGCCAGCGCAGCCAAGCGGGTGGGCGAGGGCGGTGGGGAGGAAAGAGGAAGGCGATTCTGCTGAGGAAAAAAAAACCCATCCTCATTCCCCTTCCACCCCAGCTTCGTGTTAAGGGACTGCCTGGATGACCCTCCCCACGAGCTCGCAGGTGCCCCCTCTCTGGAGGAGCCCCTGTGTCCCCACCCCAGCCCTGCCCTGCCTGAGGACACGATGCCCCTCTGCCCCTTCCCATCGCACTGGAGGACAGGGAAAGGTCTGGGTTGGGGGAGCCCTTTTCTGCCTGCTCCCCGAAGCTGCCCCCCTCCTCGAGGATGGAAAAATTAAACAACGGCGGTAGGAGCTGAGGACTTGTGCACAGTGAGTGGAAAAAATGTGTTAAACATCGGTTAGACGCCCCAGCGGAGCTTCAAAATATACACCGGCTGGATTTCTTCTACCTAATTTAATCTTTATTGGGCTGCGTTTCTCCTAGCCATCTATTCACCAGAAGCCCCAGCAAAACGTACCACAGGAGAGAAAGGGGAGGGCAGAGCGGGGGGAGGACTGTTTAGTCCTTCATTTGAACTGCAGACTTTAGCAGGTATTTAGCAGGGAGGCACTCCGAGGAGTTTGAAGTAGGTCTCTTAAGTCAAGACTTCTGCCCAGGGCTTGAGCAGGTCCTGGAGTGGAAAAGATTTGTGTGTTGGGATGGGAACTTGTAGCCTTAGCAACAAAGTAGTCACTTGAAGGAATTTACAGCGAAAGCATCCCAGACTGAGAAAGAAACGCCAATTTCTGAGCGGCTAGAAGGGAAGAGATAGTGCCCTGGCTTGAGCCTCTAGAACAAAGCTCTTTCTATTTGCCGGCGGCCCCCAATTTTGTCCGCCTCTTTTTTTCTTTTTTTTTTTTTTTTTTTTCGGTTCAGCCAAAAAAAAAAAAAAAAGCACACAAAAAACCCCACACGGCCTTGCAGGATGACTCCCAGAAAACCGCGGGCACCCCCGTCGCTGCCTGCGCACCGTCCCGGCAAAGCGCAGTGGGTTGCCCACCGAAGGGCATCCAAAAGCCACATTCTGCCGGTCCGGGCACACTGAACGAGTGCAAATTACCAAAATCCCGGGGTCTGAGGGTGAGGGGGAAAATAATGGGTCGCCCCTCCGCGCTGCGTCTCCGAGCATCACTCCTCGCCAAGGGTCCCTACCAGCCGGCCGCTGAGAGGGGGTCTCTAGGACCCCGGTTGCCCCTCTATCTCCCCCTTCTCAGGACCTGAGCAGAGTCTGCCCCGGGGGTTGCGCGCGCGGGCGGGGGGGGAAGGGGGGCACCCCTGTGCCTCCGCGGGCGCGCAGGGTGCGCCCATGGCAGATACCGGCTGCGGGACGCTGCTCACGCGGGTCCCTGCGTGAGCTCGTCCACGGACACACACCCCTTCAGCCAGGCAGCCCCCTCGCAAAAGCGTTTTCGTTGCTTCCAGAGCACACCCCCACCACCACCCTTTTTTTTTTTTTTTTCTTTTTCCATTACCAGCGATTAGATGGTGTCTATTCAAAGTTGCTGATCCAGAGAGAAAATAGGAGTAGATAAAAGGAGATTTCAAGTGACCTCCTCGTCCCTTTCACACCAACCTGAGCCCCAGAATAGCCAAGGATCAACTCGGACAAAAGCCCTTTCCTTTTCCCTTTCAGCTTCAGAAGATTCAGTGCAAGGGGTTAACAATAAAACATATAACTCTAGCCCCGTTTGTTGGGATCAGGCAATTTTGTATACCTTATTAACGACACTGTTGGATGTGCCCGGGCTTCACCCCTAGAAACGTGCGAATAAAAACAAAAAATAATTTAAAACAAAACCCAAAAAAAAAATCTTCACGCGGTATAGAATACATAGCAGTCATTTATAGCTTTTGTGTTGGACTGGAGCGATTTGCCTTGTTTATTCTGTTTCGTTTAAACTTTATCTAAAGCGCATCCCCGTCCTCCCGACGCAGACAGAATACTCTGTAATAAACATATCTTGCTCCTGACAGTTTAAGTGAAAACGTTAAGGTTTATTACTCAGATCAACTTCTGACAAGGTAAATACGATTACATCGCTGCTGTTGTTACCTGCCGAACTGCTGCATTTTCCTCAGCAAAATACTTTTTGCACCGTTTTATCTCGGATGCTGGGGAAAAAGTGACATTAAATACTTAAAACGCCTTGGAGCCGATCTGTGGTCTGCGGCAAGCCCAGCTCGAAACTACTCCTGACGGACTAATCCCCGTAGTAAAAGAAATGGGATCTCTGACAGGTAACTATTAAGGAAATGATTATATACTGCCGTCGATTGCGTTGTCAGGACAATCTCACAACTTTCAAACTCGTTTCCAAACGTCAGCTCCTCATCAAAAGCCCCAGCCCAATACGGAGTGATGAATAACACCCAATTCACCCCTAACAGAAGCCGGGGGGGTTAAAATACAGTCAGAGGTGTTCCAAGGCAAAGCCCTCCTGTTAATGGCTTTTGTATACTTTTGTTTCTCTTGGCTTCGGCGCTGAGATCACCGCGGCTTTATTTGTGCCGAAAGTAAATATTTGGTCCGGGATTCACCAGCGTGTTGAAAATGATTCCTAGGTTTGCCTTATACAGGAAGGTTTGATTTGCAATCAAGAGGTCATCTATTTCTTTTCCTGGAGCTCTGCTTGGGAATTGCCATGCTCCTTTATGCTTTTAGACAAGTGGCCTTCGGTCTGGGTCCTTTCTCTCCCCTCCCCACGCAGATGTGGTTTATGTTGGGTTTGGGTTTGGGGTTTTTTACGTCCAGGCACAGATTTAATTTTTTGCACCTTTTTTTTTTTCCAATTTAATTTGAATTTAAAAAAAAAAAAAAAAAAAAAAAAAAACACAAAACACAGCAGACTGTAGGATGTTCAGGCGTTTCTGTTTGGATGGATGGCGAACGCGAAGTTGTGATGCAGCGCCCTGCTTTCGGGTTAGCACCGCAGCCCCGGTGCTCCTGAGCGGTAACAAATAACAAACCCCGGCTCGGCGCGGCCCCGCTGCCAGGGAGGCTGCGGGGACGGCAGATTGCCTTCCCCAAGGGGTGGCGGGGGGCTGCTGCGGCGGGGGGAGCCGCTCTCACGCCGCTTTTTTGCCAATCCAGACTAAAATAATTCCGGGGAAACAGGCAGCGTGCGCGGGGAGGAAGAGGGGTCGCGCCTCTGGGTTAAGCACACGCGGAGAGTGAGGAGCGGGAAAGGGGGGGCAGGGGAAGGAGGGGAACCACACCACCCTCCGCAGGGGTTGTGAGACACGCTGGCATGGGTAGTCCCTACGGACACCGCGGGGATGTCGGCCGCGACCCCAGGAGGATGTTGTGGAGTGGGGAGGAGAAGGAGTCCGTTCCAAGGAGTTATTTATTTCTTTAAAACAAATAAATAAACACATAATAAATAAATAAATACGGCAGGATATGCGTGACGGAGGGGTCCAGGACGTGTGGGGAGAGGGATGGGGGGGTCGAGCAGGGAAAGGTGGAGGCCCCTCTATCCCAAGGCCAGACGCCTTCAGTGGGATACAGTGAAACGGCCTGGGCGATGGACTTAGGCGACAACGACAGGGATACCTGAAGGGGAGCCGGGAGATGAACGCCCCGGAGGCCCGGGGGGGTGGGGGGTGGTGTGTGCGTCCATGCCCCCCGTATCAGCCTTCCTTTAGGAGGAGGTGGGGGTGAGCACAAAGAGCCCCTGGGGCGCACACCCCGCAAGGCGGGCAGGTGCTGCAGGCGGCAGCGAGCGAGTAGCCCAGAATGCGCCCCCCAGGACAGGCCAGACACCTCCCCTTCAGCCAGGGGGATGCAACCCATCGGAGGCCCACTTGCCAGGACAGGAGGAGACCGCTTCCTCTGGTAAAGCATCACCTCCCGTCCGCACATCGTGTATCGCGCTTCTCAGACAACTTGGTTGTCCTTGGAGGGGGGTAGGACGGAGGGAAGAAAGAGGCAGAAAAAAAGGCAAAAGAAGAAAAAGGCCTGGGCGGAAAGGCCTGGGAAGCGGTGATGGGAAGTGAGGCCTGGCTGAGCTCCATCGGCTGTCAAGGCCTGGCCCGGCACTGCTGTGCCCAGCCCGGCTGTGGGGAGCCCGGGGGACAGCAGGGCCGGGACACACGATGAAAGCTTGGAGGAGTCCCGGTGTGACCAGTTACATCCTCCTTGCAACCTGGCCTGGCCTGGGAAAGGAGCTGCCCCTATGGCTCCCACCGAGGGGGTGCATCCGAGGGAGGAACCCCGGCAGGACCCTGTTTTTGGAGCGTCCAAGCTGGAAGGTGTCCAACCGTCAGAGCAGGGGATGGTTAAAACTGCTAAAAATTGGGAGCGAGGGGGACATTTTTGTGCATCAAAGCCGCTGGCTGCACCCTGTGACAGCAGCCTGCGTATTTATTGTGTCCTCCGTGTACCCCTCTCCCTACACGAGGGTGTGCATACATATGTATATATATATACATATATATGTACGTCCGTGCATGCCTGGGTCTAGGTTTATATGTATGTATACTGCCTCGTGGAGCTTGACAGGTGAAGCAGGCACTTCACACTTCTTTTGGAAAATGCAGCTCTCAGCTTACGCGCAGCCCTGCCGCTTAAAACAATAATAATAGTGATCCCTTCAAATGGGTTTTATATTATGGTCTACTCGCCCTCGCCTCCCTCCCAGCCAGAAATAGAGCGTAGAAGTTGTCACCACTAATCCCCAGAGGAACTTTTCCTTTCCGGAGGGTACGAGAGGGCTGCAGAGAGAGGAGCCAGCGCTGCCCGGGTTGAGTTACACCGCGGGTGGAGAAAGAGAGGCATAGAAACGGAGGTGAAAAAAATAATCCAGACCCTAAATCCTCCGAAAACTCTGCCACCTTCAGACCCCAGCCCGGACCCTGGCCTGAGGAAAGTCAGCTCTGGGGCGACAGAGCTGGGGACTTGCTTAGGGCGTAATTTTCCCAAATCCGCAGAGGTTAAAAAAGCAATCACAGCTCGTTTCCCAATTGTATGTGAGTTGTGACCGTTTCCAAGCGCCCCCGTAACGTGTCGGGGAGAGGAGATGCCTCCCGCCGATTGAGCTGTGCTGTAACCTGGTCAGCTGAGGCATGAGGCTGCTTCTATTGATGGATGATGCCCTCCGTCCCCGCTCCCTCCCCAGGCTCCCGCACAACAGAGGCCCCGCAGGCGGGATTTTCTTCGGGAATCCCGCAAACTTCACCGGCCCTTCACCCGTCGGCTCTTTTAAAACCCGCATTTAAGAGACGCACGCAGCCCATGAAAACCGCCACGCGTGTACAGCCGGGCGAGGGGAGAAAACACCTCCTCGCCCCACACACACCCCTTACCCAGAGCAGTGCAATGCGAGCGGGTTTGGACTTCCTCCCGGTTGCGGTTGCAGCCAGCCCGCCTGGGAAGCATCTGATTGCTGCCCCTCTAATCTGTTGACACTATCATCCCGATAAACAGGCTGCCATCGATCTGTCCATTAGGTGATCAAATAACGAACGGAGCAGGTGAAGGAGAAGAGCGTCGGGATGCTCGCACTCCCCTGCCCTCCATGGAAGTTGTGCTCGGCGTTTGCGTGGGATCGGTGCCCACGAAACACGCGTGGGTCAGCTCTGAGACACACGCGGGGGGGGGGGGGGGAAGGAGGGGGAGGAGGGGGCGTGCAGTGGAAATACCCACACATGTTTCTATAGGGAGAAAAGAAGGGGAGGGGGGAGAAATTCTCGGGACACCATGAGGGCTAGGCTGCTCTCCGTCCGCCCGAATAACGGGATGCCCAAATAACGGGGACGCCGTGGGGTGTGGGGGGATGAGTGGTAGAAGGCCAGCCCGGGGGTGGGGGGTTGGGGAAGGTCTCCCCGCCAAGTGCCGCGGCCCCGTTCCCCTCCCTCCGCCCCGAAAGCCCGAGGAGAGATGCGGGGACTTGCCTGGGGTGGCCCGGCGTGGCCGGGTAGCGGGGGTCGGGAGGAGCCGGGCTGCGGCTGCTGGGTCCGTCCACCTTCTCCCAGGCTTTCTGCCTCTCTCTGTGTCTCTGTCTCTGTCTCTCTCTCTCTCTCTCTCCCCCTCTCTCTCCGTGCCTTGCTCTGCCTCTTTTACTCCCTGTCTCTTCACAGTCTGGGGAGTAAAATCTAGATGATATACATACCGAGCTTGCTTTTTTTGTCCGGTTTAATCTTATTCGTTTCACCTTTTCACTGACCAAGAGACAGGACCGAGAGTTCATTTGGGAAGACGGAGAGAGAGGAAAGGAGACTACTGTTGCATAGTCAATAACATCCTTTTTATCAATGCAATATACAATAGGGACGGCTTGGCCAAGGGACTCATTGAAAATCTCTTCATTATTTCGGGACAAAATCAAGCGTTTATTCTGATCTCAGAAACGATGAAGGATTCTCCTCTCCAAGCCGTCTCCCAGCCTCAGGTTTCAGAGCTGACAGAGAAAGAAAAAAAAAAAAAAAAAAAAAGTAAAAAAAAAAAAAAAAAATGATCACTATACATTAAAGTTGAGGGCTTTTTTTTTTTTCTTTAATGAAAGCAACACGTCTTTACGAAAAATAATAACAATAAAACTTCTATCATATATTTCATCCTCTTTCCCCCTGCAGTTTTTTCCCCCGGTTTCCAGTCTGATTATAAACTTTTATGGGAACCAAGAGCAGAGTAGGGTATCGAGTTTTGGGGTTGGGTTTTGTTGGCTTTTTTAATTTTATTTTTGTTTTTGCAGATTGTTTCTTCTTTGTCACGCGCAGTCTACCGACCTAAAGCGAATTTCAGTTCTCTGGCAGAAGAGAGGTTTCCGGGAAATCAGGCTTGCAAGAAAGGAGGGACAGAAATTGGAAAGAAGGGGGTTCTTCTCTCCAGTGCAGTTTTATTTTAAAAATAAGGGCTTTTTTATTTTTTTTTTAAAAAAGGCGTGTGTGTGTGTGAAAGGCCGCAGAGGCGCAGCGGCCCCCCCGGCCCCCTCGGGCTCCCCCGGGCCGGAGGCTCGGTGCCCGCTAGATGGCAGCCGGCGCCAGCGATTCCTCTCTCCGCGCCGCCGCCGCCGGGGCCGCGGAAAGGAGCGGAGGAGAGCGGAGCGGGGCGGCTGCCCCCCAGCCCTCAGCGCATCCCCTCGTCCCCCGCCACCCACGCGAAGCAATTCACTTTTGGGGAGGGGTCCCGGGGAGGGGGCACTGCATGAAGGGGGGGGTTGGCGTTGTTCTAGCCCCTGAGGCTTCCCCAAATTAAAATTAAAGGAGAGTGGAGGGTGTTTTCCCACGCGGGAAGCTCGGAGCCCAGCGGGACGGTGGGAGGAGGGTGGACGTATTAGGTGAGGAATGAGGGATGTGGGACCGGAGGCAAAAATAGCCCAAAGTGGAATGGGAGTATGTTGGATGTAAATGTGTGCGTGGACGCTTGTCTGTGTGTGCGTGTGCAAGGGTGCGCGCACACCCACCCCTGCTTCTCCATGCACCGAGCGTGTTTTCTTCTCCATCATTAAAACCCTTGGCGTGGATTTTGTAATTGCCGAGGGAGAGTGAAACCCCGATTTCAGGTGTGTGTGTGTGTGGGGGGAAACCAAAACACACACACACAAAAAAAACCCCCACCCCACACAAAAAAAACCCCCACACTAACAACTTTTCACGGGGAGCCCACATAGTTCCCCTTTAATTCCCCCTTTCCGCCTATCGCAATGCATCCTCCTCTGTCGATGTGTGTGCTGGGGGGTATGTGAGGGGAGGGGGGAGAGAGAGACCGTAGACGACCCATACTAATCAGGTCTCAAAGTAAATAGCAGCGCAGGGCGATCTCAATGTAAATTGTGCTTGTCAGAAGAATCCCCTCTCCCTCCCTCTCTCTACCCTCCCTCCCGCACTCCCCCCCTCTCTCCTCCCCTCCCTTCCCCATCCCAGTCAGTAGGTAGCGGAGAATAAGGGGGGGGGGGGGGGGAAGGGGAGGGGGGGGAAAGCGCTGGGGGGTAACCAATGGAGTGAAGGAGGCTTGGCTAACCTTAGCCTCCCATTTTCTCTCCCCCCAATTCAGGGCTCTGACCAGTCAGTCGCCTTTGATTATCAGTTGCCAGCAGCCCTTCTCTTGGCTCCTTGACACGAGCTCCATATAAGGCAGCGATCTCCATAGAAACGTGTCAGTTTCAATAGTAGTGTCAAAGTTCACTATATACAGACATTCGCGCAGATCCCCCTTTCGGAAACATTGCTCTGCTAGGCTTCCCGTTTAAACGCATTCATTTTTTGGGTCTCTCTCTCTCTCCCTCTCTCCCCCTCTCTCTCTCTCTCTCTCTCCCCTTTCTTGCATATTCTATTAGTTGTGCGCTTTTTTTTTTTTTCTCCCCCCCTTCATCTCCCTCTTCTCCTTCCTTTTCTTCTTTTTTCTACCCTTCCTCCTTGTGTCTTTCGCTTCATTCCTGCAGGAGAAGAGAAGAAGAGAGAGGTGAAACTAAAAAAAAAAAAAAATCTCGGAAAGAAAAAAGGGGGAAAAGCAGAGAGAGAGAGGCAGAGGGGAAGAAGGGAAAAAAAAAAAAAAGCCCAGAGAGAGAGAGAACGCGTTCATATCTTAATACCGTTATTATTTTGACCGTTCTTGGCTATTTTTTTTATTTTGGGGGAGGGCTTCGCTTCTGGCTGATGAGTTTTTACCCGAAATACTTTTTTTAGGCAAACAAACAAAAAAAAAAGAGAACCTTTTTGGGGGGTGATTTCCACCGATTTTTTTTTTTTTTTCTCCTTCTTCTTTCCTCGCAACCGGCATCGTGCGCTCTCACAGGAGAAGAAGAAGAAAGGGGCAAGAAAGAGGAAAAGAAGAGGATTTATTTACCCGACCTACTTTGGATCTCTCTTTTTCCTGCGTGTGTCGTTATTATTCCCGTTCTCTATTTTTACACTTCGCCGTGAATTCGTCTTCTCTGCGAATTTAGTCACATCCGATTTTTTTTTTTTTTTGGCGAATTTTTTTCTTTTTTTTTTAAAAAAAAAAAAAAAAAGGAGAGAGAGAGAGCGCGAGCGAGCGAGAGAGACAGAGAGCGAGAGAGAGCAGCTCGGGAGAGAAAGAGCAGCGACCGGCAACCTCCTCCGCCGCCGCCGCCGCCGCCGCCGCGACAGGAGATCAAACTGCCTCAGCTCCCCGCCCGCCTCCGCCGCGCTCCCCGGCTCCGCCGCCCTGAATGGCTGACGGCGCCCTGCCCTGGACCTGGCCCCCGGACACCTCCATGCCCTGATCGCCGGCCGACGGCTCCTCTCTCCACCTCCCGCCTCCTCCAGAGCCTGCACCGGCACCGGCGGCTGCAGCGGCAGCGAGAGCAGCCTCGGCGGGAGCGGCGGCAGCCGGGCCCCGGCGGCGGCGAGCGGCGAGCGGCGACCTCCTCCTCCTCTTCCTTCCCCTCCTCCTCCTCCTCCTCCTCCTCCTCCTCCCTCTCCTCCTCCTCCTCCTCCTCCTCCTCGGCGGCGCCGCGGCTTCCTCTATGCCCGCGCATCCTCCGCGCTCGTAGCGCCCGGACCGCGTGTGCCCGTGCCCGTGTGCGTGTGTGCGTGTGCGCGAGTGGGGAGCCGTGTGCCTGCGTCTGCGTGTGCGTGTCCGGCGTGTGACTCTCCTGAATGCCTCTCCCGACAGCCTTGTTTGCCGTTTCTGATTTTGCAACTTGAAGTGGCGGCGGGGGGGGGGGGGGAGGGCGAGGAGAGGAGAGGCGGCGAGAGCCGAGGAGAGCGGGAGCGGAGGGGGGAAGCGGCCGGGCGGGGGTATTTTAAAGAGGTGGGGGGAGCGCAGGAAAGGGAAGGGAAAGGAAAGGAAAGGGAAGGGAGGAAGAGGAAAGGGGGGGAAGGAAAAAAAAAAAAAAGAAGAAGAGAGGGAGAAAATCCTTCGTCGCCCCCTCCCCCTCCCTAAAAAAAAAAAAAAAAAAAAAAAAAATTAGCCAGAGGAGGGGGGCTCGCGGCGAAAAATAAATAAAATAAAGAGGACGTCAGGAGCGGGTGCAGGCGGCAGCGGCGGAGGCGGCGGCGGCGGCAGGGCAGCCCAGGCGGCGGCAGCCTCGGAGGAGGCAGGCGGCAGGCAGGGTCCCCTCGCTCCCCGCTCGCCCCCCGCGCCCGGCTGGCCGCCCCCCCCCCCGCCCCCCGCCTCCCTCCCCGGCAGCCCGCAGCGAGACGCGCCGCTCCCCAGCACTTTTCCGGGCCCGAGATATGGCAATGGTAGTTAGCAGCTGGCGAGATCCGCAGGAAGACGTGGCCGGGGGCACCCCGAGCGGCCCCAACCCCGCCGCGGCGCAGCCGGCCCGGGAGCAGCCGCCCCAGCAGCAGGGGGGCTCGGCCGCCCCCCACACCCCGCAGACCCCCAGCCAGCCGGGACCCCCTTCCACGCCGGGGACGGCCGGGGACAAGGGAGCGGGCCAGCAGGGCTCGGGGCAGAGCCAGCAGCACATCGAGTGCGTGGTGTGCGGGGACAAGTCCAGCGGCAAGCACTACGGCCAGTTCACCTGCGAGGGATGCAAAAGTTTCTTCAAGAGGAGCGTCCGCAGGAACTTAACGTACACGTGCCGCGCCAACAGGAACTGTCCCATCGACCAGCACCACCGCAACCAGTGCCAGTACTGCCGCCTCAAGAAGTGCCTCAAAGTGGGCATGAGGCGGGAAGGTGAATATTTCTTCCCTACTTCTGCGCTCTCGTTCCCCTCTCCCCTCGGCTCCCCTGGCAGGCAGGCGGGCTTCTGTCTGTCTGTCTGTCTGCCTGCCTGCCTGCCACGGGGGCTCTCCCTCTGTCTGTCTCTGCCTGTGCATACGCGCACACACCCGCAACCTGTGCGCGTATACATATATACACACGCGCGCACACGCACGGCGTGCATATATGTACCCCTCTCCCTCTGTACATCTCTCTCCCTCCTCGCGGCTTTCCGCAGCGGTCCGCAAGTCCCTCTCCGTATTTCCCCGCACATGTCAATCTCTCCCTCTGCCTGCACTCCATCTGGCAGCTTCGCGCCAGGTTCTGTTGTTATGGTGGAGGGTGGCTGGTGGTGTTTTCTTTTGCTTTTCGGTTCGTGCCTCCTGCCCTCCTCCTGCTCCCTTCTGCCCACCCCCTTCCCCGGCTCATCGTGCCAAGAATTTATCATTATTATTATTAATAATATTATTAATATTATTATTATTATTATTATTACGACCGCTCGCTAAATATTTATCATTTAGCCGCTACCTCCGCGTGTGCGTGTGCGTGTGTTTGGATGTGGTTTTGTCTATTGTTGGCATGAGACCGCGGGGGGGGAGGGAGAGACGGGGGGGGGGGGGGGGGGGGAAGATACATCTCTCTCCCGTACGAGATGTGCTTCCATTCAGCTTCCTCCCCCCCCCCTCCCCCTCCGCCCTTCCACCCCATCATTTCTTTTTAAACCCGCAACACTTCTCGGTAGAGATCCATTTCCCAGCCTCGTGTTTTGTGGGTTGTTTTTTTTTTCCCGAAAGAGAGATGAAAGACGTGTAAGTAGGGAAGAAAAGAGGAAACGGGGAAAAAGAAAAATAGAGGGGGAGATGTGCTACTGTATCTCCACTTCCCGGTGCCCCGGAGTGTGCTCCTGTGCGGGATTTGGCCTTGTTTTCACTCCATGCGTTCAAAGGAAAGTTTGTGATTGAACCGGGCTTCTGTACTCCTGTCATTTTTTTATTTTTTTTATTAGCATGCTGCTCATTTTATTTCTTCATCAAACTCCACCCTCTCCTTAAAGCCTGCGTACAAATCACAATTTATAACCTATTTACCCATCCTTCTCATTTTAGCAGAATCCGCAGCCTGCATCTGGCAGCGGGGCTCCTCACCATCTCCAACTCCTCTGCTAGTTTGGTTGTGGGGTGGTTTTTTTCCCTCTTCCTTTCCAAGGGTTGCTGTAGGTTTTCCTTGCGTTCAGGTTCATTCTCACGTAGGAAGGTCTCCTGCTCTCCTTTCTCCTCGAGGTGTTATTTTCTGGGTTTACAGTTAAGTTTACCCTGTGACTGTCTTTAAAGATGTCTTAGAGTCACATCAGAGAAACAGTCGATTTTGCGGAGCGGGGATTACTACTGCCTTAATTGGTTTTAAAATTATATTTTATATGTCACGAGAAAAAGGAATGGAGCTGCTCCAGATCTGAAAGAGCTCGCAAATATGACGACTTCATTGGTAGCTTCAGGGGCTGATGGTAGGCGGCTGGGAGAGAGGGGGGAGAAAGCACACACACAAAAAAAAGGGGGGGGGGGGCGGGGGGGAGGAAGGAGGAGGAAAAAAATAGTTAGAATTGTGCTGGCAGTTAACTGAAAAAAAATAACTGCCAAGTTTACAAGCAGATTGAAGAGGGAGAGGTGGGCTGGAGGGCAGCAGGAGAGAGGTCCGGGCCGGGAGGCGAGGAGGTCTCGATGGGGGAAAAAAAGAGAAAAAAAGTTGAGAAAATGTGGCACGCCGGAGAGATGAAGTGATCAGCGTGTGTGTGTGCATGCCAGTGAGCGTGTGCGGGGGTGCGTGTGCGTGTCCCTGTGTGTGTGTGTGCAGGGAAAGAGCCTGAGTAGCCTATCTTCCCCCTGAAGTTACCTTTGTTTACATGGCATGCGGCTGCAAACGCTGGCGCTGATGGAGCCAAACACACGCACACGCACACACACACCACCAAAAAAAAATCACCACCCAACTTTGGTCAGCTTTCGGGACTCGCGGCATGCTCACGCTCTGTCTGGAGATGGTTAATGAATCCAGTGTTTTTGCAGTTGCAAGCTTGTGCATTCACTGTGCAACGCTGACTGCAGGCTTCTGCAGTGGCAACAGCGCACCAAAGATATTAATTACACCGTCCCCCTTTTTTTCCACGAATGTTTGGCTATTATTGTAAGTTCGAACCTTTTTTTTGTTTTACTCCCCCCTCTACACACTCCTTCCCTTGATAATATTTAATCTTTCTCTTCATTTTAGCAGGGAGAACTTTGCTGGACGGGGGAGGGGGAGAGGGGGTGGGGGTCCTCTATGGAAAGCTGTTTCTGTGTAATAAAGTTAGCAATGGGGAGCTGGGGGGCTGCGACCTGTTCTAGTTTGAAGGGTAACGTCGCGCTGTTTTTGAAGGATACGAACGCATTTGTTTTTATGAATTATTTTATTTTGTGGGTTTGTTTTTTTTTAAAAAAAAAAAAAAAGCGACACAGCAGTTCACTTGTACATCTCAGTGCTGCCAGGGCAATCGGCTGGGATCCACGACAGAGCTTGCCTATATTTTTAACAGCTGGCTGTGATTTTTTTAGCCCCGCTTTCTCACCACCCGGAGGATTTCTTTGATTTTTTTTTTTATTTTTTTTTTTTTTATGTGCGGGGCTGCCTTTTGTTGCGAGAGGGGAGGGGGGCCTGGGATGTGTGCGGATTTGTCTTGTTTGCCTTGGTTTTGTTTTGGGGGGGGGGTGTCTTTTCTTTTCTTTTCTTTTCTTTTCTTTTCTTTCTTTCTTTCTTTCTTTCTTTCTTTCTTTCTTTCTTTCTTTCTTTCTTTCTTTCTTTCTTTCTTTCTTTCTTTCTTTCTTTCTTTCTTTCTTTCTTTCTTTCTTTCTTTCTTTCTCTCTTTCTCTCTTTCTCTCTTTCTCTCTTTCTCTCTTTCTTTCTCTCTTTCTCTCTTTCTCTCTTTCTCTCTTTCTTTCTTTCTTTTTCTTTTTAATCTGTGTTTATTTTGTGAAGCCTGTCTGCACTGGGGGCGTTGGGAGGGTCGTGGGGGCGCTTGGCTGCCGCTGGGCTGGGGCTGCCTGAGCAGGGGTCGGGACCGGGGCCGGGGAGGGGGGCGGGGGTGTCGGTGCAGGTCGGCTGCAGCTGCCCGGCTCCGCATGCCTCTGTCTGTCCGTGCCTGTGCGTGTGCCGGGGGCGAGGGGGGGGAAGAAGCCCGGCATTGTCTCCGGCTGGCTGGCAGCGCCGCCGGGGCGATGCCTGCGAGCCTCCTGGATGCACATTTCCTCTCCCTTCTCTCTTTCTTTTTGTCAGCGGTTCAGCGAGGAAGGATGCCGCCCACCCAACCCAACCCCGGCCAGTACGCCCTGACCAACGGCGACCCCCTGAACGGGCACTGCTATCTCTCGGGATACATTTCCCTGCTGCTGCGGGCCGAGCCCTACCCCACCTCCCGCTACGGCAGCCAGTGCATGCAACCCAACAACATCATGGGCATCGAGAACATCTGCGAGCTGGCCGCCCGCCTGCTCTTCAGCGCCGTCGAGTGGGCCCGCAACATCCCCTTCTTCCCCGACCTGCAGATCACCGACCAGGTGGCCTTGCTGCGGCTCACCTGGAGCGAGCTCTTCGTCCTCAACGCTGCCCAGTGCTCCATGCCCCTCCATGTGGCACCGCTTCTGGCCGCCGCCGGCCTCCACGCCTCCCCCATGTCGGCCGACCGCGTCGTCGCCTTCATGGACCACATCCGCATCTTCCAGGAGCAGGTGGAGAAGCTGAAGGCGCTGCACGTCGATTCGGCCGAATACAGCTGCCTGAAAGCCATCGTCCTCTTCACCTCAGGTGAGGGGGCGTGGATGGGGGGAGGGAGAGCGTGCAAAAAAACCCCCCAACAAACAAAACGGGAAAAATGAGGAAAAAAGGTAAATTTGAATTTTTTTATTTAAGAGGTGGAAGGCCGCAGTGGTAGAGCGCCAGAGGGTGTATGCCCCGGCCCAGGCATCGACCTCACCCTCAACCCCACCTGTGCTGGCATTTCACCACTCACCCCTCCACCCCCCCTCCAAAAACAACCCTAAAAAAAAAAAAAAAATTACATTAAGTGGAGGCGGTGGAAACATATATGTTAACAATTTTTTCCCTGTGATAGATGGTTCGAATTAACTCGCGGGAAAGTGCATTAGCGTCTCCTTTGAAGTGCTCTGGTCGTAGCCTATAAGAATATAATACGTCTTCTATTATTGTAACCTGCGAGGGAGAAATTTATAAACATCAAAGGCGCACGATGCGGACGAAATATAGGAAAGAGAAACAAGGCGAGATAAGAGACCTGACAGTGTCATTTTAAAATTATTATTCTAATCATTGCCACCATTGGGCTAATTGCCACTTTTTCTGCTTGTTTGTTTTTCCTTCCCCCCTCCACAGACCACCCCACACTCCCTCGACCGTCCCCTTGCTCCTCTCTTGTCCCGGTTTCTCACCCCCCCTGCTTTTCCAAACCGGTCCTCCCGGTTGGCAATAACTAAACAGCTCCGATAAATCTGGCTCAAAACTAGGCCGAGGCAAAATTAAAAGCATTCCTGAACAAAGATGGCAAATCGTTCAAAGGCCTTGTTTAACAGTAAGCAGTTTATAATCCATCAATATTTGTTGCCTTTCATGCATGAAAAATAGTATTTACATTGTATTAAAATGACTCCTAAATTTGCACAATATTGTAATGTAGCAAATGCAGTATTAATATCGATTTGAACATCAGATAATTTATTTAGACAGGAGTATCTAATTTGTATGCAGGGTGGTAGGAGACGTGTACTGTGACTGCCCCCTTTTCCTTCCAGTGCAAATGCAGTCTCGCAGCGTTGGAGGGAATATTTCTTTGCAAAGGATAAAGTGCAGATCTTAAAACAAATGGAAGATTTACTGAATAGGCAGCTCGACGTTTTAATGTATTTTATCTTAATAAGTCTTCTTGATGGAAACATGTTTTTCAAAAGTGACAAAGAGACCTGCTGGCATATATCAGGCTGATTTAGCTCCACAGCCTGCCTGCAGGCTCCCAAGCTTTCCCTCCCCATTCATTTCAGGGTGCTCATCAATACATCAGGAGAGAACCTTTCTTTTATGACTATTATTATTACTGGTTTTGGTCAGACCCAACTCTGAGAGATTACTCCCAGGCTGGGGCAGGGTTGGGGTCTGGCCTGTGCCTCTGCCCTTCCACCCTCCAAAGGCCCCGGGAGGGCAACTGCCCCAGAGGGGGATATACTGGGGGGGGTTGTGAGGGTGTGTTGGGTTGTTTTTTTTCTCTTTCTTTTCCAACCTCCTACCTCCTCCATCTCCCCCCTTTACCTTCCCCAAATGATCGACCTTGGCTGAAAACGCGGTCAGCCCTCCATTTACATACATTAGAAACAAATCTAATAACTATATATTTGTGAGGGGAGAAGCCCCTTCCCACCGTGGAGCGGAGAGTGAACGGGGTTCAGGAAAGGAAGAATAATATTATTTTGGAGCAGAATCGCATGGGGCATCACAGAAAATGGAAATACAGCTGTCAGGAGTAATCCACCCCTTACCCCCATCCGCACATTTCCACTTTTCACTAAACTTGTTTTGATTGCTTAGCCAGAGGGGAATTCATGGGAAGCCTTTCTCAAAGTCATCCAACTTTTAAACAAACTTTGACTGATGGAAAAGACATTTTTAGGCATATTGTCCTAAGTCCTTCGCTAAGGTCTAAGTATTTAAAGCTGGCATGGGTTTCTCCTCTTGTGGTTTTTACATTCGAGCTCCAGATAGCAAGTATTCAATCCGTAAAATTCTGGACACCGTCCAACGACTGGGTCGTGACCCAAAACCTGCTCCTTTCTTGCCTTCCCCACCCCCGCCTCCGCCCATCCCCAAACTTTGGAGTTATTAATTCCTGCACCTACCTTTTCCTCATCATAAATAAGCGTTTCCTGGAAGCCAGATAACATAAACCCAATAAATCTATTTGCAGCCCAATAAGAAGTTTGATTTCTAGTTAGATGCCAGCTGATTACATCTATATTTTCTGAACACTAAACTCTTCTGAGCGTGTAACATGAAATACATTCCCACCACTACAAAGGGGAAGGCTGGAGTGTGCTGAACAGTAATGGTTATTTATTTACATAATTTCTTTTCCATAGACTGCAGGAAGAAATACAGAGCTTTCCCTTATTGACACACTGCCGTATAAAAGAAGTGAGGCGCGTACAGGATTTTCACATTAGCCCACTTTCTGAGATGGAATAATAATTCACTCTCAGTAAACACATTATTTCTCCCATGGATTGCACCTCTCTGGACTCTGTAATCTAATCGAGTTGTGCATCCCTTAATTATTATTATTTTCAGTCCCCTTCTGAGGGGAGAGTTCAGCCTTCCCACTGCCACCTTTAAGGATGCAGAATCAAACCCGGGTAAAGACACATGCCAGACCATTTAAAATAATTAAAGCTCAATAGATATTATCGGCATGAGAAAATCCTGAGTGCTTGGAGGTCTAAGGCAAAACCCAAGGCATATTTTTCTAAACCCCCCTGCCGACCCCAGGCTGCGGCCCTTCTAGCAAGCAACTTCCCCCTCCACGTTGTCCAATGACCTGCAGTTATAGGTGCACTCATTGTAAATATCTGATAAATATTTTACTAACCTGAAGGGGATGACATATGGGGCATAAAGAAAAAAAAGCCCTGCTAGAGTGTCAGTAAGACCCTTTCATATTGCATTGTTTGGAAGCTGAATAGGATCCTAATGCATAATGGGCAGATAATGCATGTAAAATAGCAAGATATATGTAAATATGGAGTGTGATTTGTGGCAATCAACATATGAACAGGCCTGTGTTTTTGATATATATTGCAAACAAGAGCAGGCCCGAGCTTTTGATAGATATATACGTTGCAGTCCAGTGCTTTAGATGTTGCAAAGTATCACTGCATGAAAGGTACAGTATGGATTAGGGGAGCAGTCTGGCTCGGATAATTGTATATCTGAGGGGTGCTAAGTCCGCAGCTCAGGTCAAAGGTTTCCCTCCTCAGAAGTTCCTCAATTATGGTTTGTTTTATTTGTATTTTTGCTCGAGGCCATAGTATTGTAGATGAAGGTGTTCAGAAATCTTTGTAAAGCCAATTCTTGATACAGGAAGGCTTAAACTTCAAAAATGCAGTTGCGACAGATTTTTTTTTTTTTCCTTTGAATAATTTGTTGTGTCTTTCCAGGGTCATAATTCTACATGCACAATTTTGTAATGTCCTTTTGGGGGCCATTTACATGCCTTAATTCATATACGGATCTATATATTAGTGAAGACTGGCTTTGATCTGTGTTAAACCTCACTGCCAGCTGCCTGCCTCCCTCTGATCCTGATGTGTTGGGGTTTTTTTTAAAAAATATATTTATTATTAATCTCTGAAACAACGCAGATGGTTTCCACCACACTGGCGTACCACCACTTTTCCACCGCTGTAGTTTCCTGCGCAAGTCTCTCAACAAGCAGCCGGTGGACAATTGCTCAGGGTTATACGTTCGCAGAGACAGGGTGTGTGGGGGTGTGCGTGTAAATGCACAGATGCATCTATACATCCCCGCGTGTGCCTACGCACACACACGTACACGCAGGGTAACGTCTATAGGTACAAATGTGTGGATGCAGAGTGGTTCTGCTCTCCAGTTAGTATACATTTTCCCAGGTGGTATCCCACAAGGTGTCAGGGGTATGTTTCTAGCATATTCCTATAGGAAGAGGGAGTTCTCTTATGTAGGCCACATTTAGGCCAGGCTCACCCGCCGCAGTCCTCCCCAGCTCTGTCTCTCGGACCTGCAGCCACCGACTCAGCGCAAGTCTGCACTATCCCAGCCGTTTTCCGCCAGGTTTCTCGCACAGCCCTCAAAGACGTGGCAGACGTGCCACGGCTGGTGGTGGGACAGGGACAGAGGGGACCCCATTTCCCCCCTGCATCCCCCGACCAGCTCCCTGCCAGCCGCTGCGGGTCCCTGCCTCTGCCTCCCTCTGATGTGCAGCCATGTCAACAAACTCCCTCTGTCTCCCCCTGCGTGTGTGCGACTCTGCTTCTTATCCTTTATTATAATTATTATTATTTTTCCCAGTACCCCCCCGCCTTCACCTCCCGTCTCCGCCCCCCCGATGCTATTTAACGGGGTCTGGTCCCGCTTTCCAGCAGCCCGGTGAAGGGCTTCCTGGAGCCGGGACCGCGCTCGCCCGTGCGGAGGGGCAGGGGGCGGGGGGGCAGGGCATGGGTTCCGGGGAGGGGGGAGAAATGTGTGTGTGTGATGGGGGCGCGGGGGGACCGTGGGCACCCCATGGCATTCCCCGTGGAAATACGCCCGGGGGCGGCGAGGAGCGTATAGGTCACGTTATTTATACGGCGGCGGTGTGTTGCGGCGGTACGGGATGGGATGGGGTGGGATGGGATGGCGGGGGTGCGCCTTTGCGGGTGCCCCCTCATCCCGGCGGCGCTTTCCTGTGCGTTTCCCCGCCACTAACCATCTCCCTTCCTTCCTCCTCCTCCTCCTGCTGCTCTTCCTTCCCGCCCCTCGCTGCCGCCGTTCCGCGGCTGCCTCCGCGGACGCGGTGCGGCGGGCAGACGCCTGCGGCCTGTCGGATGCTGCGCACATCGAGAGCCTGCAGGAGAAGTCTCAGTGCGCGCTGGAGGAGTACGTGCGGAGCCAGTACCCCAACCAGCCCAGCCGCTTCGGGAAGCTGCTGCTGCGGCTGCCCTCCCTACGCACCGTGTCCTCCTCCGTCATCGAGCAGCTCTTCTTCGTCCGCTTGGTAGGTAAAACCCCCATCGAGACCCTCATCAGGGATATGCTACTGTCGGGGAGCAGCTTCAACTGGCCTTACATGTCCATCCAGTGCTCCTAGAGCCCGGCCCGCACCCCCGGCAGAGAGGCGGCGGAGCGGCGGAGGCGGGAGCGCTCGCACCGAGGGGCAGTCGGGGTGCGGGGGGGGCCCGGGAGGCGGACACCGAACAAAAGAAAGGGCCGAGTAGGAGCAGAGGTGTGGCCGTGGCGGGGGAGAAGGACGGACCTCGCGTCCGTGGAGGTCGTGGTGGTGTTTCGCTTTTTTAATTTTTTTGCCTTTTTTTTTTTTTTTTTTTCCGGAGAGGAGGAAAAATAATAATAAAAGAGATTAAAAAAGCAAAAAAAAAATAAAAAAAAATTTTAAAAAACAAACAAAAAAATGAGTATTGAGGGGATATTAATCAAACCTGAAGGGGATACTGGATCTTCCAGGATTTATTGTGGACTGTTGTTGATATATGCTGTACAGTAACAAACAAAACAAAAGGCGTTGAAACTGAACTGAACCTTGTGTAGAATGAAGAAAAAAAAACAACAAAAAACAAAACAAGCAAACAAACAAAAAAACTTCACGTGCAAACACCACGAGTATTGTTACTCATTTTGTAAAATATTAGTCTTTATTTTCATTTTTTGTAAAACTTAAAACATCGTATGCGCATAAAGGAAAAAAAAAAGAAACAAGAATTAGGGGGAAAATAACATTTTCCAAATAATTATAAAAAAAAAATTGTCCTGTGTCTATGTATCTATATCTGTTTTGTATTTTTTTCTGGTTCCAAACCAGGTTTCCTGTGATTCTATACTAATAATTTTTGATATAACCCTTTGCTTCTTATAATGAGTGCGATATATGTTGTCGAAGCTGTTCTTCAAGAATTAAAATTGAAGTGAGAATTTAAACAAAAATAAAAGAATTTAGCAAAAAAAAAAAAAAAAAATCAACTTATCACCCCACAACCCATGAGTCTTGTTGCTTGAAACATGCCAACAGTTCACTAGAAAAAAACAAATTATAGAATCATAGAATGTATTGGGTTGGAAGGGACCCTCAAGGGTCATCTAGTCCAACAATCCAACCCTCAAACAAACAAACAAAAAAACCCAATAACAAAATCTCCCTGGATGTTTTAACCCCTGTAGTGGTGTTTAAAGGGAGAACTTAATAAATACTTATGAGGGGTAACTAAGTTGTGTAAACCACGTGATGTTCCCAGACTGGACTTGGCTGTGTAAGCTTAGGACTGAGCTGTCGAGGCCTAGGACAAGGGAGCGGGATGAGGTGACCTCGCCTCACTGGGACTCCAGAGCAGACTCTCTGCCAAGGCTGACAGGCCCGTCACGCTGGCCTACCCTGTTTTGAAACACTTTTCCCCCCCATCAGCTGGAGTTTCTGCTGAGTTCACACCTTGCTGCTTGCTCTCAGACACCATGGGCATGGATTGAAGTCACCGTATGCCACCATCGTCGCGCATGCAGCAGGAGGGCATACTGTCGCCATGACTCCTGCGTGGTGGCTTTCTGCTTTTGGGGGATGGGGCGGGGGGTGGTTGGGGAGGTGGTGGTTTGCTTCTTTTCTCTGCTTTTCCATCCCAAGGATTTGCAGGCCTCAATATGTGCTCCGATGTGCACACCTTGTGCTCGCTGTCAGCTGAAACATCCCTCTCGCTGTTTCTCCTGACTTCAGCCGCTGCATGTGGAGGGTATTCCCAGCCCATTAATACAGAAATTCAGCTGGATGCTTGCTCGTTGGGTGGTGAGCAAGTGCTTTTCATGTGTGCTTGTGTGCCACAGCCATGCATATAACACAGGCCGTGGCCCCCCACGCCACGGCTGCCCACCACAGGGGCCAGAGCCTTGCGCCGAAAGCCCCGCTTCCTTTCAGCCCATCCTTTTTTGTAAAGAAAATTAAAAATAATTTCTGTAATGGAGCTCCTTTGAAGGTAAAGGCTTCACAATGCTTCTAGCTGGTGGTGCAGATCTCTGTAACAGCTTTCAGTGCATGAATGTTTTATAGGATCTGAGATGGAGCTGTAAGAACACATACTACCAAGGGAGCTCTTTCTTAACATATTAATAAAGCTGGATCTTTAAAAATAACATTCTCCCCCCTCACGCAGACACCTTCTGTGCCCTCCAAACAAGCCCGGATGAGGCAGGCTTTTCGGTTTGTGCAGTTATGGGCAACGTTTTCCAATGTTTTCCTTTTAATTTGCTGTCCTCCATACTCCTCTCCTTCTCCCCCCACCTCTTTTTTCTCTTCTTCCTTTTTTTTTTTTTTTTTTTTTTTTTTTGCATTAACAAGATCCTTCAATCCAACCCGCTTGGGGTTTTTAATATTCTAGGCGCAGCAGATCCGAGGCGGGAGCAGCTCTATACAGTAGGCACTTATAGCTGGATAATCAACATTGCGGGCAGATCCTCTATGGGGGTAGAAGCCCATTTCAGGATGGAGAAGCGGCCTGTATTCATAGGTGCTGGGGAAGCGGGGGTGGGGGAGAGAGGACGGGCGAATGATTTCAGACCCGGGCACACAAGGACGGCAATTAGACAGACAGACACCCTTCCCTTTTCTCGCTCTCATGGACGTTGCATAGACGACAGCTTTTTTTCTCGCCCTGGTCGCCTTCCCCAGGCGGGGTAGACGGGGTCCAGCAGCCCCTCCGGGCTGTCAGCGGTGAGCAAATGGGGGTGCTCAGCCCCCGGAGGTGCTGAGAGCAGCTGTTCAGCAATTCCTTTTTGGTGGGACGGGTGAGCGGGGACCCAGCTGGATTAGCAGTTAAAAACAGAAACAAACAAACAAACAAAAAACAACAACAACAAAATTCCCACGGAACACAAAAAAAACCCCACAAAAAATCCAACAAAACGGCAAAAAAACCAAACCCCAACAACAACTAAAAATTAATAACCAAACAAATGGGGATGTCAAAAGAGAAAGACAGGTCTCGGTTTCTTCCAATGAGATGTAAATATATTCATTACAGTGTTATCCACTGATGAAAACAGATAAACTTTTTCGTAGGTCAGAAACGTATTTTTCAATTAATTTTAATATCTATGAATAACAATAACCCACCGATTTCCAAGAAACTCGCAGGTGTAGAGGAGGTGTACGAGATGCACTTATTTCCATGTATGTGCCTAGAAAGAAGTGTTTCAATCCCTTATTAAACTTTGCTTATAAGACGGTACCGTGTTCTGAAGTGTTAACTACCCACCGCCTGCGCTCTGTCGGGTGGATGTTTTCCTTTGCCACCCTCAGGCATTCATAGGGCAGCTTAAAAAATATTGTATGGTCGCGTCACGGAGCGCTGTTTGATGGAAGAAGGGAGAAAAAAAAGGGGGGGGGGGGGAAGAAAAAAAAAAGGGGGGGTGGAAATAATAGTATGTGAATGTGGAGAGGGGGCCGGAGTCCCTCCGCAAGTTTCTGCTGACTTGTTCGTCATGGACAATATACTGCCAAAGAAAACCAACTCCAGCCACATTTCTCCTGCCTTGTTGTCGCCCCCGGGGACATCGTGGGCCCCCCCCTAGACTCCGCAGAAGGGTCTCGGCAGGGCACTCCCCCCACCATCTCTCCCTGCTACACAAGGCTCCGCGGCCCCTCTGTGCTCACCGACCGCTGCGGCAGCGCTTCGAGGGGGGGGTTGGGGAGGAGGGTGGGTGGGATTTGGGGAGGGGGGGTGGCGCAGACCCGCTCAGGGCCCTGCAGATACAAAGGCCCCCCCACCTCTTCGCTCCTCACTAACTAACTTGCCTCCTCCCACCGCCCAATTAGGCCTTTTCTATATATTCAATCGAATAAATATTTGGAAATGCTGCTAAGTGGTAGGTTGAACCCCAGCTGAGGTGGGGGGGAGGTTTGCCGGCACAGGCAGGGGGGTCGTGTCCCCTCTCTGCCCGCACCTCCTCCGGCTGCTCGGCGAGGGGACGGGTCTGCGGCTGTCCGTTTTTCCCGGGGCTGCTTGACACATGCCACACACACACACCCGGAGAGGGCACGATTTGGGCAGCTCGGCCTCCATCTGCCCCTTCGCCTACAGAGGAGAGGGCCATCAGCCAGCCCCCGGGGTGCGGGGGGAAGGGTAACCCCGGCTTTCCGCCCACCCCTCGAAATGAGGTGGAACTGGGGGACGTGGGGATGGGACCCCGTCGTGAGTGGCCTCTTTTGCCGCCACCACTAAGAAAGTGGCGGGTCCGGGTGCGAAAGGCTGTTTCCCTGCGAGGTGCGTGGAGGGTCCCGCGGGGAAAGCTCTGGCTGGGGGCTGGGAAATCATTGCGAGTGGCAGCAGAAGTCATAAAAGAAAAAGTAAATCATGAAAGAAAAAGTGAATTCTGCCTTGCTTCACGCCCCGGAAACTGTTTGGTTCCCCACGCGGAGAGAGGGAAATGTGCTTTATCCGACGGAACGGGCTTAATAGAACCTCTGATTTTTGGGGTGTTTATTTATTTATTTATTTTATAGATATAATTTTTACATTACCTGTGGGGTGTATGGCAGCTAGGCGCCCCCTTCCCAGCAGACAGCAGATGTGACCCGCTGCCGAGGGATGCGCAGGCAGAGCAGGCAGAGCTGGCAGCCACGCACCCTGTGACGGACGAACAGAGGGATAAGGGGGGGACTGTGGGTGGGTGTAGGTGGGTGGGGAGGGCGTCAGGGTTTACTGCGGCCGCCCCATCAGCAGTGACCGGGCGCGCAGCCGCCCATAGGCAGTGTCCGCGAAGGCGTGTGCACGGCTGTTACAGACCCTGTCGACATGCTTCCTCCCGTTTCATGGGGCATTTTGACTATTCAAAGGGTTAGTTTTTAAGTCTAGAAATACCGAGTTTGGGGTTCGTTTTTGGTTTTGTTTTTTTTTCATATCCGCATCTTTACCTTGGCCGCTCTCTGCTTTACTGGGAGAGCCAGGAACCCGTCCCCTCGCCCTTCCCCACTCTTTTTCCCATTTCTTTACATCTTGGGGCTAATTTCAGAAACTACGTGACCTCCACAAAAATGTGTGTACATATTTGTTTTAAGAGGCTCCCTTTCTAATGGGCTTCGCGGTCACTGACTTCGACGTGAGATTTTTTTTTTTTTTTGACATCCTCCCCTTTTTAATCCCCAGTGGGTGAGAAGGGCTGAGGATGAGTGTTCTGCAGTGATTCCGGAGTGCGATATGAATGACAAATAAATACACTTGAAAAGCCACAACTCTGAGCTGCCGTGGGCAGAACCCTTGGTCCGACCTGCCCGGGTACCTTGCAAATCTGACACGGGGGATCCCTGCTACGAGAAGGCATTTTCGAGGGGAAAATAGTTTTAAAAAAAAAACACAACCACAAAACCGAGAGAGAAGGGGAAGGAGGAAGAGAAAGAAGTGTGTGTGGGGGGGGAAGAGAAGCAGAAGGGGAAAAAAACAGAGGAGGTAAGGGAGAGGGGGAAGATCCGGGAGCACAAGTGGAAACTAATAAAACTCTTGTTAAAGTGCTTGCTCAGGATCCGTGGCGTCACCAGGTCTTTTACTTCGGAAGCCAGAGAGTTTTATTCCTAAATGAGTTAAAGAGCCATTTACCTCTGTCGTGTTCTATTCATCAAGCCACAAGTCGAGAGTCCCTAACATGAAACTATTTGTTTGCTTACACAACCAGCTGGGTGCAATTTCACGTCTGAGATATCTATCTGAAAGCGCCTCTCATTTATTATCCTTACTTGTCAGCGAATCCATTTTCCAACTTTTTTTTTTTTTTTTTTTTTCCCACCCCCCCTCCCCTCCCCTCCTTCTTCATTCATGGAAAGCTTTGGATTTAAATGCTCCCTTAAATATTTCAGCACCTTCCCCTTCTCTCCCCTCTGATTACCTTCAGCTCAAAACAGCCGGGGAATAAGGCTGGAACTGCAGGAATGGGAAAGGCAACCACTGCTCAAGGTGACTCCCTTCTTACAGCTCCTGCCCCTCTTTCCCTTTCTCCCAAGGCCTGTTTGACAGTGATTTGGGGTTCCCTCCCCTTTCTTTTTTAAGTGAGGGCATCCCAGCTGGACAATTTCCCCTGACTGCAGGGCACAAGGTGCAGCCACCTGAAAAATAAAATTACATTATCTATCTGTGGGGAAGGGTCAGACAACCCCTCGCTCTGTCACTTTCAGAGCAGAAGGAAGGGGAGGGGTGAGGGGACTGGCTGTCCTCGCCGTCCTAATTTTGGTGGTCGTTGGGCTTGTGTGTGGAGGATGGCAGTGGTATTCGGATGAAGGCTTGAGGAGGAATGTCAGGGTCTCTTCTCCCACCCCCACGTGGCTTCCACTAGAAATACAAAGACACTACGTGAAACGGGCCTGATCGGGTTGTAAATGTAATTGCGAGGAAAGAAAACAATTAACAGAAGGGACAGTGGGAAATTGTATCTCCCCTCCCTTCCCTCACCCCCAATTTTCAAAAATCAGGATAATGTGAGCAGTGTTTCAAAGCAGGACCGTCTGGCTGACAAGAGACTCACTGTTAGTAATCTCAATGATGGCTGTATAATAGTGTATATACATCTCCTTGTCTGCAGAGCCCTCCATTAAGCTTAAAGCAATGGATCAAATCCAAAACTACAGGGTATAAAATATCCCCAGTTGTTTAAAAAAAAAAAAAAAAAAAAAGGAGAAAGGGAAGAAAGGAAGAAAGAATGGAGAAGGGCGGGGGGGGGTGGCGGGGGGGATGGTGTGCTCCTTGAAGGAGAAGTGGGCTGGTGTCTGTAAGCTATCCTATTGTGTTGATTTAGGAAGACATTTGCTGTATATAACGTGTAAAGCTGGTCGTGTCACCGCTCAGCCAAACAAACAAAGCACTGGCCAAAGCGTGGGGTCACGATCGATCCCTGCGACGAGTGAGATATGTGCGTGTGTGAGAGACCCCGCGGTCACGCGTGTGTGTGTGTGTGTGTGTCAGGAGGCAGCCCAGGCTGCATCCCGCTCGGCCAGGGCTGATTAGCATTCCCCGGCAGCCCCTGGACCTACACTGACAACTAACAGAGATATCCAGCTCACCATTAGGGCCTTCTCCTTTTGTCTACAAGCCCCCGCCAGCAGCCCGGACCCCCGCGCTCCCGCTGCCCGCACCGCTGCCCGCACCGCTGCCCGCCCACAGCCGCCGCACCGCCTGCCGCTGCCTGCGGTGCCCCCCGACAGCTTACATTTATTTTTTTAATGTATATCTTTTTCCCCCTTCCTCCCTGGAACTGGGGGGCGGGGGGGGGGGAGGGGGCGCTGCCTGCGGTCCCAGCGTCCCCGCGCCCCTCCGGGTTCACTGCTGCCCTTTTTCACCGCGTTTTTTTTTCACTTTTCTGGATACACTGCAGTGCGGGATGGGGTGTGCGGGTGGCTTCCTTCAACAGACACACGACTCCTCCTGTTTGGTCTCCTTTTGTCTTTCCCCCCACCGGGGATTATTTTTCTGGGGGGTGAGATACCCTTTGAACCTGCTCCACGCAAAGAGCCGGTAAAGGAGGAGTTGGAACTTAATTCCACAGGCCAGAAAAGCGCTTTAAACTCCCAGTTTTGAGCCAAACTGCATTTCTGAGGGGCTGAAGAGCCACACAAACTTCCAGCAAAGTAGCTGCGGCTCCCTGAAGTGATAAATAAAACTAGTCAGGTACTTTTTTCTTTTATTTTTTTTCTTTTCTTTCAGAGTGCCATACAAATTGGGCCATGTTGACAGATGTTTGTCACTTAGTAACTTCTTTCCAAGTTTTTTTCTCTTCTTTCTCCCTCCCTCTCTCCCCTCCTCTAAGCCTTCTTCCGAGCTTGCTTTGTTGTTTTAAAATATGCATGTCTCTCAGGAATGCAAGTCACGAGTCCAAACTTCGTGTCCAACCTCCCACAAGAAATGATCCTTTTATAGGGAACCCGATATGTCTCAATCTGCACTTCACTCAAAGCCTCTGGATATAGGGCACTGGTCCCTGCTCAAAAATAACTCCGCTGAAACGCCTTTCCACCTAAAAAAAATCCCCACGAATGACTCTCTGGGAAGAAATATAGCTGCCATAACTAAAGAAGGCAGCGGTCAGAGGGAAATGCAGCACGGAGGTTAAGAAAAAAAAAATAAGGGGGGGTGGGGTGGGGAGAAAAAAAATACCGGTGAGCGAGAGAGTTTTTATTTCTGTGCTGGTTGCACTGGGCCATCATTAGCAGCAGGTTTATCAAGACGAGCCTCTGTGGCAGCTCCGGGTGCGTGGGGAGAAGGCGTCAGCTCATGAGGAGCAGAGAAGACGAGAGATTAAGGAGCAGAGCCCAACTCCGAGAAAAAGAGTAAGTGACCCTCAGTACAATGCAGGAGCCAGGGGACTGCCGGGCTTTGAATCGGCAGCCAAAGTTGGCTGGCGAGTGCGAACAATGGCATGGGAATAGGGAGAGGAGTGGGACGGGATGGGGGGAACACGGGGCGGGGAGGGGGGCGACCGGGACACCCCGGCTGGGAGTGCGTCCGGATCTCCTATCCTTTCCCTGCGGGGAGCACGGACCGCGGGTAGCGGCTGGGGATGGGGACAGGGACAGGGATGGGGCCTGCCCCGGCTTATTTACGTGGAAAAAGAAAAAAAAAGAAGAAGAAGAAAAAAAAAAATCAAGAGAAAGGGAGAGGGAGGGGAGTGAGAGAAACTTCCCAAGTGATGAGAAACAGATGAGCTCCTGCCTGGGTCACGTTTGCTCCCCGGCCCTGATGTGAAGTGACGTCAGCAGTTGCATACCCTATCGTCGTCAGAGCGAGCGGGACGGGGAGAGGATCCTTCCCTCTCCCTCCTTCCCCCTCTGTCGGGACAAACTTCCATCAGGATTATGCAAAACCGTGCCCGAGGAGCTCCGGGCCGATGCGACACTTTTCCCTCCGTGTGCCACGCCATCTACGTACCCCAACACACGGAGAGCTCGCAGGCCCCTGCGCCTATAGGAGCTGACGGGGCATGGGGTTTGCAGCAATATTTTACAGCACCTCTTTTAATACGCACCAGATGGTTCGCGACGAGGCTGCCCCAGCCAGCGAGCTCCTCGCTTTTTACTCAGCAGCATTTTGTTACAATTATACTCCATGCTGAGATCAATTTTATCGGTGACCTATTTTTTTTTTCATATTTGCAGCATTTTATGTTAAAAACAAAACAAACCAGAACCAAACCAAAACCCAAACCCGACCCTCCTCCTCAGCCCCTTGGCACAGGGGCAGGAGCGGTGGCTGCTGTCTCCGGATCGCTGACAGCTCTCCTTATCCTTCAGTAATGAGGCGCTCCTGCCTGTGTGTATACATGTGTGCACAGATAAATAATACATATGCATATTTATTCATTATATTTGATCAATAACGCTCCTATTTGTTAAAACTCAATTGAGTGTGCTCACCTGCCTGATAGCAAACATCACAGGGCGATAAATACTGCATACAGTTAATTATTATGCCGATGCATTATGCCACTCTCCTCTTATGTACTCAAGCCCCTCGTAAAACTCCTCGCAAACATGGGTATCTCTGACAGATATTTTGCTGCGGAGAGGGGAGAACCCAGTCCCCTGAAGACTCTGTGAATTCTTAAACGTTGACAGGAGGAAACTGTGGCTCATACATTCCTGCGAGCTAAACGCTCTGCTGTTAAGGAGGGAGAGAGCGAGCCATCTTGCCTAGAAAACATCCCAGGGTTTTTAATCCGGTGCCCGGGATATGTTAGCACGTCGTGCAGAAAGCTGCAGCCGGGATCGCCTTTTTCTCCTGGAGTTTTGGCACCCTCCCCGCTTTTTGCTGCAGAGCAGAGTCTGGTTTCGGTGTGGCTGTGTAAATAGCCAATTTACCCCTTTGCAGGTGTGTTCTCCCTACACCAACACTTTCCCCACTTATATAGGAACTCTTTTTTTTTTTTCTTTTTCCTACTAAAATCACAGATGTTTATTTTATTGATATAACCTATACCTCGGTTATGCCGGGAATAATATGCCTCGACTAACAGTAATTTAGCAAATAATAGAGGCGCTCTGGATGCTTTCCAATATTACACATGTACTTGGTCATAAAATGATATGTGAAAAAAATTAACATCTGCTTTCCTAAAATAAAGTGTTGCAAGTAGCTTTTTATGAATGCTTCCCTCATTTTAAAAAGAAATATGTAGAGATAAACTGGCATCCATATGTATAGCATGTATTTATAATGGTTTTAGGATATGAATGTAGCTATTCATTGCATAAGCCATTTAGAACTGACGTTTTAAAAGCTACTTAACCTCAGACATCCTTGAATCTTAAAGAAGGATTCCCAAAGATATTATTTAAAGAGGAATTTGCTGTAATTTAATTGCATATCAAGGCGGAACTGTGCACAGGCATGGCCCCGGATGCAGCGTTTAATACCGCTCCAACTCAGATTTTATTTACCTGCGTCCTGAAACACGTCCTCCCCTCTTCCCTTCAGACCAGACGCCCGGGAAGTGCGATCCAGCTCCCTCCTCCTCCTCCTCCTCCTCCTCCTCCTCTTTCCTCCGCTCCCACCTTTGTCCCGGGGACCGAGGCGATGCTTCCCGGCGCTGCTCACACACGGGCTATTTCACCAAGCTTTGCCCTTTGTTTGGGGAGGGGCGATCGGGGTCTACCACCACCCGTGTCTTTTTACCATTTCTGCAATAAAAGGCCAGACCCTTTACCGGAGGAGCCGCCGGAACGTTTTGCAGATGTTCTCTGCACCCAAAATGACCCTCTGATGCTTCGCCCCAGGAAGGGGCTCCGAGATGCTCCCCTCGCCTTGCCCTGCCAGAATGGAGATGCCAAAACCTACCGACCCCCGAGGCGAGGCTGACCCATGCTGGAGGGGGCGGGGGGGGGGGGGGGGGGGCACACTTGCAACCCCGGGGCTGCAGCTGCACCTTGGGGCTGAGCCCGCGTAGAGTGGCCCTGGTGTGGGGCCAGGGCATGATGGGGGGGGGGGGACATCAAATCCCAGCATCACTTTATATCCCCTCCTCCCAGATGTAGAGTCTCGGGGAGACCCTCCTCACTGCTGCTCAAAGCCTGGGGCCTACCCTACCCTGCCTCGAAAACTGGGGGTAGCAGCGGACGGAGGGTCTGGTGCCCTCTCTAACCCCTCGAGGAGACCCTGTGCCCCCCTCACTGTGTCTGTGTGCGTGAGGGGCAGAGTCGGCCGGCTTGCCCCATAGGTGTGGGGGAGAGACGTTAAGGAAACGGCCCCTCTCTGAGTGACAGGGCGCTCACCCCCACTCTCATTTTTTTTTCCTTCTTTTCTCCCCAAAAGGTCGACCGCTGCTAACGCGGTCAGGGAACTCTCCAGTGCTCGGCAGAGTCCCCCTGCTATTTGCTTTGGTGAGGTGGTGGGTTTTCTCTGCTGGCCCAGGGAGATGTGGGCTCAGGGTCAGCAAGGAAAAGTCACATACAATTTCTGGAGAGGAGAAAAGGAAAAAAAAGAAAACAAACCCACAACACTCAACATCCCCCATAACCCTGCCTGGGTTGGTAAAAACCATTAAAATATGTTAAGTGACATGAAGTTTGGATTTATGTGGACACACCGGACAGAAAGTGGACAGAGCCAGCAGGGAGAGTCGCGCTTTAAGACAGGGGGTCTTTATTTAAAGATGGTGTATTTATGGGGAAAGAAAGGGAATATCTTACAAAGCTCTCACTATACCCCCTATAACAAAACCTGTCACATCTTTACTTCTTGCTAGAAAAGAAAGAATGTCCTCATTTGAACATCTCTAAAGTGATTATTAGATGCCTCTCTAAGAAATCAGTTTGCGAGACCGAGTCTGAAACACACACACACGCACAGGGAAAAAAAAAAAAAAAAAAAAAAAGGGAGAGAAAGAGGAGAGAGAGATTTGTTCACACTGTGTCCATCTCTTATTTTACCTTCTCAATACCGCTGGAGTATCCTTCTGTCCGCGCTCTCACTGAAGGACCTTTCGTTAGTACGAGCAATCCTTGCTTTAAAATAAAAGATTTGCACCAAGCATGGGGAAAAAAAAAAAAAAAAAAAAAAAAAAAAAAGGTGGGGAGGGTGTGGGGAAATAAGAAATCCAACTCACTTTTTTTTTAAAAAAAAAAATATTATTGGCCCCCTCCCCCCAAGATGTGAGAACTTTTTTTTTTTTTCCCGAGAGTGTGAAATGAAGGACACAAAGACAGTATATCAGTGAAAAGAAGAGGCCTTTTAATGAGAACTAAAGAAAACCAAAACGTAGATGAAATGTACCGTAAAAGCTCCTTCAAAGTACAGTCTAATTCCCCTGAGTTCAGCCATCAGATAGATTTGGTAATTGGGAGTTTACTGCGCAGAGGTAAGGCAGCATGGTACGGATAACCCTGTATTTCTCCCTTTCAATAATTACAGATACGTTTCAAGGATTGTATTTGCACGCAGCCGTGAGATACCAGAGACCTCTTACTCCTGCAAATGAAGGAAAAAGCCAGTCCTCACCAAAAAAACCCCACCCAAACCCAAAAATCAAACCACCTGCATGCTGCAAGTTAAAATTATTCCCCTTTTTCTAATTGTGATCCTGGCTGCAGATGGACTTATAGCAAGGGCGATAACAGCACCAACTCTCTGCCGCTGCCTTTATTGGTGTTTGCCTCTGTGCCTCTAGGCTTTCATTTTGTGTGTGTTTTCTGACCTGAGCTTTTGCTGTCTCACAAAAAGTCTCCACGAGGAGCAGAGCGATAAATCCCACCAAAAATCAGACAGATTTCCTCATCGATGTGTAATAAAGTTAAAGGACATTGTTTTGTCAGACAAGCGCTAAGTAGAAAATAAATCTCTGGGTCTGGGGAAACAAACCGGAGTGCTGTTGGCATGTGTGTAAATTTACTTTTAAAAGCAATAAATCAATGTTAAATTAAACAGCTGGGCTCCGTATCTCGGAGAAGGTTTCAGGTTGAAGCAAACCTCGGCGGCGAGGTGCAGTCGAACACCCGGGGTGCATGCCCGGGGTGCAAGCCCCCCGCCTCCCTGCCCACCGGGAGTGTGGGGGAGGGGTGTGGGGGTACCTGATGGCATCCAGTCCCGGCCCACGGGTCGAGGGGCTGCCTGCGGAGCCCCCTCGCCTGGCTTGCGCCAGGGCTGACTATCGCGACCTGCCGACATTGCTCGGTCCTGTTACCACCCAAGCGTTAATTTCATAATTTCTGCACCACGAGGCAGATGCACAGCGGTCGCGGCAGAAAGGGGCAGGAACCTCTGCTGTTTTGGGGGTTTTTTTGGTTTGGGGGTTTGGTGTTTTTTTTTTTCAGTCATAACTCCCCATTTTAAGAGCTGAGTGAACTGAGTGTGAAGTTGGGAGCACCTGCTCGCCACGGAACCTCAGGCGTCGCTTGGCTAATCACATTTGCGGTCTGTTTTCAGAAATGCTGAAAGAGGGAGAAAGAGAGGGAAAAGGGAGAAAGGAGGTGGGACAGAAGAACAGAGTAAGAGAGAAAGGGGAGCAAGAAGGAAAGAAGAAGAGAGAAAGAGAGAAAGAGAGAAAGAGAGAAAGAGAGAAAGAGAGAAAGAGAGAAAGAGAGAAAGAAAGAAAGAAAGAAAGAAAGAAAGAAAGAAAGAAAGAAAGAAAGAAAGAAACGAAAGAAACAAAGAAAGAAAGAAAAGAAAGCAAGCAGCTAGAGACCTGCAGTAATGTTTTAGCACGCTGATGTAGACACAACGTGAATCAATAAGTTATTAAAACCCCCAAACAACAAAAGCAATATCGCAGAAGGGAAACCGGCATGGTTTTCTGTTAGGAAATACCTGCACGTGATTGAAGATTTTGAAATAATCAAGAAAAAAAATTAACAAGACTTGACAATAAAGGTATTCTAATGCACAGGCGTGCAGTGGTGTTAGTTATTTTCTGGGGCGGCGGGTGAGGTGAAGGGCTTGTGATGACTCCTCTGCAGCCCGAGCGCCTCGGGTATGCTCGCCGGACCGCTACGGGGTCCGCACACCACCGGGATGATTTTTGCAGAAATAATGCGACCACGACATAGAACCCTTTTTAAAAAAGAGAAAATATTTTATTTATTTTTATTTATTTGTCCCTAGGATCCCTACATGTCTCATAAATAAAAGGTGACCCTTGACGGGACGGGAGTCATTCAATACACCCTGCCTTTGTTTTGCTGTCTTTTAGAGGAGGTACTAAAACACACGGCAAAGTTTGTCCGCCCGTTGGTTTGTTTGTTTGTTCATAGGTAAGGACATTTTCAGTTCCTAAGTGTCACCCAAGGTGCTGCTGCTGCTATCAGGTGACACTTGAAGCAGCCTGTTCGCTTCCCCTTGGTGCCCTGACAAATCGCCTTGGCTCTTCGGGCGCCGACTGCGCCATTCCTCCTCACCAAGAACATACTTTATTCGTGTGTATATATATACACATATATATTATTGGGGTTTTTTGGTGCGTTCCTATTTTTCCTGAGATGGGATGGTGAGTCCTGGAGGTGAACAGCCCGCTGCGCGATGGTCCCCTCGCCCCCTACCCACAGCGCCCAGATCTGCGTGTCACACAGAATTAATTAAAAATTAAAATAAAATAAAAAGACGGAGAAATAGATTATCCTAATAAACAGGGGAACAAATGGAGGACGAAGAGCGGAGCGGTCCCTTCGGAAGCCGAGCGGGGCTTCGCTCCGCACCTGCCCCGGACCTCTCCGCCGCCGGTCAGCGCCGACCCCTCCGCACCCGCGTCCCGCTCCGCGCCCGCTGCGCGCCGCCGCCGCACCGCCGGGCCGCTTCCCGCGGCGGGGGCTAGGTGGCGCTCCGCCTCGCGGGACCCGCCGCGCCGCCCGCCCCCGCCGCCGCGGGCAGCACCGCGCCCGCGGAAAGCCCTGCGGGGCGCAAGGGGGGTGGCGCGATGTGGCGTGGGGGGGCCGCGCCGATGGGTGGGCTGTTTGCCCTAGTGTGCGGCGGGAGGGGAAAGGTGGGGGTGGGGGTGCTCTCTCTCGCCCACGCGTGTACTAAGCCACGCTGTGAACCGGCGCAGGCCTGGCGAAGGACGCAGATCCGCAGGATGGGGCAGATCTGCCGCCGGTGCCGTGGAGAAGTCTCCTCGGGGTCTCGTTCCAGGGGGAACACCATCACGTAGTGGGGAGTTAGCCCTCCGTCACTGAACCATCAGAACAATTATGATGCATTCAAAGCGCAAGTGCCATAAAACCAAACACAGGCCTTTGATCTCCTCAGTGCTGTGAGGCATTCCGTGCGGACATTTTATTTTATTTTATTTTATTTTATTTTATTTTATTTTATTTTATTTTATTTTATTTTATTTTATTTTATTTTATTTTATTTTATTTTATTTTTTATTTTTTTCTCCAATGCAAGCGTCAGTACCTGAGGTATTGATCTGCAACGCCAAATAGCGAGAGGGCTGTGTGTTATTTTCCAAAATCACCCCTCACCCTCTTAGGGCTCGGTTGCAACCGCCGTATTTAAAGACTAAACGTCAGGAGATACTATCTTCCCGCAGGACAGATATTAAAAAAGTTATTGTAGGAGGGATAAAACTAACAGAGAGTGAACTGGGGCTTTAGCCCACCGCAGACCTATGGTGAGATCAGCGCTAGCGTGGTCGCTACTGTTATTACTGTTATTAATTGAACTGGGGAGACCTATATCATTTACATCATTCCTGACATCACCTATAAGGCATTGGCCCTATGAGATGGGGAAAAGTAGTAGCAAACAGTGAATCAGCAGGCGCTGCCACGCAGACAAGGAGGGATGGGGATGATACCGAATTGCTCATTTGAACTCATTTTCTCAGAAAACGTGTCAGCTCCTTTCTCGGTGGGATGAATCCGAGGGAGTTGGAGTGGCCTGATTGGTAAACTTCATTAGGGATTTTTGGATCGGATTATTCGGATTTGGTGCCGTGGGATCTTTGTGGAGTCTCTCTCTCTCTCAATAGGTGTTAGGCTGTAACTAGGAGGCGCTGAAAACCTAAGGCGGAAAAATTTACAAGTTGATCAGCTACAAACCACACACTAAAAAAAAATTTAAAAAAAAAAAAAAAATCTGCTACTGTTGCAAACATATGTTACGGATTAAGTTAAGCAAATGGCTCTAGTTTTGCAAGGTTGAAAGCTGATAATGAAAACTTACATGCTAAAGAGTTTGGCTTTTGTTTTAACTCCAGTTACTTAAACGCTAGCAAATCCCCTGCACCTTTCAGGGAAATAAATAATAATAATAACAAATAATAATAATAAAGCACCCCAAAACTTCATCCAGCTGGGAAGGGAGCCGTAACAATTGCCCTTCCGTCGGAGCTGTGCCTGCCCCGAGCTTGGAATTTCCTCGCCAGCTAAGCTTGGCCAGGTATTCGTTTCAGGGAAGAAATGCGGGAGAGCTCTGAGCTTTCCCGGTCACTAAGCGCCTCAGCCCGCACTGCAAGCCATCCCCCTGTCCCTCATCGAGGGTGTCACGCCGGAGAGGCGAGCATCCCGTTTTCCGAAGGACTGTCAGCACCTTAGGAGTTTGGATTTGTTTTTCTTTCCCCTCTTTCTCATCCCTCCCGCAGCGCCGAGTGCTCCCGGCAGTGTCAGTGAGTGTTCCCTTCCCTGAGGAAGGCTGAGTCGAGGAGTGGGCTTTCAGGAGGAAGTCTGTGCCCCGAGCTCCCCCGTGGAGTTTGCCCCCTCTTCTCGCCCCCGCATTCCCGGCGGCGGTCTTCACTGCTCTCCCCGGGAGGGAGGTGCGTGTCGCGGGTATTCCCGCTCGCCCCGTACGTCGCGACATGGCGACAGGGCAAACTCCGGCTAGAAGTCAGGGCTGGTTCCCTGCAGCCGCACCGGTGGGGCCGAGGAGGAAAGGATGGAGGGGGGGTGTTTCAGTGGCAGCGGGATGGCGAGGAGGACCCCCGCCTGCCCGCGGGATGGGGAACGCGCGGGGACTTTCCTCCCCCCTGAGCTGACAGCGTGGATGTGACAGTGACAAATGGCCAAAAGACAGGAAAAGTCATTTCAAACGACTTTGCAGGGTTCCAGGAACAGAGGGAGAGGGAAGAGGAGAGAGGGTCTCGGGACCCCTCCTTGGGCTGAGGAAGATTTGTTTATTTCTTTCCAAGGGGAAGTGTGTGTGTGTGTGTGTGTGTGTGTGTGTAAGTCTTCGGGAAGGGAAATAAAACACATTTGCTCAATCCGCACGGGAAACTTTCTGTGCTCCCCAGGCAGAGGGGAGTCCAGACGGGGAAAAAAGCGTTCGGACGGTCCTTTCCAAGCGCGCAGAGCTCCGCATGGGCACGGGGCCGCGGCCACGGCCACACACGGCGGGTGGGCAGAGCAGGGGGGGACGTGGGGAGGGCGGCCGGTGCCGCCGTCTCCACCGGTGTGGGACAAGCGGCAGAGGCGGACCCAGTTCTGGGAAGGTAGACGGAGTAATAGAAACCTGAAAAAAAAAAATTAAAAAAAAAAATCCCACCTCAAAAAAAGCGCACGCAAACCACCAGAAAACGCAACTAAATCTGGGCAGCTGAGGTCAAAACCCCAAAAGACGGGTCAGATCCTAACGAAACTCCAGCGTTCGGATTTGCGTGTAAAGCTCTCGGAGAGCCCAGGGCTCACTGGAGGTCTGGGGGTGCTTTTTCCCTGACCGTTGTAAAGGCGCAGAGTGGAAGCCAGCTCTCTTTCCACCTACGCTTAAAAAAAAAAAAAAGTAAATAAAAAGCAAGACAGAAAGAGAGAAAGAAGGAAAGACAGGGGAAAAAAAATAACAACAACAAAGAAAAGGAAGGAAAAGAAACTGAAAGGAAAAAATAAACCATTATAAGTGAATATTCAGCGCTGCAAAATATTTGAGCCTTCGATCTCGTGTGTGTGTGGTGGAGACTTTGATGCAGACGTCTCCCTCCGTGCCGAAGCCGTTGGGCGAAGCCCCCTGAGCTGTGGGGGGAGCCGGGGAGGTGATGTGTGCAGCTCAAACGCCCCGCAGCCCCCTGCGGCGAGGGTCGCCCCACCCGGACCCCCGCTGCTCCGCCGCGGGTCCCGGCCCCCGGGGGCAGCCCACACCCCTTGGCAGAGGTCTGTGGCTGCTGGAGGCAGGCCGGGAGGGCTACCTCCGGACCACCCCTAGGAAACCCCCAAACGACAAAGGGGCGGGGGCGAGCCGGGTGACCCCCCACCAGCCGCGGCGGCGGGACTGCGGGGCAGGGGAACGAAGCAAACGGATTCCCGGCCCCTGGTCCCTCTAGCTGGCCCTGGTTGGGGAGAGGGACCCGAGAGGCGTGCCCCGAGCCGTGGGGTCCGCACGCCACCCCCCTCCAGGGACGGTACCCCCCACCTGGTGCGCTGCCCTGAGGCCGGGGGAGCGGCGATAGGTATCTCCCCGGAGCGGGGTGGGGGGTCGTGCGCCCTGTGGGTCGGGGGGATGCTCGCACAGCCCAGGAACAGCTCTGACACTTCCCGCCTCTCCCCGCCGCCCGGGAGGAGACCTGCACAGGCAGGGGTGCATCGGAAAATTAACATTTCACTCTTTTTTTTGTTGTTGTTTTCCTCTTTTTCCCCTGCCCGGGAGCCACGGGCTCTTCCTGCCAGCCCCGCTCCCGTAGGCGTGTCGTGACAGCCAAGTGACCAAGAAGCCTCCCCCAACTCTCCCTCACGATCCCCCACCCCGACGGGCATCCTGGCAGTGGGTGTCACCTGTAGGACAGAGAGGTCCCGACACTCACAGAAGATCCTCGACGGGACGGGACGGTGTCTAGGGTGGGGGGAGCATCCCCCCGGGGGGCGGCGGGCGTCCGGGGGGGATCCCCGGCGCACCGGCGGCAGAGGCAGCGGCGGTGGCGCTGTCCATGGTGCTGGGCCCGCCCCGCGAGCCGCTGAACCCCGCCACCGCCCGCCGGGACCCAGCGCCCCGGAAAGGGGGGATGGAGGCGAGGGGGCTGGTGCTCTGAGGACCCCTGGGAAGGACGGCTTCCTGCCCGGTGGTCCCTGTCCCCACCGAGCAGCTGGTTTTCGCTAGGGGTCCTGGCTTCGAACCGCACCACCGACTCAGTCGGTGGCGTGGGGAGCCGACGGGGAACCCCGCGATGGCCAACGCGACCCCCCCACCCCCCCACATCCACCCTCGCAGTGCCCAGTTCTGTCACTGCCCCAACACCCCCACTCCCCCCCCCCCCCCCCCAGCCAAAAGGGGATGCACGCTAAATTGGCAGAGAGTACAAAGGAAACCATTATCATAAACATAATCATCATCATCATCATAATCTTAACAACCTTTCTGAAAGGCACACGGGGAGGTGTGCGAGGGGAAGGTGTCCCCCAGCCAGCCCCCGGCCTCAGCGTAAACCGAAGGACGGGTGTTAATTGAATTAGCGAAGAAACTCCGTGGGAGCAAAGGCAGTAGGTGCGGGAAGAGGATGGAGGAGGCGGGATAACAGGGGGCAGCGAGCGGCGAACTGCCGGATCAATATCCATCAGTCCCGTGTAATGTTAAGACGTTCCCTCCAGAAAACGCAGGCAAGCAGGACCGAGCACAGTATGGGGGGGGGGAGACACACACGTTACTTCTGTACCTGCGCGTTGCGGGGAGGCGCGGGGGACCCTTCTTACCGAGGGCTGTGCTATAGGAAACTAAACAACATCTCGTTGTTTGGCCAGCCGAGCTTAGAAATAAAGAAAAGGAGTGAAAACAGCCCCGGGAGGAGGAGGGATGCGCAGGAAGGTTATTTATCTAATTGTGCCAGAGGCAGCAGCTCTGCAGAAGGAGTCTGGAGGCAGAAGTCTGGGGACAGCCCTTTACCAGGCGTTAGGGGATTAGGCAGGGCGTGAGTAAAGAGAAATGGAAACGAGAGAAGGAGAGGACCCAGGCCCTTCTGCGGAGGGGTCAGCTCTCTCCTGCGCCGCATTTAGTGGGGAACCATTCATAGTGTTGTCTCCGCCGAGATAAATCAGCCCGCAAATACTCATGTTTACTTGTCCCCGCTTGAGGGGTGCGGGGGGTGTGAGGGAATATTTAAGCGGCTCATGTCAATTAGTCGCCGGGTAGAGGATGACTGGGAGCGGGGTCTGCCCGGCGGTCTCCCCTCGGGGTGTCCCCGCAGGGAGCGGCCCCTGTCCCCGCATCCCCCGGCTCCCCGGGACACCGCGCCGGCAGCCAGACGAGTCTGGCGAAAAGTGTCTTGTCTCCCAGCACTATTTTTATTTCCCACTCGTGTTTCACCTTGTCCCTGGAGAGGAGGCGGTGCGAGGCTGGCGCCTGCATGCAGCAGGCGTGGGGAAATCACTCCGGAGGCTACAACTTCCCCACCTAACTCCCGCAAAACTTCGCGAATGCCAGTCTGTGCTGGAAATCCGCTTCCCCCGAAAAGGGTTCCTCAGGATGGTGTTAATGCAAGGAAAAAAAGCAAAAAACCCGAAACGATAGGAGAGCAGAATCGCTCTTCACCCTCCGGACTTGCAACCCACGCGACCTTGCAAGCCAACCACCCTTCCAAGGCGCTGCTCTCTCCGCCACGGGGTCAGGAGATCAGTACGGTCTGTGTTACTAGAAATAAACCCTTTTTAAAGTGTTTTTCCTTCCCAAGAACTTAGACGGACCCACTTCCCCCGGCAAGGTGACGGCTTGGAGGACCAGAGAAACCTTTTGGGTTTATCAGTGAGGTTAAACCTGGGCAGTACATCCCCCACGATCTGCAGCTCACCCACACCTCTGAGAGGTCCCCTCCGGAAGTCTACGTGGATAGTTTAATTTTATTCCGTTTAAATCGACTCCGAGCAAGAGACAAAGATCTCTAGCAGTCCGGGTGCGGATGGAGGAGGAGGATGGGGAGGGGGGGGGTCTTCATCGCCGGTCAGTTCCCATCACCAGGCCCTTTCCTCCTCGTAACAAGGCGTTTTGATCCAGAGGGAAACTGGGGAGTGTGTGTCATAACTGCAACGTGCGGTCACTGTGCAATTGAGGGACCAGAACAAATCCTGCAGCTGGGGAAATGGTTTCCTTCGTTATTTGTGCCCAATATTATATGTACCTTTATACAGGGGGTCGGGGAGGAGGGTGAGGGGGAGCGCTTAGCAGAAATAATAAAACTGCCCTGAATGGGTGAAATTAAACCCACTGGTCACTACGGGCTTGAGAGAGGGGGCGATTATCTGCACTTTTCCCATTTGGCCACTATTTCCCCCCCCGCCCTCCCCTCATTTAAATGACAGTACTTAGGACGGCGAAATTTAGAGATGCAGTAAAGCTGCTTGTCTGAATCCACTTTGAAGTAATAATGCTAGTGGGTCTGAAATCCAGATCTACGAGCTAATCTCTAGTTTTGCCTTCAAACGGAATTCAGTTACAAAGAGCTTGGAAAGATTTTGCGTCTATTCAAGAGGCACAAAATCTTTAATTTTCCGAGGAGCAAAAACTCCCCAAGAAACTTCATATAGCTCCTTAGGTTTTGCTTAGCATACGTGATAAAACATTGATTGTCGCAGTTTGGTGACCCATGAAATTTGGGGGTTAGTTTTCTCTTCAGACCAGAGCATATAATTATGCAAATAAAGAGCTGTCACTGATCTAGTGAAATACTCACAAACACATGCAATCCAAAATGGCACAGAAAAGTGAAAATTTGTGGTATTATGATGGTACAATGATAAATGACATCTCCTTCCAAGTTTCTTGAGAACTACATTTTTCACACTTTGTCGGGTGCGTCAACATAATGCGGGAACACACAAACACGCGCACACATACACACGTCCCTGCGAGATCCAGACACCCACGAATGCGTGCACAGGCACGCGCGCGCGCACACACACACACAGACACACAGACACACACACACAGAGACACACACACAGACAGACACACACACACACACGCACGCACGCACGCATCCCTCGACTCTGTAAGATGCAGCTCTACCCGGGTGTACGATGGATGTACACATTCTTGGCAGGTTATTTTTGGTTTGGCTGACTCGAGAACGGTGCAATATGTGGCTCCACGCAGCTTTATAGATCTGACACTTTCCGTTTGTACTTCTGAATGAAACTCCTGCGAGGGGGGGGAGGGGGGGGGGAGGGGGAAGAACCGAAACAATTAGTGATGTTTCTCGGGGACAGAGGAAAAATGCGCATTCCTATGAAAAGCAGCATCATCTTTTGAGCGAGTCCGGAAAAATCATATCGGGATGACGGTAACCAGCGCACAGCCATATGTGCGCAGTGCAGATGAGTGATTTATTTGCTTTTTTCCCTGCATTTTTTTTTTTCTCCACACCCCCCCCCCCCCCCCCCTCAGCCCTGCTGTGTTTGGGGGTCCGCTGTTTTCCTCGTGGAACATTTGTTTTTTTTCCTCCTGCCCCTTCTTGGCGAGAAAACTATATTCTTTTTGGCCCATCACTGCAACCATGGCATTTCGGGTCGCACAGCCTTTTGGACAAGGACGGCCATGAGCCTGTCGGTCAGGAGGAACTGAGGGATGCTCCTGTAGAACCTATCCCAGAGTAAAATTTGATGGGTTTTTTTGTGGTTTATTTGTTATTTAAAATTTTTTTAAGTCTCTTTTGGGCTCCCAGCCCTGAAGTTACTCATGGCACAGGCAGTTGCATGGTGTCAGGTGTCAGGGGGTTTCCCCGTGATGAAATCGGAGTAGGGTGATGTCACCCATCACGGCTTGAGGGATCAGGCGGCGCGCAGCTCTGAAAACATCGACCCGAAGGAATCAATTAAATCAGCATTCATCCCTCCTCAGTCTGCTGTATGACTGTAGTTGTCACCTTTCCGGGCGACACGGACGTGGCGGTAGATTCCGGGATGCTCCCACCCCGTCCTCTGGTCCAGCTTCCCCGGGGCTCTCCCCTTCCCGCAACCCGCGCAGCCTCCACGGGCGGGGGCGGAGATTCCGCCTCCCCCAGTGTGTCCCCCGAAGTGTCCTCCGCGATAACCGGTCAATTCCCTCTCCCGGGGTGTATGTTTATATTGCTTATGGTTAGCTAAAGGGGGAGTGAGGTGGGGGCGCGGAAGCGATGGGAGGCGCAGCTCCACGCTACCCACCGCGGAGGACGGTGCGGGGACACAAAACGCGCAAGGGCGAAAGAAAAGAGCATCTTTATTTTTTAGTTCAGTGCAAGTGGAGAAGTACCAGTGGCGAGGACCGCCGCGCCCCCCCCCCCCCCGTGCTTCACAGCCCCCTACAGAAGCGGCAACGCGAGCCGTGCCAGGTAAAGAAAAAAGCTGCTAAAAAAAGGGCAAACCGTTACAGTAGAAATTTTTGTACACTTCGTCTCTTAGCGACACTTAAATAATAATAATAGATCAGTTTCTGCGACATTTGTCACCCCGAGGGTCAAACCTCCCCAGGCCTCCCCGGAAGCAGCACAGACACCCCAAACACGCGGCCGAAACCCCCACCTCCTCCCCCGCCCGGCCCCCCGGGGTGCACGGCGACCCCCCGGGGCGGGGGAAACTCCTCCCCTTCGGAGGGGTTAAATGCAGCAAGGTGGCTGCTGGAGCCGGGCGGGCGGGAAGGGAATCGCAGCCAGGGATGCCAGCGCTCCGCGGGTGCGGAGAGTCACCCCCCCTCATGGGAACCACTGCCTTTGTTCCGCGGCGGACGGGGGTATCCCAGCTCCAGCATCACCTTGTTTTAACACTTTCTCCCCGCTCCCCCCGCGCCATTTCTGGCCCCCGGCTGTGGGATAGGAAGTATTGCATGGGGAGCGGTGGGTGGGATGGGGGTCCCAAACCCATGCGTTTTGAGTTTTGCCTCCTTGGCACTAACAGCATCAGAGGCTAGGCGGGCACGGCCATTGAAGAAAAGATCACTTTAATTTAGCATCATCAACACTAAAGGAGTATAATTAGCCCACTCGCTTGCTAGGCATGCTATCAGGCACGTCTTGTCGCTTATCAGACATTTTAGCAGAGAAAAGCTGCTGACAGCGACAGTGGTGGCTACAGCCACACACTCTGCCCGTCCCTGCCCCATGTGAGGCATGGAGTGCCCAGTAAAGTGGGGACAAACTCACGATTTTAGGGAAAAATTACAGAATCACAGACTACTATAATGATTTGGGTTGGAATACCATCTAGTTCCAACCCCATGCCATGGGCAGGGGCACCTCTCACTGGACCCAGTTATTTCAGTTGTAACTAGACCATTATAAATCATGTTCTATCATTTATAGAATCATAGAATCACTATGGCTGGAAAGGACATCCAGGATCACCTAGTCCAACCTTTATCCTATCATGTCCCTAACCACTAGACCATTAGACTATGGTCTCAAGTGCCTCATCAACCCTTTTTTTGAACATCTCCAGGGATGGCGACTCCACCACCTCCCTGGGCAGCCTGTTCCAATGTCTAACCACCCTCTCAGTAAAGAACTTCTTCCTAATATCCAACCTAAACTTCCCCTGACACAACTTGAGGCCATTTCCTCTCATCCTATCATTAGTAATTTGGGAGAAGACACCAAGACCAGCCTCACTACAACCTCCTTTTAGTTAGTTGTAGAGAGCAATGAGGTCTCCTCTCAGTCTCCTCCAAGACTAAACAACCCCAGTTCCCTCAGCCGGTCTCCATAAGGCCTGTTTTCCAGACCTCTCACCAGCCTCGTTGCCCTGCTCTGAACTCACTCCAGCACCTCAATGTCCTTCTTATCCTGTGGTGCCCAGAACTGGACACAGCACTCAAGGTGTGGTCTCACGAGTGCCAAGTACAGGGGCATGATCACCTCCTTACTCCTGCTGGTCACACTGTTTCTGACACAGGCCAGGATGCCATTGGCCTTCTTGGCCACCTAGGCACACTGCTGGCTCGTGTTCAGTCGGCTGTCAACCAACACCCCCAGGTCCTTTTCTGCCAGGCAGCTTTCCAGCCACTCTTCCCCAAGCCTGTAGCGCTGCATGGGGTTGTTGTGGCCGAAGTGCATGACTCAGCACTTGCCTTTGTTAAACCTCATACAATTGGCCTCAGCCCATTGCTCAAAAGGTTCCTCAAAGCCCCATCCAGCCTGGTCTTGTAACACTTTCAGGGAGGGGGCAGCCACAGCTTCTCTGGGCAACCTGTGCCAGGGTCCCATCACCCTCACGGTAAAGAATTTCTTCCTACTATCTAATCTAAATCTACCCTCTTACAGTTTAAAGCCATTAACCCTCGTCCTATCACTACAAGCCCTTGTAAAAAGTTCCTCCCCAGCTTTCTTGTAGGCCTCTTCCAGGTACTGGAAGGTTCTATAAGGTCTCCCTGGACCCTTCTCCAGGCTGAACAACCCCAACTCTCTCAGTCTGTCCTCATAGGGGAAGTGCTCCAGCCCTCTGAGCATCTTTGTGGCCCTCCTCTGGAATTGCTCTAACAGGTCCATGTGCTTCTTGTGTTGGGGGCCCCAGAGCTGAACACAGCACTGCAGGTGGGGTCTCGTGAGTGGAGCAGAGGGGCAGAATCCCCTCCCTCAACTTGCTGGCCATGCTGCTTTTGATGCAGCCCAGGATACGGGTTGGCCTTCTGGGCTGCAAGCGCACCTTGACAGCTCATGTCAAGCTTCTCATTAACCAGCACCCCCAAGTCCTTCTCCTCATGGGTGCAATAATAAGGGAATATCCATGGGATGGCAAGTCATTACAAACCTGGCATATGAAAACAGAATCAACTTCGCATTTAAAAAAACCAGGAAAACAGGAAAATGTGCAACTTGTCTTTTTTTTTTTTTTGGTCATATTTCACAGTGTGATCCAGACAGTTAATGAATAGGCATTTTTTCTTTAAAGTGGAGCTTTCAAAAGGAAGAGAAGATCTACAGATAATGCCATTGATCTGGCAGGAGGAGAAAATCTCTACAACAATCTCTACAACAAAGGGGCTTTTCTATAAATCTGGACCAGACTTCTTGGACCCTCCTCCCAGCAGCAAATGGGAGAGTCAAGAGTTGATCCCACTTGGTCCCAGAGAAAGAGAAGGCTACTGGGTGTAAAATCACAGCCTGGTTAGCACTTCTGAGTGAGCGCCATCTTTAAAATAGAGTAGTTCCTGTTTTGTTCTGTCTCGAAAGAGAAGGAAGCAGCAAAAAATCCTGCAGGCAACAGGACCACGATGAAGCTGTTAAATTCTGGCATCAATTTGGTGCAGGGCTACGTCAAGGCAATTAGAGCTGCACCACGCTGCACTGTGCAGTACCACTGTCAGCCTTAATCGGCGCGCTGATGGGCAGCACGAAATCCAAGTTACAGCCCACAGGAAGCACAACCAGTGAACCCATATTGCTTTGACAGTTGCACTCATCTAGAAATAATGCAAAACGCTATTTAGATGTATACATCACGACCCAGTGCTCTAGGAAGAAAACAATCTAATGAGGGGCTGGGAGACTGCTTGCAGAAAACAAGCAGTGAAGAGGTTGTTGTTGTGGCTATTTTTTAAAAAATTTTTCCTCCCTTCCTTTTACAATTCTTCGTATTTTATCCTGTTGGAGCGCCGTGTTGGGGTCGGTTTCACTGAGCTGTTCTTTGCCTCTACTGCCTCCCTGAAGAACTTGAAAATAGATGGAAAACTCTTCCAGGAAGTTAGTTCATGGCGTTCTGTACCTGCAAAACACAAAGGTGACAGTTTGACCTGGGGTTGTTTTGCTGCTGCTGGCCCAGCTCACAGCGTGTTAATGCAAAGCCTGGGGAAGTCATCCAGCTGCTGGCAGCTAGTTGTGGGGGAGCCTAGGGGTGGTGGGTTCAGGGCTGCCCCGCTGCTGAGCTCGGGGGCAGCTGCGCAGGAATGACCGTGTACATGTACACACAGACACACACACACGCACATGTATGGCAGCCAGATCAGAGATCCTGAATGTGTTTCAGGCCTGGGACAGTGAGACCCCAAAGCACTGTGTGAAGTAAGGCTTTGTTAAAGCATCTCACCTGTTCCACCTAACTTGGAAAAAAAAGTGTCTGTTTTTCAGGGTTGGGGTACTTTGCACTATTTCTTTTTCATTTTAAATTGCCTTTAGCCCGGTATATGCATTTTTAACTGACAGAGAACACCTGACCTGAACACCTAATGCACCACGAAGACACTCTTTTCCCAACAAGCCCATACATGACACTGAGGCAGTAAAGAGGACCTTTCCTGTTTATCTCCTCCCTCTGCATACAAATTCACCTCCACCTCTTTCTTTCTGGTGGGCACTTTTATTGTTTTACAAGTGTCTCCTTCAACGCACAGCGCATTTGCTGTACTTAAACCAAAAAACCCCTGGAACAACCTCCAAAACAGCCTCTAAGATGATGGAGATAGGGAGCCAAGGACTGTGAAAGAGTTGGGATCTCTTTCTGGGTAACCCAATTATGCAGAGATGCTGCCTGGAAGTCTCTGGATCCTGGGCCTCCGTCTGATACTTTAACATTGTTAATGATAATTCTTTAGTCTGTAATAGTAGGTCATTGCTATGGTTACTCTACAATGGTGCAACACTTCGATTTTCCCTTCAGCTATTCGCTGAGACCCAGTAACCACATTTGTTGCCTAGCAACAGTTTTGTGATAGTATCACAATCTGGGGGTGACAACAATGAAGGACATGGTGACCATGGCCTGCCCAGTGAAGAGGGATGCTGTGTGGGGCAGCCCAATTGTCCCTGGGGTGGCCAGCAGTCCCCTGGCATGTGGGACAGCTGTCCTGGAGGGATGCTCTGGCACGGTGCTGCCTGCACATCCACCTTCATGTCCCTGCCGGGACCCTCACCCCTGTGTACCTATCCTTGGTGCGTCCTTGCTGGCTCCACACACACTGTCCCCTCCAAGAAGTCTTTGATGGAGGTACTACCCATCAGGTCGCCCTCCCCTGCTATCTCACAGGCAGCCACCAGACAAGCTCCTCCAAAAAAGCCCTCCGCAGAAAGACAACACTTCCCACGCAAAGAGGTGTTTTTGTACAAAGAGGATCCACATCATGCACACAGGCAGATTCCCCCCTCCTCTCTGCATTCATTGTACAGAGACGATTCATGACATATTACACAGATCTCCCAGAGGCACCTTTTCTACAAACACTTTCCATCTCCAAATTCACCCATCCTTGTGTGAAACTTCTTTGCCGGGAGGCAGTCCATCACACCTTACAGGTGGCTTTCAATGCACACCACCTACCCCATTCCCTACAGAGAGCCACCCCATGCCCACACTTGCTGATACTTCTTCCCTATGGGGTCATCCCATAGGCAGAGGTGTCCCACCACAGCAGAAGGATACAGCTCCCCTTCCAGCACAACCCACAGCCTAACAGACATGTCCCTCAGGTTTTGGCATGGTCGGGTGCACTACGATTGCCCACTGCCATCATGCAATGACACCAGCAGAAATGTCATCTCCTGAAGCTGGTTTTATGGAGGGACAGGTTGTCCTAGCACACCCCCAGGACACTCCTGCAGAGATATGCCTCCCCACATGCCTGTGTCACAGTGCATGGTAACATCACATTGAGCCCCAAGTGGCAAAACCTCTCGTGGCTTTCTGGGCCCTACAAGGATACACGCACTCCTGCCTGCCTGCATCCATCCCCTTCTGTCTCAGTCGTATTCATCCTCATTAATATCCACTGGATTAAATTAGATGAAAATATAGGCAGTGAACACTATGCTGTTTCCCCCCCCCCCCTTTTTTTTTTTTCTTTTTCTTTTAATCAACAACCTTCCTCCTCTGTGAAAGGGCCATCCAGAAACAAAAAAATGGCAAAACAATAAGTTTCTGAAGCCTCTCTGTCCCTTTCTCTGTCCTGCCTTCTCCCATGCACTCTCCTCACGTCCTCAAAAGAGATCTGGCTCACATTCACCGGTGCTACTGAAACTGATTAACCTACAGCTTTTCCACAGCAACCCCTCTCAACCCACCCCTCTCAAAAAACAATTCAAGCTCTGAGTCTAGAGGGACTCAATGATTCAGCGGTCTAAAGCAATTTTTACATTCCCTATTTTCCTTTTCCTAGTAACAATCTTACTGACAGATGAACAATTTCCCTGGTGATAAAATCACTACAATGGCTATTTAGTTTCCAGGACTATGATGATTCTTTGCTTGATTAATATTGCAATAAGAAAAGCTTGCCAAGTATCTGCCTTGGCCCTTTATAGTCATTTAAAGGTCAAATTTTGTCCTTACGTATTCACATTCAACTACTACTAAAGGGAGAGCCCTAAAAATTTAACACTGCACAGACTGTGCATCTATGATTTATATATCAGAGGCTTGGAAAATCAGACAGAAGCAAGAGGAGTTATGTCCTAAGGGTGATGACAGATTTGGCCATAAGGTTTTCACCAGAGGAAAAATATCATTGATGACTGCAATCTCAATTGTGTATTTAGTAGTAGACAAATCTAAATTAAATGCATGAACAGTCATCTATTTTTCAATGGGAAGAATAATTTGTGAAAGTCGGATAATCAGAAGCAGTTGTACTAAAGCCAAGGTCCTGTAAGGTACACATGCACCTTTAGCGCTCTCTAATCTCAACGGCTGTGATGATGAACTGCATGATTCAATATACCGTATTAAGCGATGGGTTGTTGTACAACGTATAGTGATTTCAGACATTAATTCTTTGAGAAATCTGAGAAGTATGTTGCAATGAAAAGACACAAAAACTGTTGCGTGTGGGAGACAGCTAGAACATCCTAAAATATGCTGAGGCTACAGTCACAGGAGAAAAAAATACCAATCCCTCCCTCCCAGCCCCACAACAAGAAATGAGAGAAATGTCAGAAAAGCAGAGTCACCTTCCAGCTGCTACCATGGGAAGATGCAGGGAGAGACGGAGGTATATTTTAACATGTATAGAACATCATTGGAAAGGAGCACCAAAGAGAAGGTAGATCCAATAATGCGTGAGGTGAAATGAGTAATGACTGTAAAATGGTGAATGAGTTTCAGAATCAATTTACCCACCACCACAAACATATACTGACAACTAGAAATAATGAAGACTTGCCAATAGAGTTGTTGAAACAAAAAAAAATCAGGTAAGGGAATACTTTCAAAAATTTAATATACAAATCATCAGGTCTGGATGACACGCATCTGAGGGTCTTCAGGGAATCAGTTAATGAACTTGCTGAACTACTGGCAATTATTTCTGAGAATTCATGCACAATCAGATAGGCACCAGAGAAGTGGGGTGGGGGTGGGAAGAAAAACAATGCTAATTTGAGAAAAGGAGGATTAATTGAAATTTGCCTTCATATGTAAAATTTACCTTTGAATATTAGTAAAGTAAGAGATCAACATTAAGAAAAGAACGCAAGCTCGTTTAGGGCAACAGGAGCCTTAGAACAGAACAGGCTCAGATAAAATCCAAACTCAACCACTTTATTGAATCACAAAAATCAGCAGGCAAGAGATTTATCCATTGCCACGTCTTTCTGAATTGGTCAAACTGATAACTTTGGGGTGGTGGGAACCTGGGGAATCACTTACAATAGATTATGACCTTCACCACTCTAACGGGCTGTGGTCACCCCTGCCTCTTATTTGCAAATGAGTCACTTTACTCCAGCCGCGGAGACCTCACAATACTTGAGATTTATGGTAATGTGGCTCCCAACTGTGCCATGCTATGCCCGAGCCTGCTCTAGCCGTGAGCAGCACGTCCACCAGCGCCCACAGTGCACATGGCATCTCTGCAGGCTGGGTCCAGACTCAGCATCTCATCTCAACTCATCTCATCACATCACGGTTCCTCGCTTGCAGTTTGGGACTCTGCTCTCTGCAATTACCCTGCAAGTCTGGAAGAGTATCACAGTTCATCAGGTTCACTACATTTCAGCTGAAGAAAGGTGAAACTCTGCATCTATGAGACAATGTATAGTACCTCAGACTGTCTTGGAAATGGGTGCTGGTGCACTTCTTGGGAAGTGGCTAGAGCACTTGTGAAGACAAGTAATAAGTAATGATATGGGTTGAAAATATATCTGTGAAGTCCCAGAGGGACTGGTATTAGGGCTTGAGTCTTTTAAACATGGTTATCAGTGATCTGAAAGAATAATGAGAGTGCTTATTAGTTAGATTAACTAGTAGATGATATATTGAATTGGAGACAATGCAAACATAAGAAGGGCCAGAGAAATAACAATAAAAAGGGCAGCCTGAACGGGTAGGAAAAATAAGGAAGGGGAAAAGCAAAAAATGAAACTGGGATTGGTGCCTGCAATGGCGGCCATGAAACACGACTGGGCAAATGACCTCAGTTGCCCTTTGCACATGTGTGCTAACGTGTTTTTGCTGCATCCCCTTTTCCACTCAGGAAAAGTAGCTCTTCACCCAATGAAGCCAACAAACTCCCCTGTCCGAAATCACAACACCTGTGAAGGGAAGGAGCTCTGCAATTCCCATAATTCATGCTAGCAGAGTGATTACCAGCTGTGTTGCCCTCCTACAGTGTCTGCTCACTGCGCTGGACAAAAGCCTCCTCCCGTGGTGCTCAGAAGATGCGCAGCACAATGCTGGCCCCCCGCCGCGTTTACAAGATGTGTGGGACAAAGGTTTCCCATGCTGCACAGGAGCTGAGAGAGATCTCCATATGCGCCTCTGCGCTGAAATATTTCTGCAGAGAAAAGTTCACAGGCTGAAAAGTTTCTCCACAGATACTAGTCGCACGGCTGACCCCAGGTCTGCTTCTGTAAGTGGTGGCTCATCTCTAAGTAGTGTGGGCTTCAAAATGAATTAAGGGTGATCCACGCCTCAGGGTTTAGTCCCCATCGGGATGGAGAGCCTTTCTGCTGTTCACTGTCTTGCTCAGTGGAGAGTTTGCAATTGGTCTCATCGAGAGCGAGCTCTGTCCCCGTGGTCATGGTCCACACCGAGACCCTGCCATGTTGAGAATGTTAATGCCTGTTTTGGGCGAGACGTTATCTTTGGAATCTTGTCCCCAAACACTGGCAGCAATTGTTTTAACATTTATAATTTAAGCCACAGCAGTAGAAAAGGCCTTACGAAAAGGCCTTGAATGCTTCAAAGGGTGAAATGCAGACTTCTGGGGGGCATTCGCACAAATAGAAGCACTTTAAAACTTACTAAATGAGTTTTATCCTTATTTCCACAACTCTTGAGAAGCAACAAAATTCATTTTTCCTTTACAAATAAATGAACAAGTCAACCCCATCTGACCTGGGAATGCGAGTGCAATATGCCTTTGAGAAAGGATTTTTCCTCCTGAAAGTTATAAATCAATGGAAATGTCTTCCTTTCTTTCTTACATTATCTACACACACACACAAAGTCTTCATATAAAACTTTAACTCTTATTTATGTGACTCTGTAACTCTGGTGTGAGGCAATGATACTGTTCAAATCCTCATGTATGTGTGAGAAAAAGACACTTCCTGCCTCTTGTTGCATCCACTCTTCTGGATGCTGTTGAATGACTTATGTATCACACAGTTATTTCTAAACAGGAATTCAACTTTTTATTATCTTTGAGAGCATCAGATGTTATCGAGAATGACAGAACTATTTTTAATTCATAAGGTTTCTCCATTTAAGATTCCTGGATCCTATGGATCTGTTCAGGAAGAAATTATTGTGCCTGTTGTGACTATTCTGCTGATGTAAACCTTCAGGTCTCAAACCCCAAAACAGAAGAAGCTCTCAGAGCATCACTGGTAAAGCTAAGGAAAAAGGAAATTAAAAAAAAAAAAAAAAAAATTCCTTGCTTAAAATCACAAAATACCTCTGACAGGGAGGATGAGAGCTTCAGGAAAAATTGTGAAGGATTCCATTAGCTCAAGAGCCTTGAGAACCAATGACCTTAGGAGCTTCTATGTATGCACTTCTAGACATCGTAATGGTAAAGAAAGATCAAAAGCTTAGGCAAAATAAAGAGAGAAGCCATACACCAATTAATGAAATTGAAGTAGTGATTTCTGAGGGGACATCAAAAACCAACAAAACAACCCCCAAACCTTGGTGAGTTTAGTTTGGCTAAGAAGTAATAGCTTGTGGAGTCATGGACATGATAATAATCTAAAAGCAACTTTGCAGGGAAGTGAATTATTCGGAGGAGCCAAGAGGGAAGAAGCAGAGAAACCTGAAGAAATTAAATACAGATTATAAAGGGGGCTTAGACACACAGTAAGCTGATTTAGGTGCAATATTCATCCAAGGAAAACTGTGGGAACCTTTGTGGCAATGCTAGAGAAGAGCCTACACACACTAAAGACATTTTATACTTGATTATCATCCCCTGTGACAGTGATCCATGTTTATTTTTCTTGGACATTTATTATCTCTAGTATCTTCAGTTGGATGATGGAAACCGAGCAACAAGCATCCCACCAACCCAGAACAAAGATTACCTCTGAACTCCCACCCTTGCACCCAGCTTTTTTCCACCCCTCATTTACAACACATAAACTACTCACAAGAAGCAAGTGATTTAAAAAGGTAGCAAAATCTTTAATAAAATCCTCCTGCCTCGCAGGCAACAGATGCAAAGATTCACGCAAAAGCTCAGTGCAAGCAAGGTTTGAAAAGCAGGAAAGAGACAGGAGGCTAACACAACTGTTGTTTTTCACTACTCTTCATCAAATATTAAGGGTAGTTGCATGAGCACAGGTCATTTGTTTGTTCCTCTGTGCACTAACTGGCCCAGTAAGTGAAAGTTGCAAGGTTATTCCCTCCCGAGCACAAGTTACCAAAAGTCAGGCAATTTTTTGGGTCACCAGAAGTCAAGTAATTTTCTTTTGAGTATATATTCAAAAAGGAAAAAAAAAAAAAAAGTATCAAACAGCTATAGGGCCTTCTCACTAAGAACCAGGCATCCGTGACAGAACTGCTGTTAATACCAATACAAATAGTCATAGTAATACCAATTGCACACAGGTGCATTAAAAAAAAGAAGGAATCACAAACAGTTAAAAACTCAGGCTGATTAAATAACATTTCAAGAGACAGAAGAGTTACAGGATCTCATGCTGTGGACTGGACTGAATTGCTGGTCTGGGGTAAATAGTTTGGAAAAGCAAATGCGTCCTTGGGTCTAAAATTTCACAAGAAGTCTTTTGCACCAATGGGCAGGAATGCAGGCAAATGGGCAAACCCGCATAGATCTGGTCTCATCAATGTGATGAGCACTGTGAGACTGTCTGGCTGTGGACACAGGCAATAAAGAGCAGATGCTGGGGTGGATCCAGACTCTGTCAACAGCAGGAGAACTCGGGGGTTCTCGAGTGGCACCGTTTGCATGGACACCTCTCTGAGGTGCCACCTCTCCCAGCCCTGCTTTTGGAAGGGGAAAGGGAGAGACTTGGCCACCCATCAAAGGGCAAGGGCAGTGTCAGGCAGGAGAGGTGCCACCAGCCAGCTGAGGCTAAATCCACCCAAATTTGCACCAGGACCTCCCAGGCAGCTGTGAGGATGAAGATGCACTGGCATCATTCGAGGACTGTCAAAGCAAAGGGAAGCCACAACAAAAAACGAGCCCCCCAAATCTGTGCCAAGGTGGTGGTGGGATGGCCTCCGAGAGAGCCTTGTGTGAGGATATTCTACTTGCTAAACATCTGCGGTGCTGCTCCGCACAGTGAGAGGCAGCAAGGAAAACAGGAAGCTGGTGGGACACTAAACAAGATCATGTCAGGCTTCCCAGGGACCCAGTTTGAGGGGAGAGGATGCTGGCTTTGGGGCTGTGCTATAGGGAAGGCTGCTGAATGCGTGCTCCTGGTGAAATGCCACGTGATGTTCAGGAGACGATCCGCTCCATCGGTGTTATAGCATCCCACCTGTCACTGGCCAAATCAGACCTGCAGTGTGTTACTGAACGACACTCTCACAGGCAGCACAGCAATTTCAAATACAGATGTTTACAGGAGAGCAAGCCATTTCCTTGAAGAAGGGGTCCAGTACAGGTGTGCTCGATAATATACAATTATAGATTTTAAAACTCACGTTAAAATGGTGTAGCATGCAGAAAGAAGTAGGCAGAGGTTGAAATTATATTTATATCTATATCTATATATCTGTATATCACTCTATCCCTATCTCTGTACAACCTTTATATCTCAATCTCTACCTTTGTATTATCTCTATCTCACTGTTTATCTTTCTATGAATCTATGTATCTACCTACCTATTTATTTATCTATCTATTCATACCTATAACTACAACTTTACCTCTATTTAAAGACAAATATAAAAATTCTTTACCTGTCAAGAGATGGGATATTCAGGTTACATCTTACAAAGATGTTTTTGGGGTAAGAACAAACCTATGCAAGGTGCAGGATCTCGCCACTGGAATTTAAGAATAGGTTAGACAACCATCTCTTGAGAAGTATTACAGGTATAGCTGACCTTGCCTTGGGGAACTCCTTGAGTTTCTTTCCATCCAGCTCTGTCTTTTAGTAGCCTGTTATTTTATTTGTTTTATTTAGGCAACATGTGAAGTTGACTGCATTCACAGGGTACATTGTAATAACTCTGAAGCATTTGAATAATGCACATTAGTGAGCTAACTAAATCTTTTAAATGTGGACGCATTTTTTCCTATCATGAATTAGGAAAAAAATCTTTATCAAATTGCACCCAAGAGCACCAACAAAGTATTTAGCATTTGAAAGCCATCATTTTCTCAACCAGGAGAAAGGAAAATTATCTTTTAAATAAAGGAAGTTTTGACCTGCTCAAAACCTGACACATCCCAAGAGAATATACATCCACATAGCTTCTTGGGCAAGACTGCTGAAAAGTGAGTATTTAAGATTCAAAGCTTCCATAGGTTATAAAACTAATAAATACTAATTCTGATGACAGAACTTAACATGCTACAGCATCATACAAGCAGTCAGCTAAATGTCTTTTTCCCCCTGCTGTTGAAGGGCACATCTAGTTGAGTTTTCTAAGGGGGCTGTCATCATTACTGTGCTTTTGCAGACTGGGAGGCTCAGCTGAGACTGGTGGCAGCACCAGGAATGGATCCAAGCTCTGTTGAGCCCAAGGCTGGAGCACTGAGCAACACCCCTGGCCTTAAAAAGCACCCAGCACTTATAAAACATATTTAAACACATCTAAATTGTACCACAGTCATACCTGTGTGTTAATTTAATCCTAAATAATGAAGGCTAGTTTTTAAAATCTGAGTTTATTCCAAAATTCCACAGTTTTTTGATGTTTATAGGACAGAGACCTGAAGTGTACCCCTCTCTGGCAAGCTCTGCTAACTTGGGAGAGCGCTGCTTGGGTGAGTAGTTCCGTTGATGATGGCAGGACTGGACATGTGAAAGGATCGGGTCCTTGAAAACTAGCTACTCTCTGTGATGATGTTTTATGATTTGTTCCTAAATAATTTGTTCAAGATCCTTAGGACACCAAAGAGGGTGCATAGCAAGCTCACTACTCTGGACTTCAAGAGAACAGACTTCAGCCTCTTCAGGATCTGCTTGGCCAGGTGTCATGGCATAAAGCCCCGGAGGGCAGAGGGACCCAAGAAAGCTGGTCAGTATTCAAGGACCATCTCCTCCAAGCCCAGGAGCAGTGTATCCCAAGAAAGAAGAAGGCAGACAAAAATGCCAGGAGGCCTGTATGGATAGACAAGGAGCCCCTGTACTTTCTTGGGTGCAAAACCAAACTCTATAGGCAGTGGAGGAGAGAACAGGCCAACTGGGAAGATTACAAAGAAGTTGTCCGAGCAGCCAGGGATCAGGTTAGGAAAGCTAAAGCCCAGATTGAGTTAAATCTGGCCAGGGACATAAAGGGGAACAAGAAAAATTTCTACAGGTATATCGGTGAAAAAAGGAAGTCTAGGGTAAATGTGGGCCTTCTTCAGAAGGAAACTGGAGACCTGGTCACGAGGGATACGGAGAAGGCTGAGGTACTCAGTATCTTCTTTGCCTCAGTCTCCACTGGCAAGGGCTCTAGCCACCCCGCCCAAATAGCAGAAGGCAAAGGTGGGAACTGGGAGAAGGAAGATCCACCCATTGTAAGTGAAGATCAGGTTTGAGAACATCTAAAGAACCTGAAGGTGGACAAGTCCATAGGACACGATAAGATCCATTCAAGGGTCCTAAGGGAACTGATGGATGAAGTGGCCAAGCTGTTTTCCATCATATTTGTAAGGTCATGGCAGTATCGTGAAGTTTCTGCTGATAGGAAAAGGCCAATCATAACCCCCATTTTCAAAAATGGAAAAAAAGGAAGACCCAGGAAACTATAAGCCAGTCCGTCTCACCTCTGTGCCTGGCAAGATCATGAAGCAGATCCTCACGAATGCTCTGCTAAGGCATATGGAGAATGAAGATGAGGTGACTGGCAGTAACCAACATGATTTCATCAAGGGCAAATTGTGCCTGACAAATTTGGAGGCCTTTTATGATGGAGTTATAGCATCAGGGAATACAGGAAGAGCAACTGACATCATCTACCTGGACTTGTCCCGCATGACATCCTGGTCACTAAGTTGGAAAAACATGGATTTGATGGACAGACCACACACTGGATAAGAAACTGGCTGGATGGTCGCGCTCAGAGGGTTGCGGTCAGTGGCTCAGTGTCCAAATGGAGACTGGTGATGAGTAGCGTTTCTCAGGGATTGGGACTGGGACCGGTGCTGTTTAACACCTTCATCGGCGACGTGGACAGTGGGATGGAGTGCACCCTCAGCAAGTTTGCAGATCATACCAAACTATGTGGCGTGGTTGGCATGCTGGAGGGAAGGGATGCCATCCAGAGGGACCTTGACAGGCTGGAGAGGTGGGCCCATGCCAACCTCATGAAGTTCAACAAGGCCAAGTAAAAGGTCCTGCACATGGATCGGGGCAATCCCAAGCACAAGTACAGGCTGGGTGGAGAATGGATTGAGAGCAGCTCTGAGAACAAGGACTTGGGGGTGTCGGTTGATAAAAATGTGCTCTTGCAGCCCAGAAGAGCTAACTATCCTAGGCTGCATCAGAAGAGCTGTGTCCAGCAGGTCGAGGGAGGTGATTCTCCCCTCTACTCTGTTTTTGTGAGACCCCACCTGCAGTGCTGTGTTCAGTTCTGCGGCCCCCAACACAAGAATAACATGGACCTGTTGGAGTGGGTCCAGAGGAGCGCCATGAAGATGATCAGAGGACTGGAGCATCTCTGCTATGGGGACTGAGAGAGTTGGGGTTGTTCAGCCTGGAGAAGAGAAGTCTCCGGGAGGACCTCATAGCACCTTCCAGTACCTGAAGAGGCCTACAAGAAAGCTGGGGAGAGACTTTTTACAAGAGCTTGCAGTGACAGGATGAGGGCTAATAGTTTTAAACTGAAAGACGGTAGATTTAGACTAAAGATTAGGAAGAAATTCTTTACCATGAGGGTGATGGGACCCTGGCACAGGTTGCCCAGAGAAGCTGTGGCTGCCCCCTCCCTGGAAGTGTTCAAGGCCAGGCTGGATGGGGTTTTGAGCAACCTGGTCTGGTGGGGGGTGTCCTTGCCCATGGCAGGGGCATTGGAACTGGATGGTCTTTAAGGTCTCTTCCAACCCAAACCATTCTATGATTCTATGATTCTAAATAGTAATTGTGCCATCAAACATCCAGATGGAGAATTAATTATTGGAAATAATTCATAAAACACCAATGTCTGCTAACTTCAGTGAAGAGTATCATGGATTTGCAAATTAAATTACGCGAATCACCCAAGGAACAGCTGTACCAGCAGTGTGAGCATGAACCGACCCAGCTTTGGTGCTGCCCAAAAACACAGCAGCCAAGACAACACCATGGAAATGGCAGCGCCTGCACCCAGAGCAGCTTGGAAGGGCAGCAATGCTTTAAAATTCCACGTTATGTGATTGTAGAGACACCTCATCTGTTAAAAATGGGACAAGGCCCTTAATCACTAGCAGGATAAGCACAGATTTGCAATTGCAAAAAAGCAATTTTAAAGTAAAGCAGCTGAACATAATTTTCTCCCCTTTCATGTCAGGAATGGAGCTTGGAGACAGACATAGATGCAGAAACAGGCAGTTGTGGTAGTAAAGAAGGTCTTTCCAGGGACAGGAATGAGCCCGTGTACAAGGAACAAACTGCAATGTGCATGGGGTGTGAAGCACCGAGGCAAACACCAAGTGTTTTTACACTTCGGCAAGAATCTGAATTCATATATCATAAGCCTTTAGTGAATAAATTAAGTCCCCCCAAGAGGATAATGTTTATAGTCTTCTGCATAAGAAACACTTCAAAGTATTTTTTTTCTCTTTCTGAAATTTCTGCCTGGATTATAATGTCCTGTTTTATCTGTGTAGGCAAAGGATTACAGTCAACACAAGCCCAGAGTATTTTTGTAGGTACAGGAACGGTACTCACTATCCTATCTGCTTTATCTTATGACTACTGCCTTTGGCTGGCCACAACCCAATCCAACCCAACTAGCCCAACCCAACCCAACCCTTCTAACGTGCCATTGGCACCATCCATCTTCTGCCTGCTCCTCTGGTGCACAGCAGCCCTGAAGTAGCCACAGGAAGGGCAGATTTTCCTTCAGAGGCTAATTTTGTGATGTGTAAGATGAAAAAAACCCAAGAACCCAGGTGCTGCCTCTGTAATGCTGGCTTTTTCATGGGGGAGAGCTGAGAAAAATGTATCTCCACCTGGTCCTCTCCTCCTGATGGCCACAGTGCCAGGAGGGTGTAAATAGCACGAGTGTAGGGGAGGCAAAGACAGGGCTGTCCTCCCACTTTCCTGGTCCCACTGGACACCTGCTCCAGGTACCACCAGCTGCCCAAAAGGACACACCCCTTTATATCAAGACACGTTAAACGTAACAGCCTAAACTCAAGAGATCCTAAAAATCCTGATTCAGCTGTTCATCATCCTCAATGTGCCTAAGCTCCACAGGCACCTCAGCTCCTGACCTTAAAGCTTATGCCTTATTACAGCATTGCTTCTGTATATGCTCAGAAACACCTCAGGCTTGACAGAAGCAAATACTTCCACAGGGCTCAGACAGATAGAGGCCCCTCAGCCTCATAAGTAGCTGTGCAAGCTTCAGGGGGAGGAATGCCCTCTTCACTCCTTCCCAAGGCTTTATTTTCCCTAAATATCTTCCCATTCCTTGGCCATTTTTCTTCTGCCTGGGAGATTTTCTCCAGCACATCTACTTCTCTAGGACATCCATTTTTTAATTCCTCCCCCACAACTTGCCTACCTTGCAGTTCTGCTTGAACTTTTGTCCACCACCTACCCCTGATCCTGTTGCATCTCATCCACCCACTAACCCCAGCTCTCTTATCCCGTGGCCCATCACCTTCTCCCTTTTCCCAACTTGTCTCAACCCTGTCTCACCAAGACCTCCTCCACTTCACTGCCACTACATCCAACCAGTCTCTCCTCACCAGCGCCTTCATTTTCCAGTTGCCTGCAGCAGCCCACCACACATCTTCACTCTCCATGTTTTATTCTTTCTTAACAGGAAAAGAAACTCCTGACTTCAGCAAGTACTTAAAAAACCTGGACACGAGCTGCACCTGCCACCCAGGTATGGTGGTGAGGGCAAAAAAACCCCCAAAACACATCTGTGAAAATGTGGCAGTCCTACCCTGAGCAGTAAGAGAAATTACTAGTTGATCTTCTTGGTGAGAATGACAATTTAATGGGAAATTTAATACATTTTTTAGTGACTTCAGGGAACAGAAACATGTCCGAGTTTGTAAAATGCCATAGAAGATGGAGCTGGGCCACCAGAATACTAACATCAAGTAACAAATAGAGTTAAAAATTTAAGTTTTGGAAGTCACTGACAGATTGTTCATTTTGATAAAGTTCTAATTCTGTCAAGAAATTATTAAAAATTTGCAAATTGGAGAACAACCCTCGCGCACTTGCAGTAAGTCATTTATTGCTAATCCATACCAGTCAAATTACATTTTTCTCATTTGTGTGCCATCAGCTGCTGTGTATGTAGGTACACAAATATGTATTTACACACAGACATACACCCTGTACACCTAAGACCTATATGACCCACTTCCAGGAGTCTGCATAGCTGTATTAGTGTGAAAGATGGCAATAAGACAGTGCTGTTTCACCAGTGAATTTACACTGATACAGTGAGCGTTAACCTTCTTTTATTACCGTGACCTTTGCTGGTTGTTGCTAATGAACATTCTTGAAGAAGGCAGGTGATTGAGCCCAGACTGCAGGATTTTATGGACAATGATCATTGTTGTGGGTCAAGTACACCTGTGTTGCAATCATGAAGTTAATAACCTCGACAACAACAGCTTTACATGTGGCCGTCTCAGAAGAATGCCATTTCTATAACTCTCAGCCTTTGGAGATGCTATTTATAATTTATACCCAATCTGAAGTGCAAAGATTTTTCTCTCCTGCAAGTCACGGTAATCAATACAGGTCTGCACCTATTACAGCCCGATGAGGTGAAGTCGGCGGTAAGGATCATCTGCGCTGGGCAAACACCGCGGCTCATAAACACAGCTTTGCAGAAGAGCCCGTCTCCAGCGGCCGTTCCCAGCATCTGTGCTGGGAGAGCAAATAAAGGGGGAAACAGTTCTTTGTAAGGGTGCCATCCCAGCTGCTTACTGTCGCAAACTAAATTAATTGCATATTTGCCTTAGAACTGCTCAGAAACTTGAGGTTTTTTGGCGCATCATATGGATTTCAGACTTCTGCACCCTAATTCATAACACATCAAGACTTAACGCAGGATATTCTGAACCTCCCATATCATGGAAACCAGCAATTTAAGACTAAACACTAATTCGCAAAGGCTTCGCAGATGTGAATTACACTAAATTTAACTAAGCTGAATAATATCACACTTCCTGTGACTTAACCTCAGAGATGTCACTAGAGGGAGAATTTGAGATTAATGACCATAAAGCTGCACTTCACTCCCTTCTTAACCCTCCTCCTTCAGCAGTGAACGGTAGTTCTGCCTGGAAGCACTCAACATGTTTCCCTTGCGCACGAGCCTTGATTCCTACTTCTTCTGCACACCACCACTGAAAATCAGCCATGGGCAATGTTTGGGATACAAGGGTGGCCAGCCAGCCACGTGGCAATGAGTCTGTGACAGGCATCAGGTGGGGGAGGCAGTGAGGAATGGCATTGCAACAGCAAAGTGAGGTGCGGGCAGAGCGAAGGCAGCCGTAAGGCAGACAAGATGAGAAGACACGTTGAGCGTTGGGATGTGTTGACCTCTGCCAACACCCTGCCTGACATCTCTGTCTGCAGGGAGTCAGACACACAAGCATGAGTGTGGGAGGCGGGTCTGCCACCAGCAGGAGGGAGAACTCAAAAGTCTGAGATGAATGTGAAGGAAAATACTAAGTTCATGATAAGGAAAAAGAAAAACCCCACAACCAAATCAACTCTTAAGAGCAGGGGATGCTCACTGTGTGTTTGCATGGATGACCTGTGGGGTCTCATTGATGAGATGCAGCTGGAGAAGGTTCAGTGGGATCCAGGAACCAGGGGGATGTGGGACAGAGAAGGGTTTCACCAGCAGATTGTGTCCTGCCTGGCATCCACAGGAAAATCGCAACCTGACAGAAAGCAGTCCCAAAATAAGGATCTTTCTGCTAATTCAGTTTTAGTCATCCAATTGCAAAACAGCAAACTTTTTAACCATTTTATTTCACCACTGCAATAATTAAGTAAGCTCTATTTTGGAGGCCATATTTATTCCAAAACAGGAACTGAATCACTATTACCCTAAAAAACCACCAAAAAAACAAACCACCCTCCAAAACCATATCTTCAAGCTGACACAGTCATCTCAATGTTAAAGAAACAGTTTATGATTTCCCTACCAGTCAGAGAGAAAAAAAGATGCAAACACCCAAAGACAGAAAACAATGAAACTTGACCTTGGTGCATTTCCAAACGGAATTTTCATTTCAAAATACAGTCCTGATACAACAACTGATCTTTCCACATGGAGTCTTCCAGCAGAATCAGTGCTGCTAAGTCAGACTGCAGAGCTCCCAGAAAAAGCAAGCAAGATCCCTCGTGTCATGGTAGCGATCTTTTGCCAAGCATTTAGTGGATTCTGAATAAAACTTTAGTCTCTCCCAGCTAGAAAGATGGTAAACCTCGGGGGCTGGAGATGGAAACGCAAGAACCTGCCAGGAAAGTATATCTGGAAGCGGAAGAGAGATGAAATATTTAAATGAGTTTCAAAACTTGGTGACTCAAATTATTTTATTTTCCTTACATTGAGAATCTCAAGGCTTTTTTTCATAAAATTAGAACAAAATGAAAAGAAGTTGGGGTAATTTCTCTCTGAAGAATCACTGAACTGGAATTATGTCATCTTGCATTAAAATTATCAGTTATTGCCACAGTTGGCCCACAAATATTATATTAAAAAAGCAGGAAGAAAATAACTTAAATACATTTGGGGAATTCTTTTGTTTGTGCCCTGTGCATATCCTTTAATACTTATTGCTCCAATTTGGCTTGGTTTGTCTAAACCACTGTAGGTTGTTTTTTCAAAACAAGTTTAAAACAAACTGTTGATATATTAGGGGAAAAAACTGCATGGGGGAAAACCAAGATTGAGGTGGGAGCTGAAGTTAGTCTAAATGAGAGCAATATCAGCATGCACAAATGCACAGGCAAGCACAGTTTGACAGTCACTGCTCATAAAAAATCCTGCAACGAGTTAATATGAAAACTCAGTCTCCTGTAGAGGTAAGTTAGAGGGGAGCTTATACATTAGCACTTCAGGAAAACTTGCACTGTGACTGGAACACATATAGCACATTCCCCATTAGTCTGGGGATAAATGAAATGTTATAACCACAATATATTGCCATATTAAATTAAGAAAGCATTTTTTTTTCAGCCTGTTCTGAAAAGAGAAAAATCTATGACTGACTGAAAAGCGAAGAACTTGCAGTCAACAACATCCCCATCTGTTTTGACATGTTTTTCAGCTCCAGCACCAGAATGGTACAAATGCTTTGCATTGGTATCTCTGTAGCTGTGATTGTTATTTTCCGCAGGAACCTCATGGAGTTTTACAGCGCAAATATTCCAAATTTTCAAGTGTTACAGTATTGCTTTTCCAGGTCTGCAGTTAGACGCATGGCCTCCAAGCGAGGAAGGAGTGCGAACCACGGGGACCTGACACTGTAAATAGGGGTTCACTCCCATGCAGATTTATCCCTCATGAAGTTGGGGCAATCAGCAGCCAGGCAGCTCAAGGAGGTTTGCCCCATGTTGAGGTCTGTGCATCTGGGCATCTGCAATGGGAGGATGGGGAGGAACGGTGTGGGAGGAATGGGTCTGGGAAAGATTTACCTCTTCTCCCCGCAGAGAGCTCACAAACCAAGGCAAAAATACAGCTGTATCACATTTGCATGGGACTTGTTCCTGTGCCAAAAAGCCTCCAGCAAAACAGGACCATGACAGCAGCTGCAGCTAGGAGAGGACCAATGTAGCCTGTTCAGCAGGGCTGTGTCTTCTGCAGCTGCAGAAGCTTTCACATAGCCTGCGCATGGAGGACACCCTGCCCCACACTGCACGGGGAGAAGATGCTCCTGCTCTTTCACAAGAAGAACCACCTCATCTGTAATTATTTTCACATTTTCTGCCCAGGAGATGCTAAGGATTCATGATGAGGGCACTGTGCCACTGAACCTGCACAGTGCTGACTGGACTGGACTTCTAATGTGTGTGCAAGTATTTAAATTGAGTTTCACAACAAAAGAGGTTCAGTAAAAAAAAACACAACAAAATTAATAAAATACATCTGTCACAGGAATGCTTAGCGAATCAACTAGATGCAACAGCTTTGCTATGACTTGAGAAGAGCTAAAACCAAATGCTTTCTTAGGACACCCATTACTTAATGTGGACTTCTGAAATATGAAAAGAAGATACTTTTTAATTGGGCTTAATATCCCAAATGGATCATGAAGATATTCTTATCTGACTTTGGTGTGTAACGCAAGTAGTAGTAAGGGATCTCAATAGTTCCCTTTATAAGGACTTGTTTTCAGTTGCTTATAAATTTTGCCAAGCTAAGTATTCAGGATGAAAATTCTCATGCTCTGTCTCTGCCTCAGGCTGATTATTATTATTTTTTAATGTTTCAACTAAAAGGATTTAGTCATTTCAGGAAATAAGATTGAGGAAAAACATGCTTTGGCCCTACTGGGAAAAAAACAACCAAACAAACAAAAACAAGAAAGGAAAAGAAAAGAAAGCCTTACAAGAATTTTGCTGAGCAGCTCCTGTGGCTCTGCAGTTTGGAAGGTAGGGTCCCTGTTGTCCTTTTGCAGTTCCCATGAAAAACCACCCAGCTTTTTGCCTAGTCACAAGCCTTTGAAAAGTCTCACTTGCATATGGTCAGCACAGAGTCCCCAGAATCTGGCAGCTGAGCTGGCCAAAGACTCTTCTGAAGATGCTATTTGCAATGGGTAAGCTCCAGTCCAGGGCTGATAGGGCTGAGCGAGACTTTTTTTTTGCAGCTGCTGATCCCAGATGCTGCAGGCGATTGTGGCATCAGGCACAGGAGCTGAGCACAGGCAGCACTCTGTCCTGGGCTCCAAATGTGGGCAAAACAAGGGGAGAAGGGAAAAAAAAAGCAGTCTAATGGAAACACAGAGGAGAACTAGTCCTAGGTGGCAGAGGGAAGAGTGGCCTGAGAGAGGAGACTCACCGTGCAAAAGATCACAGGGAAGAGGCAAGGGAACACCAAGGAGGTGGGTTTGTAGGTGAAGGAAAAACCTGGAAAAGCAGGAAACCGGATGCAAAGAGAGGCTGGAATGCAGAGATGAGGGACAGCAGACAGTCTGGACACAGCAGGGACAGGAAAACAGAGATGGAGGGGAGGAGAGGCAGAAAGCTCGAGGACCACAGGGGGATGCAACTTTTCAAACTAGCTGAAAGCAACCTTCTGGAAGACTCATCGTCTCCGAGCAAAGACAAAACTGACTGGGTGAGTGCTTCATTCTCCCTGAGAATGTGGCTCATTGAGAAGGTGACAATCTCCTACTCTTACACTCTCAGCTCTTTCACCTCACTTCACCAGCCCACATGTCTGAGCCCAAATTCTGGATCTGAAATTTCCACCTCTCCAACTGACCTGCAGCAAATAGAGCATCAGGATAAAATTTCCCTTCTTTGCCTTACTGCGGTTAAAGAAAACAAATTACATACAGAAAAATACATCAAGAGAGTATTTGAAGCACATATGCTGAAGGGACAAGTTAAAGACACTCAGTTTAGTAAATGCCAGAATGGCTCAGGGCCAAAACTGAGGGGAACAGTGCTTATTGGTGCTGCTCTTGTACAGCTTTTGTCTATATTGTGTAAAGTTTTGTGCTGCCCTTAAGGATAATTTGTGCATTTTTCCACTAGGCTCCTCCATTGACCTGCAGCTATTAGCTGGGACTAGAGAGACCTGGTCCAAAGAGACCAGGCTTTTGCAGTAGAACGTGAAATTATTTCATTTATAATGCACTACGATCAGTAAATGAAGGAGAATATAATACAGCTTGGATATGGGAAACGCATGTAGTACAATGCTATGACATGTATATTGGCCAACACATGGGTAGCGAATGAAACTAAGTGTTGGCATTAAAACTCCTCCGATATTTAAAGCAAAAAACAATGGCTATTTTAAAGAACATCAACAGGGAACTAATCTCACTAAGGGAAAAAAAACCTTTACAGAGTTTCCAAGCTCCAAGCAGTGTTTTTTTGAGCATCTGCAGGCAAAAGTCTCACCACAAGCTACGATCTTTTACCACTCAGTCACTCGCAGTTGAGCTTGCTCTCTGATCTTTGCCAGTGGAAAGGCACCACTCATGTAGTTTCTTACACCCAAAGTTTCCAGGTCACTTAACTTCCCAGTAGCTGAAGAAGAGCAAAGCTACTTCTAATGGTCAGTCATATTTACTAACCTGCAAGTCATATTTATATCTTTTTATCTGGTAACTGTTATTTCAACCTGAGAGCGTAGTTGCATTATGCTGTTGTGATTGCCGTGAAGAGTGAGAGGTGATACAGAAATAATAATTTGTTCTGGAAAAACAGATGAATGAGGTACACAACAAAGCAGCTGAAGGGTTTGTGTTTCTACTATTCCATTCCTTAATGAGATGCTGACCAGCAGTAATTTCAAGAGAATATGAATCCTTTAATTATGTTGTGTGCACCAACAGGATCCCCCTGTAGACATTTAAGTGAGGTGACCTTTGTTTCATAGTAGTCTGTTATTCTAGTCTCCTACCTGTTCAAAATAAACCTCACGTCAAGCCAAAATGATCGGTTTCCCACAACTTTTTTCCTAAGGTCGTCCACCAAAAATTCCTGAATCATTAGTGTCTCAACTAGTAGAGGAGCTGAGTAACACCTGTGATGGGCTGAACATGCCAGTCCCGATGGACATCACAGGTTGGCTCAGTCTGGGGACGCACAAGCCATGGCACAAGATGGCTTGCATGGCTGCAAATCTAGTGGCACAAGAAAGGAGCTGCAGAGCTGCACTTACTGCAGGGGACAAATTGCCCTTGAAGTACACAACATACGTAGAAGCACAAAAGTATAAAATACAACATGTGTGCGCTTTGTCACTGTTTGCTCTAGCATGAGCTTCAACTGGTCTGTCACTGTGCACAGCATTGGGCAACATTAATCAATTTAAACTGTGAACACTTCATACATTGGAGCTAAAAATGGCTGGCCACTAAAAGCAGTATTATTCTTTAATCACATCACATGCATCTATAGACTCATTCCTGAAGTTTGCTGCCATGGCTTTAGTGAAAAGCTACTTATTTTTTTGAGGTTTGGATAATGGAACAGTGGAAAAAAATAAGTTAACAAATGAAAAGGCCAGTATGAATAATCATACATCATAAACATAGCAACAGCAGTTTTAATGATAATCCCACAGGAAAGAACACTGCATCTAAATTTTTACTTTGGGTGATGTATGATGCCATGACATATAATGAGTTACTTATTTTGGAACAACAACCGTGCAGAGTTTCCTTTCCTTGCTTCAGCTGCTAGCACATACATTTCTGTGCTAACATGATAGTACTCTTTGAATGAGATAAAAAGAGAGGGCGGCATAGCCATGGGCCACTCCACAGCAAACAAAATCAATTACCCCCAAACAACCATTTAATTGATCAATTTCAAATACAGAAAATCTGCTGAGTCCAGTGTAGTAATAAAAGGCTCAGTTTCAAAAGCAGGTACCTAATACTCACACAAAATATGTAACAAGCCAGGTAAATTACAGAAGCATTAATCTGCCCAAAGAGGCAATCATCGGTACAAACATTCACGTTCAGTAGCATATTTACGACATGTATACTGCTCACGCATCATGTTACCATTCAGATAACATGACGCACACTGCACACTCTTACCCATGTTTTATGGCCAATATCTTTTAAATATTACCACCTACTGTTTGTTGCTCTGTTTACTAGTGTGCCATATCACAACATACCTTCTGGACTTGATGGATCTTGCTGCACATACTCACAGGAGTACTTTTTGCTTACCACCACAGCATGCCATACGTTTGCTCTGTGCAGTACAAAAACTCCTAATGCCAAAATTCTGATTCTGAACTGGCTCTGAACTGGCACAATGTTATAACATCCTGATTTACTCCAGTTGAGACTCTTAACCCATGCATCTATGTGTACCCTTTTAATTTCATGACACATTAGGGAAGGAAAATGCTGTCTCTCCTACCATGGGTGTACATGAGCATGTGCTACCCGACAGTGCCCTGGTGTGCATCAGCCTCTCAAGTGTTTGGTAAAAACTCTCCAACTATTGGTCAGATTTTCAGGACAAGAACTCTTCTATTCCCTTTGTCTTGAATGCAAACTGGGCACTAGCACAAACATTTCTCTCTTAAATAGCTATATCCCATATACTTAACTCTAAAACTACAAACTGAGCAGCTAACCCATTATAGAAAGCCAAATGCTCACAAGACAGAAATTAGTTTGTGGAGCAACAGTTACTGGGCTTTACTCATATTTTTGGGTTTTGCATGTTCTTCCCCTTCAAAACATCACCTCCCAAATTTGAAGCAATGTCATTCAGCATAACAGACTACTTGGCAGGCTTCTCAGGTAATGGGCAGGTAACAGTGGGTTTTCTTTAAAAGCGCTCATGATACGAATGCAGATATAAGACTAATTTTTACTTCATGTGGATAAAGTGTGTGAATAAGAGTGTGAAAAGTCTGAAGCCAGAATAAAAACAAGACTAAAAGAATTTGGCTTTTCACTCTTTAAAAATTAATACTGGAAAATGGTTTCATTTAATAAAATTGGCAGCTTCGCAATCCATGTAGGCCCCCTCGTAGCCTCTTCAAAAAAACCAAAGAAATCATTACACAAGTGGCAACATAAATCTATTCTTCCCTGGCATTTTTGCTAAGAGGAATGTTTGAGATGTGAATTTGTAACAAGTTTTAACTATGAAATGATGAAAAGCTGGCACTTTCTCAAAGCTCCAGCAACAGAGAAATACTCCACATCAGGCAGCAGTGCTTAAAACCACTGCTTTTTACCTTCCTTTACACGTGGCATGGTTCACGACTCGACAGTCATGGGGATCAAATGTCCTATGGATCCCTTGGGATTTATCTCCTTTGCCTGGAAGCTGGAAATTATGGGGCATGGTACTGGATGATGTAGACATTCCCCTTCAGTCCCATCTGTTTTCATTTATGACATTAAAAACAAAACCAGCAAAATTCTTTAAGAGTTATTCCATGTCCCAGATCATCTTAGGAGGAACAGGCCAAAGTCAAGCTTGCTGAGCCATACCCCAACCAGAATTCCCATGGTTTTACAGATTTAAGTAGCTTAACATTATTTCAGTGTGCCACACTGTCACAAAGGGGCATTATAAGTGTTAAGGTTGTCAGTCTGCTGAGCTATCAAAGATTAGTTCATGTAGAAATGTATCAACATCCTTCATATAAAGCTAATCAAATTTGAAATTACTGACATGTCACCTTGAGAAGGAATTTGATTTATTATTTGCAAAGTAATCCAGAAAACAGTGAGATACACAGCTATAAGAATTACACTGACTTTGTGACATTGCATTAGTTTTATTGTTCCTTTTGTGCTTTCACTAAATAGTAAGAAACAACAAAACTTTCTTTGTGTTGTTAAGTTACATGAATGTGAAATGTGGCTGCTTAGAAGCAATAACTCAGCTCGGATCTAAAACTGCACGGGAGTTATTTTCTATTGATTAATGATATGTAATGGAGAGCAGAAAATCACATGCAGCCATTTCTCCTCTTTGAGAGGGTCTCATTCTTAATGGGGAAAGTTGCCAAATGTCATTTTAGCTCTATGACCTCCTTCTCTTGTCTCTCCCCACTAGGTAGCAGGGCCTGCTCCAGTGGGATCAGATATTAAATGCCATGCAAATAGCATGCAAATTTTAAAATGTCATGCAGTTTAAATGCATACATAATTTGTGGCATATTTACTTATTTGCACTCATAAATCACAATGCCCACGAACACAAACCAGGCATACAACCGTGTATATGTTTCTTATGCACAAATGTATGCTAAACCCATCTGAAGATCTGCTTGCTTTTAACTTTACATCAGACACACGACTTGGCTTTGTCTACAAGATAAAGACAATGTAGAACCCCTTTCAAAAAAGTCACACCCCTAGTTAATTGCACTGCAACACTCATTCAATCTGTACCATAATTTAACACACGGCACTCACGTATGCCATGGAGTAAGTTCTCTGAAGTAAAGATTTGTTTTGAGCACCGATATTTGCTCCTTGTTGTTATGTAGAGTTCTGTAAGTACAAGAATGCATGTTTATGGCACAATGTAAATATGAATTCTGCATTTGAGACCAGCTATCCTGGTAAGTAAATGACTATGTGTATAAACAAATCTGTTCGCTACCTTCAAATATTTTTATTTGTCATATAATTATATCTCATATATATCCTCACAGATGTATAAAATATATTCTTAGGAAAATTGCCACAGAATGTTATTGCTTATATTAAGTAAATGGTATATTTATGCACTGTGCTCCATACTTACATACATGAAGCATATTTGTATACACACGGAACTGCCAAATATTTCACTTCTGTTACTATACAAACAGGTTGATATTACTAAAAAAACCACATCCCTCTACTAACTCTCCTAAGTGTTTTTGAGACTGGGTTACCAGCATACCTTTCAGAAAATGTTTTTTTATACCGATAAAGCTACATCACAGTAGAACTAAGGATACTATACAGCCAGGTACGTTTGCAGCTAAGAACATAGCGTTTACCAATTCAATTAAATCAAGACTTAAGTGTAGTCTTCACTGCTCTCATTAGCTGCTCTCTCACAATGACAAACGCTCCACCTGAATTCCTACCTGGACATAACCTGTTGTTTCCTCATGGTGACTCATTTTGGGTATTATCAGCTAAATTTTTGGACCAGGTTACCAAATCTTTCCTTTCCCAGATGCTGAACACAAGCTAGGGTGCATGGCGTTCCTTCTGGTGCTTCATTACCAAACCTTGTGGCAGGGACCAGAGGTGCCAGGATGGACCAATAAAATGAACCGGCGAAGTGCACAGGAGAAGGTAAAGTGAACCTGTGAACAACTAGCTTTTTACCGTATTCCAAATTTTCTTCTTATCCCAAGGTCCAAGTGTGGGCCTTGCTAATCCATAAAAAGAGACAAGAAGTGCACTTACAAGTGGCTTTGAAGATGTTTCAAACTGTGTTGATAAGATCAAGAGGAAACTTAGATTCTGAAACTCTGGGAATTTTAAAAATGGAATTTAAATCGTCAAAAGAGTAACAAGGGATGTGAGCTGAATTTAAAAATATTAGCGCTAACACCTTTCTTTTTTTAGACAGGTTCCTTCTGGCAAATAAAGCCACTAAGTGATTTCAATAGCATCAATATAATACACAAAAATATGATATCATTATTAACAATGAAAAATAAAAGAATTCCCAAGGGAAATACAAAACCCGCGTGCAACAAGTTATACCCTCACTCTCCTAATCCAGGCTGAGCCATTTAATTTCACATTTTTAAAAATATATTTAAAAGCCTTTTAAGAAGCATTCATAACACTGTTACAAAAGTAGAAAGCAGTATGTTAGCACAGACGACTTTGCCTACTGGTGACTGATGGAAGCATAGCCCCCGATGCCTAAGCTGAAGCTGACCCGATAGATCAAACCCTCGGGGTCTACAATTTACATTTCATAAGCTTAATATCCTGCCTGATTTATGATTTGCCTTCTTAAACAAAGAAGGTTGTACTTAACAACTTTACTTTTGTGTGGGTAACTGTTGATCTGAAAATGGCACATAAAATGCATTTACATCAGCACTGCTAATAGGCCCATAATGATTCTTTATTATGTTTCAGTGAAAGGCAACTGAGTGACAGGTAACTGATTTTGTAGATCAAATAACTTTCTGCCACCCCCACACAGCTCCCAGCTGCTGCACACTTTACATGCCAATACAAATACAGTTGTAAAGCAGACAAATATATTATAACTAAGTTATTAAATGAGGCAAAACATGGAGTGTTGGAAGAATCTGAGAGCTGTTCAGTGCCGTAGTTGGGAATCACACACAAGAGGAATCAAACTCTAAAGGGGTTTCAGTGCAAAACTAGAGCAACCCTCCCTCTGCCACTTTTTAATATAAGGTATTAGAAGTGATTTTCCTCAGATAATACCTGTTTGTTTTTTTTTTTTTCTGCAGTGGGAGGGAGAAGCCCGGAGCATGCTCTTGCTCTAGGTATAACAGGTATTCAAAGAAAACCATGCTGCAAAAGCCTCCTGTGTGTCAAATTTTATTTTTGTGTGCTGCACTGCGAGTAAATAATGATAAGACATCAGAGCCTGTCTGATAATCTTTGACAACAACCCTAACCCTGTCATTGCGGCCATGGGAGAAACTGGCACGTACTCAGCCCTGACCCACCGAGCCTTTTATCTGCGTGTGTACTCTCCATGGACTGAGCAAATAAAGGGCAACCGGTAATTTACACATGAATCAACTTTCTCGGCAGAGCAGGCACCAGAGACGTCCCTTTTCTCTGCTGTGGACAGGAAAAGCATCCAGGTCTGAGCTTGTCTCCCCAGAAATCGTACGAGCCAGAGTGATGTGTCGGGAAACGGTGGGTCGGCAGAGAGATGCTCTTCTGGATGCCTGATAAAAATGGCATCCACAAAGGAGCAGATGAATATTGAGCTTGCAACAGGACTGAGCAGCAGCGAGACTTTGTCCTATTCAAAACAGGTAATGTCATACAAACTGAAGCGGAGATACAATCCTGATAGAAGATTATACAAGATACCTGAGTGGGTATCTGTAAGGAATTCAGCCTACATTTTAATAAGGTGTGAATCTTGCAGTGCCTCAGGTCTCATTTCCACTTGCCTGCAGATGCCTTTTGAAAAGGTATGCAGATTATCTTGGGTTTAGGAGAGGATGGCCATGGGCATTTATAAGACAGCACTGATAAAATAATCCATAAACGTTATTCATGATGAAAATCAGCCTAAAATTTTGCAGTGTGAAAGTCAGCTCTAAAGATAATGCAGTGCTTGCTTACAGCCTGTATCTCATTACTAAGAGAAACTTTTATCGGTCCGTAGGCCCCATTCACACTCTCTTCCCCATGGTTAACAGAGGTGAAGTACTGCTCTGTTGAACATCCAAGATGCTGGAGGCATTTCTGTCGTTTAAGACATTGCAAGCATCATACTGCTATAAAACAAAGGCAGATGTTTTATTGCTAGATTTTGCATTTTTTAAATGTCCGGTTTTGAAAACCTAAGTTTTCATACATGTCAACATCTGCTCTGCTGCTGCTGAGAGTTTTCCCTGCAGTCTTGAAATGGGAAGGATGAAGAAGACTGGCACCAGTGAAAAACCTGAATTAACTGGCAGAAGCCAGATCACCCAGCAGTGCACATTAGTTCCTTTCCCAGCACCATCAGATAAGGCCCCTCCACTGCTTGCAGTCCTCCTTGAGGAAGCCTGAACAAGGCTTTTTGGGGGCAGTGGCTCTTGTTTGCAGCTGATGAAGTAGTTCAGAGAGACACATTTTCCTTCCCTGGGCCTTTTTCAACTCCACCGCTGATCCTGCTTCCCCAAGCCCCATCCATCACTCTCTTGTCCCCACTTCTGCCACTTGTGCTAACATTTGCTCAGAAGGGCCAGGAGAGATTAAAAAGGTGGGGGTGAAACTGCCATCACTGTCCACCCTCCAGGCAGCTCTTAGTAACTGCAGGCACTAAACAAACACATAATAAAGCACAAATACTTAAAACAAAAAAAAAAGAAGAAAAGAAAGAGGACCAAGAAACCAGACTAGTGTGACTGATACCATGTCTTCATCTTCTCTAAACTGAGATATAAAATAAAAACTGATGTTTTCCTTCTTTAAATCTCAGTTCAATTTCCTGCTCTTTAAAATTACACCTTCTTTATTGGGGTTATGTCCAGCCTATCTTTTCTTTAACCTCCCCAAAATCATATTAATTAGTGAGAATGCTTACATTACACGTCTTCCCTTCCTAAAATACACTAGAATAAAGATACAGTTAAAGAAATTTGTTTCGCATTTCCAAAAAAATTCTGTGAGAATGACGGCCATGTACCTGATAGACAAACCGGACCCACTGAATCTGATTGTTTTCGTATTTACATTGCGATGTACAGCTTTAAAATAATGATATAGCTAGGAGAGGCATTAATTTAAATTTAATAGCAATACAGCTAATATCAGATCTGAGTTTATTAGTATGGTGCATTTTCTGTGAGTAGGGTTTGACTAGGTGCCAATGATTCTTGAACTACGTAGTGAAGCCAATTAGCTCTAAGAAATAAACTGATACTTCTCTCTAGTGTCATACTAACTGCTACAGTATGAATTATGCTGCTGATAAAGATGTTGCTATGAGCCAAAACATAACTACAAAGACTTAATCAACTTGCAACATTTACATAATCATAATAAGAAATTCAGCTTTGAAAGAGTTGCGTTTATGTTCCTAAATGTGTGTCTTTAATGGACATTGAAAACAAAGGCAAAAATCCAATATAAAACACAGGTTTTTTTTCATTGACATGAAGTCCCATGCTCTCTGTATTTTTCAGGACTTACACTTGGCTCATGTTGGCTGCTGTTGTTGTGGAAATCCTACCTAACATCACTAAAACCATTCTCACCTGATTTGTTACAGCCAGTGCTGCTGCCCAGGCTCACCAACCTGACCATGGTCACTACTTTTCCTCTGGTCCTGCCAATGAACCCCTGCCCTGCAGATACTCCTCCTGAACATTACCGTAGACCTTTTTTTGTATTTTACAGCTTTAACCATGCTCTCTTATCTTCGCATCCTTCATTGGCTCCGCTTTCTTGATCATGTCTAATGTTAAGGAAGTCGTTTTCACTTTCAGAGCCCTTAGGCTTTATCTATGCTAATAGACTAAACATAACTAGGAACATTGTTGGGCACTACACACAGCTGGCACCAAATGGCCCATGACTGTCCGTCCTACACTAAACACTCCCCAGCCCCGAAACAGGGTGATTGCATCCAGCTGCCTCTGGGGAACAGCCCCAAGGAAATCCTCGCTCCAGAATCGTGCCTGGAGAGCATCCCTTGGCACAGGCAAAGGTGTGCCAGCAACTGCATGAAGAGCAAGAAAACACAGGCAGCTGCATCCCAATGCTCAGGACCATTCTCAGGCGCTTTAATTTTTTAACACTGACATATGTGAGCATCCTGCCTGCTGCCTAACCTACACATCTCATTTCAAACTCACTCCTGCCTCTGGTCAGCTCATTCAACAGTCCTCCAAGTGTTACTTCTGCAGACCTACCTGATTAACTTCCTTCCAGTTCTTCAATAAAACTCTCTTTTGCTGAAATGCTTGCAAAGAATCAGAGTAATTAGGCTGTTGGTCCTTTTGACGACCACTGCAACACCACACAGCAGGGTTTTGTGCCCTTGACTTCCTTCTTATTTTTTAGATTTCAGAATTTGGGGGGATGCCAGAGTTACTGCTTGTAACTCTGACTGCTGAGCTCTCCTTCTTGAATCCATCTGGCTTTGCTCTCACCACAGCTCAGGTGAGTCATCTGCGTGGCTTTACCACATCCAGAAAGATCTCTCCATGGAGAAACTCATGCTGGGCTGAGAGAGCAGGGCTGGCTCTCATGTCATGCAGAATCAGCATGGAAGGGAGCTGAAAAAAGTGAGGTCACATCTAAACACACTGGCCTGTCTCAAGCTGGAAAAAGTAGCCTTGCAGGACACACACTGAAACAGTTTTCAGGGAAGTATCTCTACTGTCAAGTGTGTTAAGAAGACCGTGCCAAGGGTAAGGCATGTACGACTGCCAAGGTGGACCAGGCATCATGAAGCTCTGGTTAACACCCAGTGGTTTCCCTTAACAGGGTCATCTGAAAACTGCTGGAAAACCATGGTTGCCAGAGGGCAAGACATAGCTGTTGATGGTGGAAACACCTTTTGGTGGCTTACACTCTGACAGTGCTACCAAGAAATCTGTTTTGCAGGCACTGGCCGAGGCTCTGAACTTGTCCCCAGCAAAGATGGCCACCAGAAACAGAAAGGAGGTTGACATTTTGCGTTCACAACCAGGAAAGACCAGATAATGACCATCCCTCCTGGCATGCACCTCCACAGAGGTCAAAGAAAGTGCAAGGTGTCCGCTGCCCCTATCCCACCACACATCCATATGGGTTTATCTTTCCATCCTTTGAATGCACATTCTTGGCTTTGCCTTCACTTGCCTTGGCTGGCTGAAGGGAAGCTTGTACCTTGTCTTTTTCTCCTTCTGTAGAAAAGCAGAGTCTTCCTCAGAGAGAGAAGTCCCTCACATTTCTGCTCAACAGATTTGACAACTTCCTCTGCAAACCTGGTTTGACTGATGCTTATCTGTGACTTTTGAGTACAGCAATGTCTTAGGTAGTTTTCCAAGTTCCCTTGTTATCTTTATTAAGTTTCTTTTGTAGCTAGAAGATGGCTAACCTTTCTCATAGAGTCTAGTTGTAGCAAAGCAAATATTTCATACCCCTGCTGAGGTGCTAAACCACAAATATTCATTACCATGTAGAATACACTAAAGTCATATTCTGACTACAACCAACGTAGTCTTATCGTCTCTTTATGTCTAATTAAAAGACAGCAGTCGACTGCATTAACTCCGTTTGCAAGGGAATCAGGTCATGAACTTTAAGACACAAGGGCAACAAGATGGGACCTGAATTAACATTGTTAAAAAATAAAGTGGGTGAACACTGCCTGTGAAACTCAGCAACTTCTCTCATCAGATAGCCCCCAAATATAAATGCATTTAGATGTAAAATTAAGAACATATAAACACATGACCTGACTTCTGAACAGGCCTGGGAAAAGCCCAAGGATCTCACCACCACCCTGCCCAGAGCTCCCAAGCCAGGGATGTGCAGCACATCTTGCAGGCAGAACCCAGCTCACAGATCAACCCAGTAACACAACTGCTCATCGGACGGATCCTAAATAAGCAACTGGACAAAAGTTATTAATAAGATACCTTCTGAGGCTGAACAAACCTGGTCATATAATTGAGAAATTAATTTGTGGTAGATGACTGCCTAAACCACTTAAATTTTAATGTCATCTCTCCTACTCTTAGCTGGCTATGGTCTGATTCAGCAGCTGCTGAAGGAATTCATGCTCAGTTAGACAATTTACAAACCAGAAGGAAAAAGGACAGGACCAGGAAGAAACAATAAAGTGGAATGTAATTCATATTTTGGGTGGGCTAATTCAAACATTTGATATTGCAAGTAATGCTGCATCCCCTGGAAGGAATAACTTGAGGTAAGACCTGGGTCAACAAACTGTTTGTAGGAGACCTTTGCAAACCAACTGTACTGATAAATTTGCAGATAAAGACTTCTGTTGTTTCTTTGATTTAATTCCGTCGATAATTTTATTTCTTCATTCACCTTTTCTACCCTGTCTTTCCACCTGAGCTGAGCCTGATGGCAGTTCTGTATGTATATATATATATATAAAAAAGTATATATTTATATAAAAAGAAATTAAAATTTTTGTATATATATTTTTTTTTTTCCTCAAAAGCTGACACAAAGGACCACCTCGATTTGGACAGTATAAGGTGCCCCCACAGCACTGCAGTCATCACGACCTGCTCAGGGTCACTTCCACATCATGCACGGACAGACTCCTTCCATCCGCCGAACCAAAGCGCTGAGCCCCTTCCTCACACAGGACTCCTACACAGCAGTGCAACCTCAGTTTGTAAGATGTAGTGAAGCTGAAAATATACGAGGGGACCAACTGCAGTTGGTGGCTGTTCTGGGAAAAAAAAAACGCAGAAATGTTGTATGCAAATACTGTGTTGGAGATATATTTTTACACATCAGGAATAATACAGTCATCATGTAGAAATACTTGCAGATGTGCCAAGCCGGATATGTTTCTCTTTTTAATAAGGATTACTGATCTATTTAAAGAACATGTCTCAGGCTAGGTATTTAAATGAGCGATTTGGAACTTTATTTGGATTCATGGAATTTGATTAAGTGCATTTTCCCATCACTCAGGTAAGTGTTTTTGTTAATCTGTGACCTGCCACCAAGAATAAACATGAAATAGGGATTTGCTCAACTTTTCCCCCTAAAAGTGTTCAGATGTGTCTCTCTCACACGCACCAACTCTCTTCCCCCACCCCTGCCAGCAGACAAATTATGCAAAACAAAAAACATTAAACCGTTAATAACACAGAGCAGGAGAACATGATTTAAATCTCTATGTTAAATATTGTTTTAAGGAAGATATTTTTAGGACAAAAGCAGCTAGAGGTTTAGTTAAAATTAGTTTAAAGTGCAAAACATTTGCATTTAATTTGATTTAGATGTTAGCTGAAAACATCTCATTAAAAAAAAATAAATCTCTGTAAGACCCACTGTAAAAATGGTACTGTCTGTTCCTATATGAGGGTGCACTCCAGGCTTCAAATAAAATTTCAGACATACATTGCACTTCCTTCATTATTCCCTGCCACTTTTTTTTAATTTTTTTTTTTTTTTTTAGTACAGACTACATTGTATTAAAATGAAATGTATATTTTAGGAGTGGAGAGATTTGAAATAACAGCATTTAAGGGGCTGCTTAGACAGTATTACTTGTTTGACACTGAAGGTTTTGTTTTGGTACACAGAATATAAACCCATTTCCTCAAGATATTTTGTGTTCAGCATAAAATATTAAAAATGTCTCATTTCCAAGAGATCTGGTGGGAGTTCATGACAGATGTGTTATATCTTTTTTTTTTTTTTTTAAATTTTGTGCAGCATTATTGTGCCTAATTAGCCCTGATGATTTACCCATGACAGTATGAACTTCTTGAGAGGGAAGAAAAAGTGGAGCATCATCTTTGGAGCGAAGAACAAACATGTTTTTGGGAGATGGGAAAGCACTGACTCGAGGTGGTTTATATCAAATGCCCACAAGTAGCCCTGGGAGTTTTAACTTATTTATGCACCGCCATATGATCCATCTTTTTGCCTTCAGCACTACAAACCAGCCTTGGTGCAATGTGCTCTCCAGGCACTGGCTTAGCAATCATGTGCTGCTGCTTATCTGTGTCTGATGACTAGTTACAGAGGACCAACCGCTTTGGATGAGCTAAAGGTGATGCTAACAGCCTGTCATGGAGGAGGGGAGGCACCGCCAAGCATCCCTCTCACGCACCCCGCCTCTGGGCCACCAGTTTGAGATTATGGGAGACTCCAGGAACTGACACATGAACTGTCTTTAAAAATGTTTATTTTTGCCGGCAGAGATTCTCCCCTCTTTGGGCCCTGTGTAAAAATACCTTGTCAGAAGCTTCTCAGAAGACATGGAGGTTATCAGCAGAGCCTGGCTGTTCTGGCCAGAGGAGACCCCGGTGGCCAGGTAGCCACCAGAGAAGCCAAGTGTATGAACACCGGCGGTGGCAGGGGAATGCAAAAATCATTTGCATTGAATACGGGGAAAATGCACAAAGTTAAGATTTTAAAAGTTTCAATTAAAACATCGGCAGTGTTTTTTTCACCTGACTGTAGCCCCATATGGCAAGGTCAGCCCTTTCAGTGAACAAACAGCTCGGTCGCCTCCAGTGTAGCTGTTATCTGCCTCAACAAGGGGAGACATTTGGCACAGCCTAAAGCTGGGGCATGAACCCTGGCTAAGCTTAAGACATTTATCTGACAGCATCAGCTGACACTCCACAAACACATTTGCTCTCCATGACCCCAGAGCATTCGTGATTAATCAAAAATGTATCTTGGATCTTGAGAACAAGTTACAAGCAGGCACACAAAAAAAGAATATGCTCTCGATCTCACTTATCGACTCCAGAGGTATATTGAATTTAGAAATAGCAAATAGAATAAAATGATCAATATGTTCTCACTTGTCCATGGAAGAGCAAACTTTATCCCTCCAGCAACAAACATTGATCATGTAAATGTTTTGGAGCTGCTTTCAAGTAAAGAAAGCAAAGGCATCGGGACTTTTGGGGAGGGGTATCAGATGGAAAAGTCACTGGTGTACGTGCGCTAGCACTTGGTCGGAAGGTATGCAAACAGCATTTAAAGCTGTGGGGTGCAGCAATGCACCTGAACCACCTCCACTGCTGCGGTCATTTCCACCAGTACATATTGCTAACATCCAGTTTGGGAAACACTGTGCCAAGTGATCTTAATAAAACATTATAGAGGGGACTTTAAAACTTAATGAAGGCACATAATCTGCTTCAGAGAAAACTCCCTGCCTTAATTTAAATGAGACACAGTTATAACATATCCCCTATGCACTGTTTACAATTTATAATTTATGTCTCAGTTCAAATACACTACTTTCTGCAGTCATCTGCTAAGTGATATGATTAGCATTTGAATATTGTAATATTCTGGTTCTTGATACTCAGAGTAATATGATGCAGTGCATTTGTATTTTAATTTTTTTTTTTAATTCACTAATGAGCATACCAAGCTCTAATTACTTGCGAAGAAAGAAATCATGCGCCCCACCCAGTCTAATTTGCAAGTGGTTATATCTCTGTAAAAACTCTCCACCATTTCACTTATTAAATCCCACTCTTTTCTGGTTACCTACTGCTCAGGCTACAAGTCGTTTGTGCTCATACAGCACCATCACTCTACTATAGCAAAACTACTGTATGTGCTTCGGTCCCTGTTGGCACGGCAAACAAACTTTCATTGCATGTGCTCTCTATAAAATGGTGGTACTAATTAGAAGATATAAACTCATGCTGAGACGTGATATGAATTGGCTTTATGCATCTACTAAGCTCACAGCAGTATTAGATTTATACTGTTGATGTCCTCAACTAATATTCAACTAGAAACTTACAATTTTTTAAATCTGCAGAAAAACGAAACAAAAGTGATGGTGCCTCATTAATGCAATTCACAGAACCTCAGTAATCCACACTCCACTAATCTCCACATTCATAAGCAAACACACAGAAAAAAGTCTCCCTTTTTTTTCAGCAAAGACTAAGAAGCAGAATGGTGTAGCGAAAACTCATGCTGGCATGACCTAGTGTCCATACATCACTTTTCAACAAGCATGGCAGCAGACGAGCAAGCATCACCCTAGTTCATGGACGAGGACCCTGAGGTTGCAGAGCCCATCTCCCGACAGCCTGGAAGTGGTTATTAGCACATGATGATCAACCATGCAACATGGATCGGTATGGTTTAAAATATCATGCTATGTTTACCTTTTTTTTTTTTTCAAAAAAAGGAGGTATTTGCTCGCCCGCAAGGACTGGGAAGTTACTGAGGTACCCCAACTTCATCCTGACCCAAGACATTGCATGTATGTAGGTTCATGATGATCCTGCTCAAACTCTTGCAGCACGAGCTGTGGGCACTAGACATCACAGCTGTGTGTTTTGACATCCATGGTGAAAATGAGCATAAAATCTGACTGTTCCATATCAAGAAGTATTTTTACTAGTGCTAATGTGCCTTAAATACCTTGTTCCACAGATGAGTGGCCTGGCACCTGCTGCATGAGAAATAGCCAATTACTGTTCAGTGTCTCTAATTTTCTGATTCAATTAGCATGCTTCAGAGCTTTCCAGTTTAATTGCAAACTACTTCACAGTTAGCTCTCTGATTAATCATTGCCCATCTGCAAGCCATCGCAAAACTTGGTGGAACAAATCTGTGTACTTTGGAATGCTGGGAGCTTAGCAAATCAAACTTGTTTTGGTATATAAAGCTTTAATTTTGTTTGCCCTTTTCAGCTGCACTTGTAAGAAGCTCTGTACTGATTAAACAGGAAGTCCAGACAATAATATGCTACATTATGCATATAATTACTGTAAATACAGACAAGACTGTAGAAACATTGCTTAAGGTTAGGTGCTAACATGTATGGAGTAGGGGGTCAAGAAAACACATTTGGAATCAATTTCTCCCCCATTAGGACAGAAAGGAGGAATTCGGGTGGGGAAAAGAGGTATGAGACGGTAATACAGTTGCAGCACCCGTGACGCTGGAGGTAATTCTGCAGCGCTGCACTGCTGTATGATTGCTGCATACTACTTCTGATTTCCCTTTCAAAGAGAGCTGTTAACTTCCCAAAACTTAAAAAGCTCAAAAAGTTGTAAAGGTATACCATACCTATACTTTCTGTACGTTTTCGGCTTAAAGTAGAACACTGACAGTTGGGTAGGATCACAAGACTGCTCAGCTGTCACAGAGCTGCTACTTTTTCTGTATTTTAATACACTAACAACAGTAGTATCCACTGAACTGACACAGCTTCCCTAATTTAGAACTACTTTATTCAGGTGCACATAAACTACCTGTCTGGAAGACTTGGTTACAAATGTAACAGCATATCACACAGCAGGAAATTAGCAGTTATATTCAGAATTATTTTGCACATATGAAAGTGAAGCTTACAGATTTGAAAATTTAGATACCTAGTGACATCACCAGAAAGCAGTACCTCCTGCATCCTGACAGAAACAAAACTGTATTACCGACATGAGAGAGTATAATTATCTAAAGCTATATTATTGATCAACAAGATGCCATCACCCCGTCAAAGCTGGAAGTTGGACTTCTTCTTCAATGAACTCAGATCCTGGTAAGAGTTTCAGTTAAAATCTGTCTTGGTAATCACCAGAGGCTGTTTTTAGGAGCTCCTTGTGTCCCTGCAGAGTGGTGTTTTGTTCAGCCAAGCTGTGGCTTGGCCAGGCTCTGTCTCTGCCACCAGCACACGCTGGTGGCTTTCCCCAGTCCCTCTGCCCACAGTGCTGGGCACGATGCCATGGCTGTAAATGCTGCCCCGCCGCTCACCTGGCCTAATGAAAAACCTTACAAAAAACAGAAATTCCTGAAGTAGGCGTTGTCACCAAAATGAAGCATGTTTGCAAACATACCCGAATGCAGGTGACTACCTATGCCACTGAAGACACAGAACAGGTTTCTGGAGAGCTTAACAACGCTTTTACAATTTTCCCAACACTGTTTTTCTATACCAGGTGAGATATATATGTTACTGCAGCCTGTATTATCTTTGTAACTCAACCACAAAGTCATCAAAATAACCTCCTCTATTATGATGAGTTCTGCATATGATCACAGAATTCGGAAAACAAAGGCAAAAAAATGTGATGCTTTTAACATTTCCAAGATAATGTCTCCTAAATCTGTACAGCATTGCTTAAAGTTTTAGCACCACAATGCCATTTAAAGTCAAGGCAAGTTCTGCAGCTAAAGCCCTGATGATTTACTCCATTTAGGGGTTATACCCTCAGCTCAGCATGCGAGAACCTGTACTCAGGGCTCTGTGGCCAGGCCAAGCAGCAGCTTCAGGATGCAGGGCTGTGTTATTCCCATCACTTCTCCTGGCAGCTTACTTGTGTTCAAACACAGTTCACAACGGCCTTCCGGCGGTGAGCTGGTTTCCCACTCTGACCTCTTCAGTCTGAATAAGAAGTCAAAGTGATGTTGAAGTGCTTCATGACTCTGATTCAGCTGTACAAAAATCCCCTGGTACACAAACCTGAGCAACATCATCTCCTGGTCCATCTTGTGTGGAGGCTGAGCAAAGGGTGTAAAATACAGGGGTCCAGAGAAACCAAGGGACACGGTCACAAATCGGGTCCTCTGGGGCTGTCTGAGTCACAGTAGATCCCGGGAAGCTTTGCTGGGATGTGAAATCCTAAGCTGCAGACACCCACTTATGATGCTCAGCCCCTGTCTCTGAACATTTTCCAGCAAAACAGATGACTCTCCCAGTACAGCTATTTGGGTTGCTTGCTCTGAAACACAGTGCAATCATCTTAAAAAATATTTACTGTGCTTTGGAGCCACAGCATTAAAAAAACCCCACCAACTATTACAAAAAAGCATTACTTTTGCTTCACAGAGGGAGATTATGAAAATAACTGTAGCTGTTTCACTACTGTAGGGATGATGAACTCGCATCGGGTGCCAGAGTCAGCACACAGCACTGTTTTCAATGGCAAACATCTCTGCAACTTCGCAGGGCTGCCTCTGTCCCACTGGTGTCACCACCCCAGGGGGACCAGGGGGCAGCAGACAGCAAAACAGTGCACGCATGGGAAAAAACATTCTGGCATTGTTCATGGGAAAAACATCTTTGTCTCCGTGTTTGTAGGGTCCTGCTACAAGTCGCACCATGTCAACTCATCGCTGGTTTCCATACCCACCTGTGAACCTGCTACAAGACCTTCACTGCTCTGACTGATCTTTCTTTTCATTCCTACTTCATTCATGAAGGTGACTTGCTACTACCAAGAATATTTTACTCTCCTTTGTTCTGGCTCTTTCAAACTTTACCTATGGCACCATGTAAGGTGTTGGTTTTTTTTTTTTTTATTTTAAATACAGCTCCTACAGTTTATAAAAATTCATCTTTTTTATACAGGTTTTGGAAAAATTATGCAGCATCACTGGACTTCCTGGTTGGTTTAGTTTGCTCTCTACAGGGAATGTCCTAAAGCTCAAACTTTCACATTTCTCTCTTTTTTTGAATTGGAAAGGGTTAGAAAACCTGCAAAAAACAAGTAGGGGGAACAAACTAATATTTTTACTTCCTTTTAAAATATTTTTCTTTTCCTCATTAAGAAACCATGACATTTAAAATACAAAGAGTGGAGAAGGTCTGATGTCCCTTTCTCACTGCCCCTGCCTGCACATATTTAGCCTCTGCTTCTGATGGGAAAGGAAGGTAAATCATTATTTTATATTAGTTACTTTAACTTTAAAAAGTTTCAAGCTATGAGGAAGAGTGATTTTATCTTCCCATACCTCTCTGTTTTTAGGAAACATTCCTCATCTTTCTACTGTGTCTTTTAAAAATGACAGAGTAGAGGCACACATCAGCACTTCTGGGGTGCAGACCTGGAAAATAAGGAAAGCTTTAGTCTGAAACATTGTTTTGGTATGAATTTAAAAACCATTGAAAACTGTGAAAAAGACCTGGAAAGTGAAAGCCATTCAAGACAAGGCCAAATAAGAATGAGAATGGTCCAAAATCAGCCCAAGCCTGACCCTGTGCAGTAGTGTGGGGTCCCACACAGCAGCAGGGATGGGCAGGTCACTGCCCTGCACTCCTGACTGCTGCTGGACTGCCACCAACAGCAAACGTGTCCCTCTGCCCTAAATAATCGGCTTGAGCAATTTGGAGGATGTTAATTATTCAGAAACCACGTGACTTGAAGAGTAACTACAGAGGTACCTTGCCAATGACGAGACTCCTATTAACAAGTTTACTGAGAAATTTTAGACTTCATTAGTAGTTATTCCCAAAAGCTGCCAGTCCATGGAGACTCTAGTGGGACACAGTAACCTGCTCATTGTCAGACATCTGTAGTTAAAGTAAGCCACCAATTAATGATCCTGCCTCTACCAGGCTTCTTCTGAGCTCTGCACATGGCGTATTTTCTTATATTTTGACCCCAGCAAAGCACTGAAACTGTCTGCTTTGTTCCTCGTCAGGTAACAAAGTATCAAATAGGAAAAAAACCATAATTAGAAAATGTCCACAGATTACTTTGTAATAATAAAACATAAAAACAATCTCTCTTTCCCATACTATCACAGGCACTGAGTTATCATTCATGTGTTAGTATATACTTGTTAAATAATATTTCATTTAGCAACATGCAGACTGCAGTAACCATTTTAGCAGAAATACTTGAGCTACCGGTCCCTGGTGTAGTGCGAAACAGAGGCTCAGCATGTTTTTAAAGCAGGAACCAAGAGGCAACTCTTTGCTGAGGTGTTTCATTTAACTGTGAATAAAAATTAGCATTTTAAGCAGTAATGCTCTGCCCTAACTGTGGTAAACTCACCCAGTCCCTGGCTGGGAATGCAGAGTAAATTCTGCAATGGAAAACTGATTTATTTCACTAGGTATCACAGAGAGACATGAATCCCATACGCAAGGAGAATCCCCTCTTAAAAAGAGAAGAATTATGCTAGGTGAGCAAAATCATAATACATATGGAATAAGGAGATGAATAAAGGAGCGCAGAAACCAGGCAGGACAGTGGTGGGGCATGGGTGAGGACAGACTGGGTCCAGGACTTCTGTGAAGGTTTGGGGTACTCCTTGTTTGTAGTTACCCTCTCCCCCCACCCCGAAACACAGAATAAACAGAAAAAAAATCACCCTGCATTTGTCCAGATTTTGGACAATATTCAATATACTTGTTTGTGCATTTGTATATAGCATTTTACTGTGTTTTTATTCATTTTAGTAGCCACAGAACCATTAAGCTTATTTTAAACAATTACTTCAAATCAACCTTTTTGCATTAATATGCATAAACTCAGTATATTACACTAAACTTAAAATCAGCTGTTGTGCATACCCCGGAGGTAGTTTAATACATCCATCTGTATATGTATGTAGATGCTTATGAATAACCTGCTGCTTTGAAAACGACCTGCTATGTTATTTCACCACAATTTGCATTGTTATAATAGGTTATTGACTGATTTTAGGTTTAAGGGACTAAGGTAGTATTCAGTAATGACTCTGTGCTACAAGTTTATTGCAAGTGCCCAAGGTTCATTCACCCCAAGCAATTCAGTCAATAACCAATTTTTATACTTCTATCTCCTTCAAAATTCCAAACCAATAATCCCTGTTTGTTTTTTTTTTTTTAATTATTTCAGTATCAGACTAACATTTCCCATGGAAATCAATATGGGTGAGATCCATTAGCCAAAAATCTGCAGCACTGCAATGCAAACATATTAAAAATATTGATCTTGCAGGCTACTGATGTTTTGATTGACTTTAATGTTTGTAAGCAGCAATAACAGAATTTCAATGACTGAAACAAACTTTTGATTAAAATTATAGATTTTAAATTTTTTTTCTATTTTACTGTTTCAAAGGGTATCTCATGGTTTGCTTGTTTGCCATAAATGATCATAGTAGTAAATACTTATTCAGTTTCTCATTTGTAAATATTAAGGTCTGCCACAGGTTACACATCCTCAAATACACTTTCTATCATTTTTGGTGTTTCGGTTTCACAACATCAGATGTACAACATCTGTACAGGCAGTGCCAGACGTATTTTTTGCAGCATTTGCCCTTTTGGATCCTCACATCTCATGCATTCCTGTTACCAGCAGTGACAGGAATTTGATCTCACTCCTTTTTATCACTATCCAATAAACTTCAACTGACGTTTTCATAGCAGCTGGCCAAGATTTTTCTAAAGTCATCTTCCTAATGTGGTTCCTCCTTCCAAAATAAACATCTTGGCTAAAATAAAGAGATCTTCCACACTCTGTGTCTTTCTGTCTTGGGTATGCATATGCCTTCATTGCCATACAGTCTGAACGTCTCACCATCTGGAACACATTTACTACCACAGGAGAGAAGTGGCATCCCTACTTCAGTTATGGGGAAGCAAAGCATGGAGAAATTAGGGGGTACCTTCAGACAACTTAGCTTCTACCTAGGTCCCGAAGGCTGTGATGTGGTACCTCCAAAGGATGAGGTGGTTTGTCATCAGGAAGCACGAGTCCTGATGGCTGAGTGTAGGCTGTCCAAAATGGTTGTTTGGTGTGGATGACCCATGTGGTTGTTGCTGGGGCTTGTAAGCTTCGGGCTAGTGCAAGACCACTTTGCCTTCAGTGCAGAAAGGCAGGGGAAACTACGTATTATTGAATCATAGAATGGTTTGGGTTGAAAGGGACCTTAAAGACCATCTTGTTCCAACCCCCTTGCCATGGGAAGGGACACTTTCCACTGGACCAGGATGCTCCAAGATCCATCCAGCCTGGCCTTGAACACCTCCAGGGATGAGACAGCCACAACTTCTCTGGGCAACCTAATATGCTGCGGTGGTTTAGACCCTGCTGGGACCCATGACCACGTTGCCACTGCCCCTCCCCCATCCTCGGACGGGGACGGGACAGGGAGTAAAATACAGACCCCGGGGTTGAGATAAGGAAGATTTAATACAACACTGTAACAACAACAACCCGAACAACAACACTAACAACAACAGGGATAACAATGTACAGAACAAGAGCTGTACCGCACGGACACAGCACGAGGCACAGACCTGGACAAAAGCCGCTCCTGCGCTGCCCCCGCCCAGGCACCCGGACATGAGGTCAGCATGGGATGGAACAGCCCGGCTGTGGCTCCCTCCCAGCTGCTGGGGGAAATGAACCCCATCCTAGCTGAACCAGGACATAACCCACACCTTATTCTATACCATCTATGTCATGCCCAGCAGCCATTTAGCAATCAACAAAAACAAACAAAAAACCCCAATTAACAAAAATACAATATAACTCATGGTATATTTTCACCCTAAATCAAGTCCCCTTGTGGTACACATCGGACCTCTCCATCCTCTTGCATCACCCACCAGGTGCACCCAGGTCCTTGAGCAAAAGCAATCCCGTGGATAGGTTTGCCTTTGCCTGGCGCAGGACTAACCCAGACCAGTTTTCCCAATACATCCCTCATGCGCCCTACAGGGACTTTATCCCCACCTACCGTACGTGGAAGTTTTGACTGAGCCAGGCCAGCTCGATTGGCAGGTCCTCTTGTGTTGACCGACCAGGTGGCCTTTGCCAGATGTGTGTCCCAGTGTTTGAAGGTTCCACCTCCCATGGCTTTCAACGTAGTTTTTAGCAGTCCATTGTAGAGTTCAATTTTTCCAGAGGCTGATGCGTGGTAGGGGATGTGGCAGACCCACTCCATGCCGTGTTCTTCTGCCCAGGTGTCCATGAGGTTGTTTCAGAAGTGAGTCCCATCGTCTGACTCAGTTCTCTCTGGGGTGCCGTGTCGCCACAGGACTTGTTTCTCCAGGCCCAGGATGGTGTTCCAGGAGGTGGTGTGGGGCACTGGATACATTTCCAGCCATCCAGTGGTTGCTTCCACCATTGTGAACATGTGGCACTTGCCTTGGTGGGTCTGTGGCAGTGTAATGTAGTCGATCTGCCAGGCCTCTCCATATTTATATTTCAGCCATCGTTCTCCATTCTGCTGGGGCTTTACCCGCTTGGCTTGTTTGATTGCAGCACACGTTTCACACTCGTGGATGACCTCTGTGATGGTGTCAGTGGTGAGGTCCACCCACTGATCTTGAGCCCACCTGTATGTTGCATCTCTGCCTTGGTGGCCCGAGATCTCATGGGCCCACTGGGCTATGAACAATTCACCTTTACGCTGCCAGTCCAAATCCACCTGAGCCACTCTGACCTTGGCAGCCCGGTCTGCCTGCTGGTTGTTTTGATGTTGATCAGCGGCCCAACATTTGGGCACGTGGGCATCCACATGGCGCACTTTCACGATGAGGTTCTCCACCCAAGCTGCAATATCCTGCCATACTTCAGCGGCCCAGATGGGTTTACCTCTGCATTGCCAGTTGCTCTGTTTCCACTGCTGCAACCACCCCCGCAGGGCATTTGCCACCACCCACGAGTCAGTGGAGAGACAGAGCCTCGGCCACTTTTCTCGCTCAGCAATATCCAAAGCCAGCTGGGTGGCTTTCACCTATGCGAACTGGCCTGATTCACCTTGGCCCTCAGCAGCTTCAGCGACTCGTTGTGAGGGACTCCACACAGCAGCCTTCCATTGTCGATGTTTTCCCACAGTGTGACAAGACCCATCAGTGAACAGGGCATACCGCTTCTCCTTGGCTGGCAGCTCGTCATATGGTGGGGCCTCCTCAGCACGTGTCACCTCCTGCTCTGGTGACATCCCAGAATCTTTGCTCTCTGGCCAGTTTGTGATCACCTCCACGTGGCATCTGTTGCATGATGTGTAGAGGAAGCCCTTCCTTTGAACATCCAGCCCAGCCCCGGCAGTCGGGGTGCCAGAAGGAGCTGTGTTTCAGTGCTGACCACTTCTGAGGCAGCTCAAACTCCTCCGTATGCTGCCAGTATCTCCTTTTCAGTTGGTGTACAGTTAGCTTCAGAGCCTTTGTATCCCTGGCTCCAAAAGCCTCGGGTTTCCCCGGGTGCTCTCTGCCAGAGGCTCCAGGTAGGACCATTCTCCCCGGCTGCGGTGTAGAGCATGTTTTTAACCTCTTGTCGTGCCTGGACTGGCCCGAGGGCTACTGCCTGAGCAATCCCCCGTTTAATTTGTTCAAAAGCTTGCTGTTGCTCAGGGCCCCATTCAAAATTGTTCTTATGGGTCACGTGGTAGGGAGGGCTCACAATCAGGCTGTAGTTTGGGATGTGCATCCTCCAGAACCCCACAGCACCCAGGAAAGACCGAGTCTCCTTTTCACTAGGTGGTGGGGCCATGGCTGCTATCTTGTTTATCACCTCCATTGGGATGTGGCGACGCCCATCTTGCCATTTTATTCCTAGGAACTGAATCTCCTTTGCAAGCCCCTTAACTTTCCTTCGTTTGATGGTGAAACCGGCCTTCAGGAGGATTTCAATTATCTTCTTTCCTTTTTCAAAGACTTCTTCAGCTGTGTTGCCCCATACACTGATGTTGTCAATGTACTGCAGGTGTTCTGGAGCCCCACCTTTCTCCAGTGCAGTATGGACCAGTCCATGGCAAATGGTGGAGCTGTGGTTCCACCCCTGGGGCAATCGATTCCAGGTGTACTGGATGCCCCTCCAAGTGAACGCAAACTGTGGCCTGCACTCTGGTGCTATCAGAATGGAGAAAAATGCATTAGCAATGTCAATCATTGTGTACCACTTGGCTGCCTTCGTCTCCAGTTCATACTGGAGCTCTAGCTGGTCTGGCACTGCAGCACTCATCGCTGGCGTAACTTCATTCAGGCCACGGTAGTCCACGGTTAGTCTCCATTTGTCATTAGACTTTCTCACTGGCCATATAAAGCTGTTGAAGGGTGAATGAGTTTTGCTAATCACCTTCTGGCTCTCTAGTTGACAAATCAGCTGATGGATGGGGACCAGGGAGTCTCGGTTGGTGTGGTACTGCCGCTGGTGCACCATCTTGGTAGCAGTTGGCACTTGCTGCTCTTCAACCTTCAGCAACCCCACCACTGAAGGGTCCTCTGAGAGGCTGGGTGGACAATTGTTCAGTTTCCTCCAGGGCAGCTATACCAAAGGCCCACTGGTACCCTTTTGGGTCTTTAAAGTACCCTCTCCTGAGATAGTCTATGCCCAGGATGCACGGGGAGTCTGGACCAGTCACAATGGGGTGTTTATGCCAGTTCTTCCCAGTTAGGCTCACTTCAGCTTCCAATAGGGTCAGCTGTTGGGATCCCCCTGTCACTCCAGAGATACAGATGGGCTCAACCCTACTATAGCTTGATGGCATCAGGGCGCACTGTGTGACAGTATCTACCAAGCTCTTATATTGTGGGTCTGATGTGCCAGGCCATTGGATCCACACAGTCCAGTAAATCCAATTATCCCTTTCCTCCACCTGGCTGGAGGCAGGGCCCCTCTAATCCTGCTCAGCATCACTCACTTGTTCTAAGAGTGACTCTTGTTGTAGGAATGGCTCAGAGGCCCCCTCAAGAGGATCAGGCATAAGACTGGCCATTCTACTCTGTCTGAGGGATTTCTGACTGGAAACTGGAGTGATGTTTTTCTTGCATGACTCCCCTTTCATGGTTGTCTTCCCTTGCAGCTCCTGTACTCATGCAGCTAGGGTGGAAGTGGGTTTTCCATCCCACCTCCTCATGTCTTCTCCATGGTCACGGAGGTAGAACTACAGGGTACCCCGTGGTGTGTACCTTCCACTGTCTTCCTCTTGGGTGGAGAAGTGTCTGCTTCTAATGGCCGAGACATCGGCCTGTGCAGGTGGAGTGCAGGACATGTTCTCTTCCATTCTCTGGAGCCTCTGAGACAGATCCCTTACAGCTGAAACCCAGGCCTGTGGAGAGGAAGGGAGACTTCCTTCATATTGCTGGAGCTGGCCAGCCACTTCATCCACTGTTTGAACCTGGCCGTGTCTCCAAGACACCACTGCCAGTGCATTGGGATGTGATTGTGGTGCGCTTCACAGGAACTTCTGCCACATGGAGGGTGTGCAGTGGGCCTGATCTGGATCTATGGGTGATCGCCCATCATTCAGATCACTGTAAATCATATCAAACACAGCCAATTCCCTGAGATACTGAACACCTCTCTCCATGTTGGTCCACTTGTTTAACTGACATAGGATGTCATCCTTGTAGGGGTACCTTTCCCTTACACTGAACAGGAGTCGCCTCCAAAGGCTGAGGGGTTGGACCTGTCTCCCTATTACCTTGTCAATGCCAGCTTCCCTGGACAAGGATCCCAGCTGCCTGGCCTCTTTCCCCTCTAATTCCAAAAGACCAGCTCCACTTTCCCAGCATCGGAGCAGCCAGGTGATAATCTGCTCACCTGGAAGGTGTCTGAAATCCTTCCGCATATCTCGCAACTCACTCAGGGACAGAGATCAGGTGATCACCTCTGGCTCTTCCTTGTGTTCTTGTGGTGGGCCTGGTTCATCTCCGTCCCTCACTATGTGAGCTGATTTTTGGTATATTTTGTTTTCTGTATAGGGACGACTGACACTGGCACTGTCAGTCCCTCTGGCTCAGCTGCCGTACTAGTTGGTTCGTTTTCAGGTCCTGAGACCCCTTCTTCCCCTTGAGGGCACTAAGTAGTGTCAAGGAGGACACAGTAGACCTGGGCAAGTCCCCAACACACTGCAGTCAGCTGTGTCTTCTCGGCTTTGTCAGATTGGCAACACACCTTTTCTAACTGCTCCACCAGTCTATCAGGACTCTGCACTTGTTCAGCGGTGAAATTCCAAAGCATTAGGGATGACCACTGACCTGGGTACTTGCCCATGTTTTCTCACACACCTTGTCACTCATAACTATCTGGCCTCGGGGCAGGTCTCCGGGTGATGCTATTATTTGAGAAGAACTGTATAACCCAAAACAGGATACAACAGATATTCAGAAAACACTGCGCCGTGAACACGCTAGCCTGGACACTCCAAGGATAGCCAAAACTCTCAAAAACTGAGAAGATCTCTTCCCCTGGCTCACCCACAGACGGGTTGAGACCACCATCAAATGCCCAGGCCACATACAGGTACCGGTTCACCCCCACAAGCAGTGATGTAACCGTATCGTAAGTAGTCAGCATCCAGTACAGCAAAGCAAGACTCTTGACACATTTTCCACAGACAATAAACACCACCACACAGTGTATATAAGGATTAATACAGCCCCACCATGCAAGCAAACTGGCCAGCACTGTAAACAAACCTTATGCAAACAATATAAATATATAAACAGAAAATTGTGCCTAACAGATTGTTTTAACACACTCTGGCCAGGTTTTTTGTCCTTATCTCAACCCTCTCATGCCCCATGTTGGGCACTAAAAAGGCTGTGGTGGTTTAGACCCTGCTGGGACCCAAGACCACGTTGCTGCTGCCCCTCCCCCACCCTCAGACAGGGACGGGACAGGGAATAAAATACAAACCCCGGGGTTGAGATGAGGAAGATTTAATACAGCAGTGTAACAACAACAGGGATAACAATGTACAGAACAAGAGCTGTACCGCACGGACACAGCACGAGGCACAGACCCGGACAAAAGCCGCTCCTGCGCTGCCCCCGCCCGGGCACCCGGACATGAGGTCAGCATGGGATGGAACAGCCCGGCTGTGGCTCCCTCCCCACTGCTGGGGGAAATGAACCCCATCCTAGCTGAACCAGGACAGCTACCTACTTGGAAAATACAAATGAAATGGAATACTGTGAGGAGACACCAGAGATGTGTCCATGTGATCTCTGTCCCCAGAAGACTTTACCTGCATATGGAGCCTGCTGCACCACCTATACGTCTCCATTGCACCACACTCATACAGACAGAGCCTGTGTATAGACCTGTATATAAACAAGCACCTGACAGCAAAGCTATAGCTTTATCATCCTGGTGCCTACAGAGGGATATGCCACCTGAGGCCCCTTCGAGGCTTGCACTTCTGTGATTCAATATTATAACAGCTTAAGATACATCCTCTTGGTCGGACTGGATTTCCTCCTGACCTTTCTCATTCAAGGTGGTTTGTTTTCTTTATGATTTTTACATTACAGCTGGGATTCACCTGAGATGACAGCAGTGGGTAGACAGCTCTAGGGAAAGAAAAAGCAAATGGACCATGTGAATGGCTCTGCTATTTTTTTTTTTTTTTTAAATCACAACCCTCTTCCTGCTCAAGCCAACTCACCAGTTCTACAACCCAACCTGGCCCATGTGGCCAGCGGGGAAAAACTACGCGGAGCAGGAATAACGAAGGGACGAGTCTTGCTGAGATGCCTGGACCATGCAGTTAAGCAAAAGAGATGTGGTACCTGTGCAGCACTTAACACCTACCACAGAGATACAGGTTCAGGAACAAAATTATCTTACAAAGTCACTACATGCATACAGCTGGGTTAATACTACCTCTATGCACTCACAGATTGAAGCTTTCCAGTGGGGTGTGATGCCAAAAGTTCTGTGCCATCAATAACCCCTTCGGAAAAGCCCTGGGGACCACACTTGCAGACCTGGATGCTTGCTTCTACCTCTCCCACCCAGATGCATCCTGTTGAGTGTCAACCCCACAGTTCTGGTTGTGCTGTCCCATTGAGGCTCTGCAATCTGATTAAGACTTGATGTTTGCTACTATTGATCGCCCACTTTGAGGTGTTTAAACACAGCAAGCAGACTAGCTGCATGTGGCAAGAGGAGAGACGTCAGCTCTGCTGTGTATCTAGATGACCTGATCTAACCGAAGGACCTCTTCTCCCACTGCAGGATATTAAGAAAAGTGCTCCATGTTTGCCGTCGAATGCCTAGAGCAGGCAGTGCTTTTGTCTGCTGGTGCACCTTGAGATTTTGGGAGTGACCAGGACACAAAACTGCCTCTAAATAAGGAATGTTTTAGATCAAGGGTATGCAATTTCACAAGCCAGGCAGAGACTCCTCCTGTAGACAAGGAGCTGGAGGGTGGAGAAATTCTGCATTGACCATAACCATGACCACGACTAGAGAAGTCCAACTTCGAGTCTTCCACCATCTTTAGATCAAAAAAACAAACAAACCACAAAGAAGCAATAAACTAAGAACAGTGGACAGTTATGAATCTAACTACAAAAAGAAAAGAATATCAAAGGGATTGCTAACATTGCAAATGGTATTCTTCTGTGTCTGTACTGTAAACAACTAAGCATCAATTTATAATCCTAGAAATTGAAATACCTTGTTCTCCAAACACTTGCAGAACAGGCAGTCTCAGTACAAGGTTTTTTATGTACCCTGACAATATGTCTACACATGCTCTGAAAACTGCTCCAGGCTGGGTAGCATATTTCAGGGCTCCAGCACACAAGCTCCCTGCAGATTCAGCTGCAGGGGTTTGAAGCACTGCTGCTCTCTGCTGCTTGTCCTGTCCCTTGCTGGAATGATGGCCCCTGAGGTAGAATTAGCAGAAATGAATACACCCAGCACGTTAGCACAAATGCACTTTTTTTTTCAGTCTAAGGTTGTGATCTTGCAGGAACGTGCATATCACCCTAAAGGCTTCGGTAAAGAGGAGGTGGTAGGCACAGGGATGAGCAGAGGTTGAGGCAGTTAAATAGCCACTGGTCGATCATCATATCCATTCACAGCCAAGACTATGAATTGTGAAGTCAGACACTTGCCTATTTACTTCATTAATTTCGTATTTTCTACATAAATCTACCAACACTAGACAGAAGCAGCCCTGGCTCTGCAGAGGGCTGACCACTGGAGAGAAAGGTGAAAAGCTCTACATCTCACAAGCCACGCTCCAAGTCCCTGATGCAGTTTCTTAATTCCAAGTATTGCCAGGGACAGAGTACAAAATATTCACACCATTCATTTATCTGCATATTCATCTTGTCTATCACAACAAAGAGACAAATTTAGAATAGTTTTTGTAAGATTTGTCTCCAGTGTCTAGCTGCATAATGTAATTGCTAGTGAGTTACTATTTGCATAAAACAGTCTATTATCCAGTATTATCCAATGAAGCAGACTGCCCTCATTTCATAATGCGGACACGCATGGTGCTGTCCCTCTCCTCGTTGCCTATCCAAGTTCAAGACACCCATGGCAGACCTGGGTGAGGAGAATATTCGCATGCTGATTCCTGTTTGTGTGATGCACCCTGACTGAGCAGTCTGAGCTCAATCGCTGTCTCTAGCTCTTGCTAACGTATTTCTGCCTCCAACAGCTTCTGAAAATTCACAAAGCAACAATGAGGATGATGTAAAAACCGTGAGATTAAAAAATAATTTGAGGGTTCTTGTTTCTGAGCCTTGCTGATGTCAGCTGAAAAAGTTTCAAGCTTTTTTTCCACACAGCTAGATAGGCAAGAAATTTATATTAAAAAGTGCAAGACAGCAATTGATCACTTCACTGCAGCACCTGTAAATAAAATACAGACCACCACCGACTCACTGTAAAACCATATATGAGAAGGAAATAGTTGTTAGCATCTGGTATTTGAAGTATTGTATGTGGTGGAAAGCAATTCACAGCTGGTATGACAACTTGCTGATGTCCTGAGCTGTTTCTAGCATCTTTATATGCAAACAATAGATACTGCTATTAATGCTTAATACCATCATCCATGATCTTGAAATTTAATTAGATCAAGAGACAATGAGGTATAACATATAGATAAAGTAATGTATTTGGAATCTGCAGACATGGATTTGAGTAATGGGTCTACCAAGCCACAGCAAGAGTGACTTCTCAAAAACTAGTGATACTGTTGGCGGACGAACTCCTCTTCCCAATAGATCCTGTAACGCCAGCTCTTCCAAATGGGTTTTAACCCTCTCTCCACTGAACTTAGCATGAAAAGACACCTAAACAGGAGTACTTAAAAGGCCTGTGACTCACCCTAAAATATTCTGCAGCTCCATAACAGAGCAGAGACTGTGCTTGCCTCCTGCAGCAAGCCAGCCTGCATGCAATTAGCCTTCCAATCAGGGTGTTAAAACCCTTAAAGTGGTCTGTTTTATTACCTCAGGCTTATTAAAATGACTTTAACTGTCTACTTTTAAGTAAGAGACTGACTTGTGCCCCTGGGCAAGAACAAAACTTAAAGCAACCCAAACTGTTGCCGCCCTTGCTCAAGTTACCATGTGCAAAGTTTTCATGCTGCTACCAAGGCAAATTGCTCAGGGCACCCCGAAAAAAGCAGGTGTGCTTAAGACCTCTGTGATGCACCATTTCTATGTGGCTTCAACAAAGGAGCAGAGAGGGCTGCCTGGGTGAGTTTCCTAGTGCAGTGGGGGAATTAATGGTTGGATCCAATAAGGTGTTGGACACTTCCTAAAAAAGTGCTCAGGATCTTCACATCCGAGTGATACCAACAGTGATGGAAACACTGGGTGCTTGGAAGTTTCTGGACTGGTTCATCAAATCATACGTGGCTGACTGAAGGATGCATATTTTGAATTAGTGAAGCAACCATACACAAACTGTAGGGCCAAAATGCCTTCTCACATTTAATCTCAAAAAAGGACCCCTTTTCTAAGTAAATTAAAATGTCATTGTGTGTACTGAGTATTGCATCAGTCTATAATGCAAAGAATCAATTATAGATTCAGAAATTCTTAAATGATCTGCAGGCTTTCAGGATTTCTTTTTGCTGTTATTTATGTTGAGCTTTCATGGTAAGCCTCAAAGACTGAAATAGGAAAAGAACTTAAAACATAAAAACATAACATAAAAAAAGGTTATGACACAAGCACAATAAAAAATCCCTAAACAACTTTTTGGCACTAAAGCATATGCTCTGCCCCCTGCAGCTAAAAGTCACATACTGAGAGTGCATGTTTTGTCAAGAATTACTATTTTCAAGCATGGCTGGTGATTTTGGAGAGTAGCACTTAAGAAACCTTCAATCTGGCAGTTTTATCACTGCACATTTACTAAAGCATCCCCACTGTCCAAACTCCCAGGAGTTTGGGGATCTGATCTGGTGGAAGGGAAAAAGTAAAATAAAAGGTTCCTGGGGTGCTATTTTGATGTGGTCTGTACATTTTTTTTTCCCCAGCCATACCATTATTCCAATCCATTCCCTGGAAAATGTTGCAAATGCAAGGGCACTTCGCTCTTTTATTTCCTGGAAAAGAAGCTGGCCACAGCCCACACAATTGCTGTTAAAGGTAGTAGTGTTCTCAGAAAAGAATTATTTACAAGCTGTAAGATCAGGAACAAATTGTTCAGCACAATTTATTTTATTGATTTCATTTATTGCAAATTTCTTGCCCTGAAGATGCTCTGGAATTAACAGGAATAAAAGGCAGACTTCACTTTTTACTTGTTCGCATTTTGCTGTGCTGTGCAAAGGGTTTGTTTATTTATTATAAGTTACATTAGCTAGACATATATATATATATATATTTTTTTTTTTTTTTCTGGTTAGCAAATTCACAAAGCAATCCAGATTTCAGTCTGTTTGCTGTACGTATGTACTCAATGGATTTGCAAACGGATTGTTCATAAACACTTTACTAAGGGCTTATTCGTTATTCCCCGTGTGTGACTGACCACCTCAGAAATGTGAGATATTTGTTTTACTCCCTGACTGGGAACATTGTAGACATCAAAAACAATGACAAGGGATAGTATCTTCCTGGTTTACACTTCCTAACAGACCTTCTTTTGCTATTGCATGTCAGACTGGGGAGGACACTGTTATCAATATCTGTCAGTCCTCTGTACCTTGCCAAAAACAATACATAATGTCACCCACGCAGCTGCCAGAAATCAAAACTGAAGATTTCATCCATGTACTATGTTTGTAAATATTTTTTTAAGAAATAAAATAACCATTTTACATTGCCTGATTGTATTGTACAGTGTTTATTATACCTTCAAAAAAGACAGGAAGCATGTTTTCAAAATTATGAAAACAGCCTGAAAACTATGAACTTGAGGATCTTTGTCTGCTGGATTTTCATTCCCTTAGCTTTTAATTTTGCTTTGCCTATTCATACAGAGATGTATGTGACAGAGATGTCCCAAGGTCCACGCCCTGGCCCATCGCAATACCTGCTGCACCCATGTAATTTCTGGCAAATGTCTGTCTAACCTGTCCCTAACCCCCTCCTTCAGCAAAGGAGAACCTGCAGGCAGTATCCTCCAGTCATACTGTTAGGAAGTTTCCTTTAGTGTCTAACCTGAACTTTTCCTGCTGCAATTTAATTTTATCCCTTTTTTGTACTATTTACGAGGCACACAGAGAACAGACGGTTCCTTTCTTCTTCGCAACAGTCTTTCACACACACGATGATTTTCACCATGTTCTTTCTCTCAATCCTCTTTTTTTAGGTTAAACCTTCTCAGTTTTTTCACCCTTTCTCCAAAGGCCACGTTTTCTAGGCTTCTCAGCACTTTCCTTTGCATGTTCTCCAGTTCTTTCTCCTCTTTCATGGGCTGTGCTGCCCATCCAGTACACATAGTCTCCCAGCTAAAGCCTCACCAATAGTTTTGCTAGCTAAAGGCTTATTTAAACATTTCAGTAAAAGGTTTGTCTTTTCTGCAGTGATGCATCATTGTTGACTTATCCTCGATCTGCTGCTGCAAAAGGCAGCAACTTATTCTCCAGAGGGGAAAAGCAACTGTTGCTTGACTCCAGCTCCTGTGATCCACTCTGTGCAGCCTCTGATAAATTCACCCCTGCACAAGCCACACTCCTCTTCTTCGGGATCCCACTTCTGCAAGGTCTGGATCAAAATCTGCTGTTGCTGTGATCCCCGTACTGTGCAGCATGTGGCTCTCTTTCAGCAGTCAGGAGCAGCAGCGCTTTCATGTCTCATGGAGCTTGATGGGAAGAAAGGCTGCCCCCTCAAAGAGGGACTGGAGAGCAGCTGCTGCCAGTGACAAGGCAGGAGCAATACCTGTGCAGCACTGCCTTCCCTTGCTTCTGAGTATATCCAGAAACAGGAAAAAAGTCTTTAATTTCTCCTGTGAGTAACCACAGTTACCAAATCCATTAAGGCACAGTCAAACTCTGGTGCCTGTGCCACATGCTTCAGAAACTAAGTTCACAACTGAGCAGTGAGGCTCCAAAGTTTCCATGTGGAGGGCAAAGGCACAGCTCTAATTCTGTTGCATTATTGCTATTCATTGCCTAGTACTACCCTAAGCAATGAGCCCAACCCAAACAGTCTCCATGTAGCAATTCTGGAGCAAAGCACACACCCACGTGGCAGAAACTTTGCACAAAACCTCCTTAAAACTGGAATGCATGGAGGAAATGAGGAGGCATGAGGACATCTATTCCTAAAAGTGGAGACTGATGGGTTTTGCAGACCTGTCTCAACAGTCTTTTCCTCCCAGCTCTGACAGCTGGACCAGAGGAGAGAATCTGATTCTACTTCTTTTTCATAGAGGAAAAGAAGTAGAAAAATAGCCTGTTGCTTCAGAATAATGATGTCCAGTTTTGCTAGAGACGAAGTTTTCCATTGGTTCAGGAAATGCAGCTGATGCTATGTCGACATACACAGCAAGTGAAATTAGGTTTTTTCCTCCTTCTATGAACCAAAGTGAGGAGACAGGGATGATTAGAGTAGGTTGAAAAAAAGTGTAACATGGCAGCTCTACGGGCAATACGCAGTCCACATGAAACCTTAGGAAACATCATTTGCCATCAACAGATGAGGTCATCTTTATGCCCACAGAACCTCCCTCATGTGTTTCCCACATAAAATGCAGGGCAGAGCCAGGAGTCACCCAGCTGTGCATGACAGCTGTCAGGCTGTGAAGAGTCACCAGGACATCAGATGACCTGTATAGCTAGAGGCTGAACTCCAAAAGGTTTGCAAGAAACCCGAAGTGGGTCACAATCAGACTCCATTTCTCTAGGCACACGCCTTTCCCAGAGTAAACCGTGGATCCTAAGATGAAGACCGAATCCCTAACACATTCAGAAGCTCATGAGCTATTTCTCATTCCTGTTCAGACCCCGAGGGTCCACTCACCAACACATTCAGAGACAGCTAAGTGAGTCTGCCACCCCTCTGACAGTCAAAAGCTAGCAGCCTGCCCAGTCTCAGCACACTATAACCTTGTCATGCACAAGTATGTGTATGCTAAACCTTACAGCTATTGCCTGCAAGAAAAGAAAACCAACTCGGACCTCACACGTAACTGCAACATGTCATGTGTCAGTGAGATTTTTGTGTGTCTATGAGTCATGTTATTATTTGTTGTTGTTTTTGTGTAATTTTCTTTAGTATTATTGCTTTATTAACTCCAGCCATTATGGCTCTATTAATCTTAGTTAACAAAATAAGTATGTGAATGAAGCAAGGGCTCGTCTATTTCCCTGGCATAACCACATTTCTGATAATCTATCATCTGTCACAACACACTGCCACAGAATTTGGTGGGAAGCACATGAGCAGAAGGCATTGAAGGTCCTGAGAGCTGCAAAATGATCCCAGGGGTCCAGCTTATGGAGCAAATAGGCAGCACACGGCTGCCCCTGCAACATCCATGTGAACGTTCCTGCTCGTAATGATAATTCATTATGGGTGCTTCTCTGAGCAGACTGTTGGAGAAGAATGATGCTGATTAAAGGCACTGCTGACAAAAACAGTTGGGCAGAGAAAGAGTAAAATAAATGTACTTTCTACAGAGTAGAAAATCCAGAAAGAGGCAACTTGCTACCTCCAAGCAGCAAGTATGTAAGAGTAGGAAGTATGTAAGAGGAGTAGATCAAGGCTTCTTTACATAAACACCATGGATCAGCATGGGTCAGGAAAACTTGAAATACACTGAAAACCTATTAGCTTAGAAGTCTCCTAAAAGTTTTGGAGTCCATGGAAATGCAAATTTCCTGGCATACTAGAGGAAGCGTATGAACCAAAACTAGGATGCACAGGTTCTGCAGAGAGCCAGGTTTCATGCCTTAGATTTTGGGTTCTTGCCTAATATGTATATGCAAAATCTGAAAATAAAATTCATCTCATTTATCCCACCTAGAGACAGGTGTCTCATATGGACATGGTGCATCTGCCAAAAGAGATTACAAAACTTTCTAGAAGATGCTCATCATAGAGGAAGGGAGCACGCATGTTTTATCACAAGTAAACAATTAGAAAAAAATTCATCTGAAATAATTAAAAAATAATAGATCTGCGACGATAGCATTCCAACCCACACTAGATCTCCCCTTCTCTATGCAAGAGAAATTTAAGATGAGGCAGCAGCACAACAGGGCAATCCTGCCTGAAACTGATAAACCAATGCTCCCTGCTCATAGCCCACTTTTAATTTTAAGAAAGAAATCAATGAGCACAGATAAAACGCAGAGGGCTGTAATCCCCTGGAGTGATCTTGTCACAACATGTGTTACTGCAGTTCTACACTTTTACCTTTGCACTTTGTTGTATGTAACAGAGTAACATAATTAACCACTGGTAGGTAGTGTTTACATTAGTTCTCAAAAGGTTAAGAAACTGATTATAGCTAAAATCAGCTTTGCCTGGGGCTTCAGTGGCTCTGTGTAATCAAATTAGACAAGCAGGGCACAGTGTCACCTAACACAAACCAGTGGCACTTTCTTCTCTGTTTTGACCTTTTCCATTAGATGAGCAAGCCAGGTTTTAGCTTATTCCAAACATTTTGAACAGATTAGTTCCCAATAAACTCTGAGTGATAAGCCAGGCATCTGTCCACATCATTTTCATGAAGGACTCAGTGAGACTCAAGACGTTCTTCAGGAACAGCATCACCACTGCTCTTCCCTGAAATAACCTCTAGATTTATTTTTTCAATTTTTTAAAAAAAAATTTTGAGGGTAAAAAAGGTGTCAAAAGGTGAATGGCAATGACCCCAAATCCCAAAATATCTTTAGCTGTTGTCTTTTTCTTGGACATTTAATCGTTCTGATCCTGGAGCTGTGGAACGGTCCCTCCAATCCAACAGCAAACAGGTAACTTCATCAACATGCTGGATAACGCATTAGCATTTCTAAGAAACCATGGGTAACCTACTCGGCAGAGTTGCGGCTCACCCTCTCTGCAGCCAAGCTACTCTCTGAAGTCAAGCAAGGTGAACGGTATAATGGAGGTGTTTAAGGAGGTTTAATAATGAAGAGAGAGGAGCGAGCCTCTCAGAACGCTTTCTGCACGACTGTACCATAACTAAATTTAAATGCAGGCTGCAGCACTAGTGGCTTCCATAATCTTGGTATCTTTGAACATAAAGGGAACAAAAGATTAAACAGGCAAAGAGTATACAAAGAAAAGCAGTGGCAAATTTAGATAAAAACCTGCAAGTTAAGGAATGCACTATGCCTTCCTGAATTTTCCTCACTAAACTAAAAAACAGTAGTTAATTACATTTGTTAATCTTCACATATTTGATCCTTCAGCTCCAGCTCTGCCTGCATTCATCCTGTGGCTAACTTACCCTTTATCCCATGAAAACAAGGAAGTGTATGAAACAATGGCTTCTGCAGACAATTTGTCCTTATTTATTTACAGCCAATAAAATCAAAACTTGTTATTTTAATTGATTAAGTCATAAATAAAGAGTTACAGAAGTCAAGTCTCCGTACTTGCACAGTCTGATGATTCCTGCTAATCCAGCAGTACTTAACAAATTCACATGTGGTTAGTCTGCCTTGCCATAGCTGTAGATCACATTTCTATGCTGCAAGCTGTGCAAAAAAATCAATATGCCAAGTTTAACATAAGGACAGGAAACATGATGTCCTCCTATATTTTCAATGAACTTCAAATGACTGTGCTGTTCCTAGTCTGCACAGTTTATTTCAGGGAAATGCATTCTTTAAGGAGAAAAAAGAACTATCACACAGTAAAATATATAAAAGCATTGGTGGAGTCATACTTGACAATTTATTTCAAATATTCTGACATTTTGATTGCATCATCAGCCAGCCAGGAAGCTCCTCTCTCCCCCTTTAGATATTTAAAGCAGAGGCACTTTCTTCAGACTGAACATACACTAGCCATATGTACTTTAGATTTAACAGTAAGTTCCTGTACACTTTTTTCATATATCAACTCTTTTAAAGATAATTCTCCTTTTTTTTTTCTGCCCAACTGACCACACTACACTATAATCAGTTTATTTACACCCAGTGGCAACCACTGTCTAAGCGAAACAGCCCATTAAGTGCCTCCACATTTCTGTATGCCAGACCTGCCACAGGTTTGCTGCAGAAGCACGTAATTTGTGCAAGGGGATGAGGATGAGACACCCCCTGTGATGGGGCAGGGGTGGCCACGGCCAGCAGGATGACACCGCATGGGGTCACCTCCGCCGACCCAGCCTGGCTCGGGCGGGGGCTGCACCAGAGCCCCCACTGTTGCCAAACTCCTTTCTCGTAAAGGGAAAAAATAAAGGGAAAAAACCCAACATTGGCTTTAAACACAGAGGCATTTTCAAAATATAAGACTATGCAGGGAAGCAGAGAAATTCTCCTTAACGTACAATTGGCTCTTTCAATGGTAATTTCTCTTCATTGCAATGAGCAGCTGTAAATGGATTAATGGCATTTAGCTCCAGAGAGCATGTCATTGATCTGTACTGAACATATAAACTGTTATATAAAACACACTCAAAGACCCTCACTTGTTCCTAAGTTTCTATTAATATGTCATTTGCAAGATAAATTTTATTCAGAGATTAATGTACCATTTTTAAAACCCTAGGCATAAAACTCCCAATCAGAAAATAACAACGTAACAATATTAAGTACTGAACAATATTAATACTGCAATAAATTACGATTTTGTTACATATTAGCCTTCTTATATCAGTTCAGAGAGTGTAGCACAGACCTACACTACTACGAATGAGTCGTTTCAGGAACTCCCAAAACATCAAATGCGCGAACTTTGCTTCCACAGTCTCTCCTACTAATGCAAAAGAATCAGTCATATTGCAGCAGTAAATGGTGATTATCATCCAATGCTGACACACCGTTTTGAAACGCGTGAACTGGTATCTTTGCAGATCCTGGAGTCCCAAAGCATCTCTTTGTGCCAAACTATAGGTAACATCTGGACCTGAAGACTGGCCTAAATAGCTTGCTCACCTTGTTCAGGGGCTTTTATGCAGGGGTAACACTCAGTCAGGACACTTCCCCAAAGCACACGGCTTCATTAGAGTTAGCCAAATGAGACTGTGCATATCTAGATCACCACTGAGTTTGTGCTAAATCTTTAAAGTCTTAATGCCTACATTTGCTTTTTTTCCCCCCAACTTTGACATTCCTTCAGTGTAAACAGCTATATTTAATTTACAAGGTTTTGTTCTGTTTTTTTTTTTTTGTTTTGTTTTTTGTTTTTTTTTTTTATTTTATTTTGCCTCCTCACCAAAATCAGAAAGCAGGAAGTAGATGGGTGTAACTTAAAGAGGCAGCTGAGAAGAGTTGCTGGCAGGGTGAAGTGGTAGGTTTTAGTAATAGCTGGAAGCCGTAAGTGGTTCTAAGCTTTGAAGTCAGTGCAGCTTTGATGTGCTACTCCCATAGTTAATCGCAAGATAGTCTTGAAAGAAAAAGATTTCCCAAATACCATCCAAGTGTCGTTGCCTGTGAAATCCTTGTATGATTCTTTTTTTCCTCTGTTGAACTTTATATCTAACATTGGGCTGTGCTCACTCCTTCTCAGTCACTCTTACTCTCTTTAATGTGCTTTAATCGGTTAAAAGTATAATTAAACCCACGCTTGGTTTGGTGTCGGTAAGTACCTTGCTACATGTTACTTTGCTCTGCTGAATTCATTTTGAGTGTTTTCCCCAGATTTGTGGTGCTCAGACACCGGAAGGGACCACAGAGTGGGATGCTGAAGCAGCAAAAGGCAGAGGGGGGAAGCCATAGGGCATCCCAGCTGGTGTACCAGGAGGGGACCACTCGCCTTCTCCCTGTGGGAATGGCCATGATTTTCACAAGGAAAAGCCTCCATGGAGGGGAAGAGAAGGAAACTCTCCCCTCTGCTCTGCCTTTCGCTTTGGGACAGGCACCAGTGAGGAGAAGACACTGCCTTGATGCTGGGGAAGAGACAAAGCATCTCAACACTTCGCTATCAAAATCCACCCATGTATGTTGGCATTGATGGGAGAGATGCAGCAATGAGTCTGAAGAGAAAGAGAAACCCAAAACCATCAGGAACAAGAGAGCTGTCTTGATGAGTATTTGTCTCCCATACAAAAACACCATGGAGGAATGATTTTTCCTACTATACAAACAGCCCTTGATTTGCACAATTAACCAGTAAGAGCTTTCATGTTTACTGAAAATATAAGTGAAACTGTCCTTGGACAGTTATGTTTAAAAAAACAGCTCGTAAAAGCCTGATATTTAGTACCTTTTGAAAGCGACTGTACAATGTCCAATTTATTTTACTAGCTAGATTTTAAACCTGAGCCTAATCTACGTGTCAAATGTCATCTACAAACCGCATGCTGAAGCACAGCAAGACAACTGTTTTCGACAAGTCCAAAGCTAGCATGGCAAGAGCAATAAAGAGATTTAAACCAGTCTTTATTCCACATCAAAAAGCTGCTTACCTGGGCACATATATCTGAACGGAAAAGGGAGACACCGATCACAAAGACCCATGCCCGTCTAAATGGACAGAAATAAAGAAAATGGCATGTGACTGGTAAATTAAGGGAGGGCAACACGTCAAGGTTAGGGGTCATAGAAGATTTCAACAAATCTCAGAAGATACAGCAACAGATTAAGCAGGAGGATAGACTGCCCTCCAACCTCAACCTGTTAAGACCTTTGAAGTCTTGTGGTGACCTCTATCCTGCTCTATCATATTAGTTGTTAGTTACACTAATTGCAGCCTAATAGCACGCTGGAGCCAGAGACTTTCTGCAGCCATCCAGAGCAGGAGCATGTGTGAAATGGCCAAATCCTGCCCTGCACATCACGGGTACTCACCCCTGTAAGTGGTGTCCTGTGTCTTGTACAGGTACAACCTGCAAGGTGTTAATTACAGCCTGCATCTTCAAGAAGTCCTCCTCATCATTACTACAGCCACAAGCTAAATAAGCCAAAGCACAAACTCAGGTTTGTCTAAGTGGGGTCTGGCAACAATGTTGAAACAATTATAGTTCTAAAAACTGTTTTAATGTGCACTGGCATGATAACCAAAGTAGGGATGTTAAGTGCAACCCCTCATAAATACTGCATATCCATCACTGAAATCAAAGAAGTAACTTGCTGTTGCTGCCAGTGAACCTGAGTGAGGGAGTGTGGGATTAGATGTAGAGTCTATTTGCATTGATTTTGCATCAATATCCATATTAATGCTAACACAATATTGTATCATATTTGAGGACAGCACTCAGCCCACAGAGTCTCTCCAGTGGATGAAACATCACTTGTAAAGTTTCAGTAGAGCATTTAGTAGCATTAGACAAAGTCAGGTGCTAAATTGGAGGAAAAGTTTAGAAAAAGAGATGTAGTGCAGAAAGATCATACTGGAACTATCAAAATGTATAAAAAAAGAGCCTGTTCACAGAAAGAGCAATTATTTAAAATCAATTTCTATTTCCTCATTTATATGAGGAATGTTTTTTACAAGGTTGATAATAGCTTCAGATGATGACAAATCAATCCACCTGTGACTGCTGGCACCTGTTACCAAGATAACTTTATTTATTTGTGGGTGCAACCTACAAGCTATGAATACACTGCTAAAACCATACAAATAAAAATGCAGTCCCAGTGAAGACACAAATGAGTGGAAACCAGGACTTCCCTGTATCAACAAGTAGCAGAGCTCTCAGAAAGCAAAATGAGACAACCTGACAGCGAGTGATACAGATACACATGCTTGTATTTCATCTGGATTTTCTAAACTTTTAATAAAACATAAGCTTTATCGTCCGCAAGCAAAACAACAGGAAAGATCCTTGCTTCTCTACTGAGCCGTAACTGCTCTGGAGCAAAGATACAAGGACGTCGGGAGATAGAGGAACTGATCTTTCCAAGATCACATGTGTGCACTTTCTACTGACATCGTACAACATGATGGATTCCCCAGTGGTCTCTGTTTCACAGTCCAAACAGGTTTCCCACGGGCTGGGTATACTGGTATTACTGCACCATTTGCATCTAATCTCCATGTTTAAGGCATGCTCTTGCTGAGTTGGCTCAATGAGAGCAACCTGTGGCATCTGGCTGGTGGGAAAGCTCACCGCAGTTTGGTGTCATCTCCTCTGGATGTCTGTGGTTTCTTTTCACTTTGTCCTTGCCCAGAGACAATCTCTTGGTTCTTCTCCTGTCACTCACTGCCTCCTCCTCTCCTTAGTGTACTGTTAGCCTGAGTGAACATCTTGCCTCTCCGCCTGTGAGGCTATTCCATCCCATGTTCTACTTTTTCAAAAGATATGTGGCATTTACAACACATTGGTAAAAATAATCACTTAGCACAGACTGGCTGATTAAAGTCATGGAGACTAGCAATGCCTTGAGCTCTGATGCTGCAGTCTGCAAGCAATGAATGCCATTCCTTGACAAAAACAAGCAGGAAAAGCTCTTCTTTCAGATGGATGAGGGAAGGAGAGCCGTCACATATATGGTAGTTAGACAACTGACATTAGAAGCAATAACCAACTTCAGTTCCCATTTCAGTGGAAGAGGTCTCAAGCCAACATCTCAAAGGAAGGTGACTGCATTGCTAGACAACAGCTCAGGGTCCCTCTCATGCTCTTTCAGTTCCCTGTACCCTAAGGTTGTGCCCCTTCCTCCACATAGGCAGGAAGATCTTTATGGGAAGCTGATACTTTCCTGTAATACAGGAGATATATGCTTCAAGAATAATGGAGAGAATTGTATCGGACCAAGCATGAAACAAATGTTTAGTAAGTTTTACCTCGGGCTATTACAAGACTGAAAAAACCCACTTAAAACACTGTCATTAGTTCATACTCAGCAACTGATTTAAAACAGTGGTCTGCAAGGACAAGAGGACGGATGTGAGACCCACCAAAACACTGTGGATCTTTAGTGGCAGCTGAAACAGGTCCCCAGCAGCCAAAAGAAATTTGCAAGATTCATAAGGCTGTGCTGAATTTGCAAGCTAATGTATGAGTCTAGGCTCTGCAAACAGTAGCAGGAAACTGTGAAAATCATAACCAACCAGGGCATTCCTGAAATAAAACAAATCCTATCTTACAGCGCTGACATGCATTATCAGCATCCAGCATAGTACTGATTTATGAAATCTTCAACCATCATCTTACATGTGTATGATTTTAAGGGATTTTAGGGAAAATTTTTTATACTGAAAACGGAACAGATTTCACTCGAATGGATGAAGTTGCATAAGCAGATGTCTAGAGCTCTGCCCCCAAATTACCCAGACAACAAACATTTTAATGTAACTACTCAGAGTAATGACAAGTCCTTGAAGTTCAATTACCCTAGAATTGCAAAGTGATGCCTGCTCCTGGGTCACAAGTGTTTTGAAATTTTGTTTACATTCCCCATATGTGCAGCTGCATCAGAAAACTCCAGTTGGAGCAGGAGCAGTGCACAAACCTTCTAGCAGCGCTGGGACACTCCCTTTCAACCGGAGCATGAGTGTTTGAATACACAGGATAAGCCCATCTAGTTTAAGCTCAGTTCAGTATATAAACTCTGACATAATAGCATGGATTATCTGGAGGCAAAGAGGGAAACAAAATATGACCTGTCTTGCCTTGCAAGCCAAAGTCAGAGCTAAGGTCAGCACTCAAGCATGCATGTAAACTGTGGGACTCGAACAGTTCCTCATGTGAGCATCCAAGAATCAAAAACTGGCCTTCAGATTTCAAATATATGTGGGTTTTATTTGTATGTAATAAAAATCATATATATGTATGATTTATTTTATAACACGGATCATTTCAAATGATATATCAACATAAAAATCTTAAAGTGGTAAGAACTTTTATACACAACGCCTCATTTGCACAAAGATTAAAGTCACTGCAAAAGACAACTCTTATCTTTAAGACTAATGATGGGCACTTGCCAGTGTTCATTCAAAAGTACATGACATGCCTTCAAACTGACTACTGTATTCACAGCAGCAGTAATAAACATCATCTTAAACAGTTCACTCTGGTAGCCATGTGGATTATTTATCTGTTAAGCTGTTGTAGATATTCCTTGTAAACCTACCCAAAATAAAAGGATTAATGTGAGGGGAAATGTCCTATTACCTTCTTCCACATAAAAATTGAAATATAGTTTTAAAAATACTATTCACTAAATTAAGATATTTAGTAAAATACATAATTATTAATCATAAAGCTATATACAGATCATAAACATGATTATCACATAAAGTATGGTTTTCATGTCACGATGTAAGAATTCAGCATGTCTGCTTATATTAGCCTTGTCCTTAACACTCTTTGTGTAAACAATGAGCATCTGAACATCAGTTATAAGCAGTTGTTTGCTTTGGCTTTTAATAAACAGATAACAATCACAATGCATTTAAAACAAGTCACTTAAGCTGTCCCTGTACATTAACATGACGAGATTAGTTGCTGACACTGGTTAGCAGAAAATGACAAGTCCTCTCAAAAGAAAATTGGTCCTTCCAAATATAGGCATGTTCCTTGATAGGAGAAAGTTTAAAGTGCAAATATACTGTGAAAAGGGCCTCTAAAAATGGCATTGTGGAGCTCCATGTTTCTCATCTTTTGGTTATCTCACAGGTTGGGAAACTAATCTTCTCAGCTGAGAGCTAGCTGGAGCAGCCAGAAAACTGTTAAATTAGCAACTTGAGGGCAGGGTGCTAAGAAGGCAAATATGATATAAATTTAACCTCCATGTGTTGCAAATAAATTTAATTTATGTAGTAAAGAAAAAGAAAAGGAATGTTAAAGTCAATTCTATGCCACTGCTAGGAGTTTTTCTAATTCTTGTTTGTTGTCTAGTCCCAGCCACAATCAGGAATTTGATATAATTGGCATTACTGACAGCTGTTAAGATAATTTGTATGCCTGAAATATTAAAATGTCTATTTACTACCTATTTAGAGTGACACAAGTGAATAAAAGTGGTGAGAATATGGTGCTCTATTCTAAAACCACAGTTATTTACTCCAACAATACTGATAAATCTGAGCTTGGGTCTCAAGTACCATGTATGTTAATGTAATAAAAAAGCCCAGGAGGAGATGTTGATGGTGAGGTTTGTCACAGACTACTTTGGCAAATCAGAGAATGGGGTAAGCTTCTCCCTAAACACATCTCTGCAATGCATGGAGAGCTTTATCACCCTGGAAGGCACCAGTTCAGAAGATGGATGCTGGTGGTCATAAACATCAGAAGTTTCTAAAAACTATGCATGATGATTTTCTAACACAAAAAGGTATAGTGCTTTACATGACATTAACATTTTGGGCAGTGTTGTGATGTATAAAGACTAATAAGATCACTGGGCTGGAAGTGGGTGGCTGCCCGGGGCCAGGGAACCTGACCTGATGACTTTGGGTGGGATTGAACAGAGAGAAGCCTCAGTCAGCAACACACATGCTTGGTGTTTCAATAAAGGCTATTTTCTTCAAGGTAGGAAAAAGATTAGCAAATTTAATCAAGATGAGGTATGATATTTTATGAATATTTTATCATTTTTATGAATGATATTTTTAAAAGGTTTGTTGGATGACAAAAACCCCAAGTTTAGTGAAAAAGTGAAATCAAGCAAGGAATACAGAAAAAGGTGGAAATAGTTTGTTATCGGCATGAAAAGATGCTGAAGCTATCTGAGGAAAAACAATCGATGGCTGGCAAACTTAGCACAATGAAGAGCTTTCTTTTATATATAAGCAACAAATGCAATCCACAGCAAACATATGTCGATTTACAGCTGGAGATGGTGAAACGGTAAATAACAATGCAGAAGAAAATACAAAATTGTCCAATATATGTTTCTGTTCTCTCTTTGGAAAAAAGAAAAGGCAAAGTGTTTGATGAAGTACATTCTTTCTAACTTCTCATCAATATCTTCTCAGGGATAAATATTTCTAAACCAGCAGGCTTGCAGAGTTTACATTCAAGAGTCATAAACCAGCTAACTGGCTACTGAAGTTCATTTTAAACAAAACTTAAAACAGCAGAGAAGTTACAGATGATGGAAAAAATCCTAATCTAGAATTTCAGGCAAGACTATTTGCACAGTTAGCCTGACATATATCTCAGGAAAAATAATGGAAAAATGGATATACAGGTCCACAAATTCCTTCCCTAGATACTGTGGACATGAAGAATAAGTTCTCATTTTTTCTTTATTAGAACTTTTTACATGTCTGTCTTCCTCTGCTGCTCTTCTTCCCAGGAAATCCACTCTTCTTCAGGGAAAACAATCCCAACTAATTGAAACTTTCATTGCAAGTTATCATGCAACGCCCAGAAAGAGCCAATGAGATGAGCACTGTCAGGAAGTGATTTAAGAACATTTTACTTGCCTTGGGCTGGGAGATGAAGCCGATGCATGCTAAAAATCCCTTTCAGACCTACAGTGCTGTGACAATGGAGTTTCTTAATGAAGAATTAAGGTACAAAAATGTAATTATTTCAAGGCAATGCAACATACTGGAAAATAAGTCCTAAACAAATAATCTCAGTTTCATTCTTTGATGAATCAGCATGTTGAGCTGATAACTTCGCTTGCTCTTTATTTCCAGGCACCATGTCTAGCACCTGAGTTACTCTCCCTTGTCTTTCAAAGGAGACATTAAAAAGTCTTCCTTTAATTACAAAGATACATTCCTCATTTCTCCTTCTATGCTGTGAACTACTATCACAAAATTTAGCAAAACTTAATTACAACTAAAACTTCAAATTAGGCAGAAATTGATCAATGTTTCATAAATTCATGAGGGGACAAATGACACAACTGTAGAATTCTTGTTCACTCATAAAAACAGGTTAAAAATAAGTATTATTCAATATTTCTAAGAACTTGCAGACTAAGTAATCAGCAAATGTAGTTATCATGGAAAAACTACTATTGAACAGAGTGCCAGAGTGTCATAAGGCTATTTCAGAACACAGGAAGTAAATATAAATATGCTGGTGGCAAAGCCTCTGTAAACGTGAAGGTGGGCAGAATGGTTATTAACAAGAAAGATTATGGCCTTTTTTTTTGTGTTAATATGTGTTTTTTTGCTTGGTATTTTTTGTTTGTTTGATTGTTTTTGTGTTTTTTTTGTTTGATTGTTTATTTGTTTGGGTTGTTTTTTTTTTTTTAAATTTTTAAAAAAAGCTATCTTCAATGTTTCATAACACTACTTTAGAACCAACATAAAGAGCAGCAGCTCTAGAATGGGTATCGCTGGACAAACTCCCCCTAAACTGACTACAGTATTGTGATAGAAGGGTCAAACATGACTGTTGGCTGATGAAACGGGAGACAACCAAGCAGTGAAAATTTGAAGTCTGTGCACTGCATTAGTGAGATGCACAGAGGTCTGTTTCAAAGAAAAGATGCCGAAAGACTGGAGATGCCACAGAAAAATGTATAAAGCATCTGAAATCCGGAGAAATTAACTTGCAGTGAGACTTAAAGAACTCAGTCTATTCCGTTTCTCAAAACAAAACTAAGTGTTGACTTGATTCCAATATCTAATTCACATGGAGAAAAAGCAAATGTACTAAATGGCTCTTTATCTTAGTAGAAAAAGGCACAGCAAGAACTAATGGCTGGAACCTGAAACCAGACAAAGCCAAACCAGAAATGAGGCGCTCCTCGTAGTAGTTTGACAAATTACAAACGGAAGGAAGCAAAGGATTTCCCATCTCTTGAATCCTTCCAGCACAGGCTGAATGATTTTGTGGAGGACACACTTTAATCAAATGCAAGTCACAGATTTCAGCATAACAACATCTGGTCAGAAGTTAAAGATCTACATATGAAAGTAGAGAAAAAGTGATCCGAATGTCCTTCTTGGCCTAAACTGTATACATTTATGAAAAAGGATGAAGTTTTAAACTGAAAGTGAACCTTTTGGAAAATTCTACCAAATCCAAATCCAAATTTGGATTCTAACAGAAGATGCAAGCTGAAATGTAAATCATCTTTTGGATGTTTGGTCAATGCGTTAAAAATTTAGCTACTGAATTTTGGATTACATCTCTCAGGAATACCTCCTTACAGGTGCTGAACTCTAGCAGAAATATAGCTTTTACAATTACACTCATGTACCAGATCCCATCTCTATAGATGTTCTGGCTTCACAGAATTACCGAGGATGAAACACAGAAAATACTTTTCAAAATTACTAATAGTGACGTAGATGCAACTTGGACTACAAAGACAAAACTAGTGTGGATTGAACTCATGCTCAGTTGGCTTCTTAGCAATAATTTAACTATACTTAACACAGTGTCTTTAAAGTGTCAGTCTAAAGTGTCACTTGGACATCTGCAGTAAAGTTGCATCTGACATTTTAAAATGTATTCATTAATTGTTGTACTGCTGTAGTGCCTCTAAGTGCTGTAAGGAATGACAGCATAAGCATTTCAACAACATGACTGAGCAGAGGACTGGCTAAGTAACACCTATTCTGGCTGCTATCTGTGTGCGCCACAATGAGGTGCACGCACCGAACAAAAAGTCCCTGAACTCAAGAGTATACAATCACACATTACAGTAAGACTTCAGCCAACATGCAGACAAATATGGATGTACAAAGAACTAATGAGATGATAGCATTAAGTAGTATCGGAAGCAGTGGTCACGCCAGTCTAACCGTTGTCAAACACTTTGTAGGAAATATCTGGCTGTAATAATTTACATTATTCATTATTACCTCAATCAAAGACAGCCTCAGGACTCTGAGGCAAGCATACATCACTCTAACTATTTCACTGTACTCTAAAAAAATGCAATGTTAGAGAGATATGTTTGACTACAAGAATAATTTTTGATGAAATAATTTCTCTAATATCAGTACTGTCTCAAATGCATGTAACTATTTTGTAGAATGCTACATGAATATGAGTGTTTTGTCCTAAAATATAGCAGTACTGGTGGTACATTGAACACCTAGCTGATCATATAAGAAGTCATAAAAATGCATTATCAAGTTGAAATTCTTATAAAATTGAACTCTCTGACTGCAACAACATCTGGTAATTTAAGTCAACACTTTCAAATTCACATTTTCATATTTGCTTTTGAGGCTCTGGCATTCGGGAACAGAATTTGCCATATCATTCAACAGGTCTTTATAGATCTTGCCCTTTCCAAAGCACTGTAAAGCTAAGCTACTCAAAACACAACATAGGAGCTCACATCCAGCTAGGTATTATGCATGAAAAGAAAAGCTGCCTGCAACACCTGAGGCTGAGCAGGAGACTAAAAGCAAAGCGCCTTTGAAGAACCCAGAGGAGAGAAAAAGTTACTTCTGTGCTAAGAAGACATTAGTAAAAGTTGGACTTAGTGCAGCAACTGCCAGAGCTGAGGCCAAGACAGCCTAACGCTTCAAAGTTTCCATAATAATTTCTAGTCCCTGACGGACAACGTGCAGCAGCAGAAATGGAAGTGCAGGACCAGCACTTGCAGCATGTGAGGATGCTGGCATAGGGCTACAAAGCACTGCGGATTCCTGCATGCCTCCACTTGTGCTATTAATGTTACAAATACCTTAAAACAAATTGATATGCAGCTAAACACAAAGGCCTGCCACCTCGACAAAATGCTGTGGCGTTTAATCTTTTCTTCAAAGTGAAAGGCTTTTATTGACAGAACTACATGCACATGAAGACATGAAATGCAAAGAGGTTTACAGTAAACACTGATTACTGTAATCTTAATCTCCATGAATGACTAATGAATGCAAAAATAACATTTTTAGCAAAACCGGGTAGATTGCCTAATCTGTCTTACTGTAAACCATGCGTAGTTTTATACTTGCTTCCTATATTACTGGAGTTATTGGACACCTACCTCTGGTCAGAAAATACGAATGCAAGAAAACAGCCCAGAATGGTCTTCACCAAATGCATTAAAAGCGAAAAAGGAGAAGCATTGATAAACTGGGCTAAAAAACATAAAGGGGATGAACTAGGTGTTGTCTCAGTGCTTGATACCCTTTATGGTTGTTTCCGCCTTGTTTGTTATGAGTGTGAAACATAAATGCGTAAGAGTGGCAGTGCAGTGTGGCGCAAATAAATCTGAGAAAAGAAAGCAGGGAGAAATAAGTTGGTTCTTCCCTATGGCTGCCACAAGCCTCACTCATGCAATTACCTCTGTGCACAGACCCTGCAGTCTTGCGGAGCCCATTTAACCTCACTGGAGATCCTCCTGTTTGAACCCCAGGATCTGCTCAGCATGGGGTGCATCTGTCGTTATTGGAGGCTTTTCTATGGAAATACACAACTGAACTCTTAGAACAGTGGGCAGAAGTCACCCATTAGGCAAAGCCAACAAAAACTACCACCTCCATAATCTAATGGGTAATTTGTGGTTTCCCTGGTATCAACACAAGCTTTGCAACAAGGGCTTTATCTGATGAGTCAGTGCAAGCACGTGCGGGGGCCAGGCTGCAAGCCTGCTCTTCCAGGGAAAGGCTCACTGTGCGAGTGATGCGCTCACTTTCTTGGATCAGTGCTTTTAAGCAGATATAAGAGTTCAGAGTAACTTTACTTAAATTTACTGTAGCCCCATGGAAGGATTATTGACGCTATTCTATTACTTAGCACAAAGCAGCAGTCTCGAGGGGACTGTTTAGTACCATATTCTTGTCTTGATATTAAATCAAGCTACGCCAAGGACTCAAAACCAGCAGGTAACAAGCTTTTCCCTGTTTTTCAGTGAGCTCTGCAGAATCTCATCTTTCATTTGTTTTGAACTGCAAGTCTCTTATGTGCATACAAAAAAATCTCTAAAACCCCCAGGCCTTAAAGTACACAGTGAGTGTTTAACACATGCAGGAACACTTTTGGCTGTGTTTTTACTGAGAGGCTCAATGGATAACAAGCTCCACCAGAAATAACCACCAGTCCCCCTTTCCCCCTCCCAGGTAAAAGGATTTGAAAAGGCAAATCAGGAAAACAACCACTTTCTGAACCTCTGTGGAACATCAAGGACCTCCTTTTTGTGCTGACACAAACAAAGATGATTGTCTTGCCTGAATTTGGACTACCACTATGTCCACTCCACACTCTTTCATGTACAGACTTAAACCCCATACATCCCCCAGCATGCTACATGGTTATGACATGACTCTGAGGGGTCTTTTGGAAGTTAGGGAACGTATTCCAACAAAGACGCTATCACCTTATGTGAATATGAATTACCATGACCATTGTGTCATTATTGACATGCAACGGAGCTTGTGGAAGGCTGGACACAGTCCTGGACAACGGGCTTCAAGTGGCACTGCTTCAGCAGGAGTTGAACCAGAGGACCTCCAGAGGTCCCTTCACACCTCAACCATCCTGTGAAGCTGTTTTTCCCTTCTACTTATTTATCTGAAAAAACCCCCTGAACATCGGCAGTAACCTGTTAGAAATAATATTAATGATCTTTTCTAAAGTCAAAGTAAAAAAAAAAAAAAAAAAAAAAAAGTTGCACTTGGCTTGCCTAAATTAAACGAAATGTTTTATATACCATACAGAGTGAAGCTTGATGTTTAGTACCAGAAAGTACTATCTGAGGACTCACTCAGGATAGTGTTCAGAGCACTATCACCACAGGTCATAACTGTCCCCCAAAATTAAGAGTTCGCTTTTCTCCCGCCAGCCTGAGATCACTTTTTTCAGCTACATGAACTAGTTCTGGCACTTTTTCCCCTTATTTCAGAGACATATATTCAAGTCTAGGCTCTTCTGTGAATAGAGTTTTTCTTGATTACTGTCAACGTTTCATTCCGTTGTGTCATCTTGTTTGTCTTTTGATGTTATAATTTCCCTATTTTACAATGTTTTAACTACATTGCTTGCAACTGTTAAAAGAATAACTAGTGACTTCGGGGGTCAACAAGAAAGGCTTTAAAGGATTTGATTAGGCAATTCATTTTACTAATGTTACAATAACTTCTTTTTATTTGATTATGTAAATGCATGTTGGTGCACATCCACTTTGGCAAAATACGGCAAGGTTTAATCTTTCCTAAATAAAAAGCTTTCACTAGCAGAGACACGTGACCTAAGGAATGTATATTATCCAAATACTAAGGTGCTCCCCATGAGGCACTCCAGAGTATTTGTATGCAGGAAAACAAAGGCCATGTTTACCTGTCACAATTTACCACAATGTCTTTCCTGGGGTAATGTTCAGGCCCTTATCCTGAAATCAAAGTAATTTAATTCCTGAATAGCAATACAGATGGACACAGACCCATGGATCTGATTTCTCCCATCCTCACCTTCAGCTGTTCCCACCCAGCAACTGCTCCAGTAGGATGGCTTCCCAAAGGGCTTCTCCTGCTCCAGAACCAGGAGAAATGTTGTAAGGTCTCACAGACACAGGTGAACTACAACTATGATTAGCAGTAATATGGTACGATCTGTCATTAAAATGTCTGTCCCATTCTCTGTGACAAATTACAAGCTGACCTCCAATCTCCGAACCAGGAACACTCCTACCCTGACTCCATTTTATGTGACGATCTTTATTGCTTGGACTGCGTTTAAAGTCTTCACCTTTCTCTACCCTTTGCTTATGTCTTAAATAGATAGGAAATGGATCCATCTCCTCTGAGACAGAAGACAGGTCTGCTGGTTTGACTCCATTAGGAAGGTGGATGAAGAATGAGACAGAAGATTACCTCAGGTCTAACAGAGGTCCTTAATGAGGGCTTAAAGTGAAGAGGGTAGGAAATAGTTTTTTTAACATAGACTGAAGGCTGGAGACTGACAGAGAGCTCCTCTGGGACAATGAAGTGACAACGCCACAGCTGAGAGTAAAGTGCCACAGCACTTTACCTGTGCCAGAAACCAGAGAAGGCTGAGTCAAGGAAGGAACAGAGGAGACTGATGCTACACAGCCCTGCCTGGTAACAGAGAAGTGGCAGAGGAAGAGTGGTGGACTCTTCTCCACTGAAGAAGAATGCCTTGTTCTTGTTGGAAAAATATAGGAAAGGTAACAAGATGGGTAGTGTTGGACAGATAGCCTCAACAAGAGCTCCAGGTCTGATGGAAGACGTTTGAGCCGAGAGACGTGTCTCTCAACACAGCACAGGGAGGCTTTTAGGGATTACATATACCAAGGGCAATGCTGCCAGTATTTGAGTGTGGGCTCTTTCAGTACTGCAATTCTCAGGAAATGAGTGAAATAAAATCTCTCACATTAAATACTACGCTCCTACATCTATTAGGATTTCATAAATGTATTACAGATTAATGCAGGCTTATGACGTTGCTCACATAAACACACTGTAGGAATCATTCACTTGTCCTTCTGTAAATGTCTTACAGTTGTCCATAGAAGACATGAATACAAGAAATACAAACAAAAACATCTGAGCAAATTGATAATTCAGCAGTGGTCGCATAAAGCTATACTATTTTCACTGTCCTTATGTTACAGAGAACCAAGCTGGAAACAGTTAGCTTCCATTTAAGTCATTGTCCAAAAGCTCTGACAAGGATTTTCAAAACATCAGTAATCTTAATCAAACGGCATTGTATGTAAGCATGAAAAACAAATAGCCAATTACTAACATTATGACTTCTACTGGCCAAAATCCTACCCCACTTAAATTAATTCTTCTGCCAAAGACTTCAGCGTGGGTGGGAGTTCATCAACTGGAGTATAAATGTTATGCCCACTATGGCCCATCCTCAATAGAAAAGTAAAATTAAGACTTAGTCATACCTCTATCATCAGTCTGTTTTTTAAGCAACATTTAGGATTTCTTTTATAGAATACCTTTTACATTATTTACATAGGATGAATACAAAGAAAGACAATAGAAGCTCAGGTAGAACATTTTCAGTATTGGCAATTGTACTGTAAAAACTGAGTGGTTGCTATCCAAGCTATTTACCTGACTAAAATGACCTCTATAACACGCACTCTTGCACAACAGCAATGCAGACATCGGAGATTGAAAGTTAACCCTGTTTTAAAGAATTCTACTACTGAAGAATATTTTTCTTCTAAACTGTAGTACTCTCCCCTAAAGGAGCAAAAAGTTGGTAAATGAATATTAAATGCATGAAAATTTTAGTAATATTTAATTTCCCTAAGCACTAAAGAGCAATGCCAATGCTATTGCACTGCGTCTGTACAGAGCTGATGATCTGCACGGTTAGATCCCAACTCACAGCAGAAATGTGATTACAGGCCTCTGGTTGTTGTGAGCTCTCAAACGAAGTACCACTAAATTTTCCAGGCCTTAAAAATACCCTGCAGTAAATCAAATTTCATTCTGCAAGGTTAGGTCTCATTAACAACCTCACAAATCCAGACAGATATGAATCTCTAACTTGTCAAACGAACAACTGCGTCTCACAGAGCAAGGTCAAACACTGTTCCAGCTTTTAAATTAATATTGTATAGGCTGTGTCTTCCTTTGAACCTGATTTTATATTCTACAGAAATATGCTACCTATGGCTTTTAGGAAATCTGATAATCAAACATGAAAGTTCAGTAACAGCTTTATGTATTTTAGATTACCGTCCTACAGAGATTTGAGATTTTCCTGTTACGTTGACAACTACGTCTACTTTCTGGAATTATTACACATTAACAAAAGTCTCTGTATTATTTCATGTGCTTCTTATGATTTATGATTCATGATTCATTAATGAAAGAGTGTAGCTGAGTATTTCCAAAACAACAGAAATCTCACATCAAGGTTCTTAGAAAATGTAAATAATTTGCCATGTAAACTAGACTTTTGTTGATCAGGATTTAGGAAAGTGTCTTATTTCACTTAGCTGTACCTTTCATTAATGTACTTATTTTCTTTAAAACCTTCCTGCCTACATAAAGTTAGATATTTATTCAAGGACCTATAATAAATTTCCCAGTTTTAATCATCACTATTATTTTTCCTAAGCCCTAATGTCACCAATTACTTAAAGCCAAGGAGAAAAGAAGACTAGAAAAACATAAGCTACAAGTAGACAAGAGAACTTAAATCCCACACAAAGGAAAAAAAAAAAAAATAATTATCAGTGGGCTGTATAAAGTATCAGCAGCTGTATGCTTTCAACCATATCTTGCTGCAGAAGGGTTAAAATGTATTTAGAATTCAACATTTTTAAATAATCGAGCTGCTCCTGGGCACGAACACGTATCCTGGCTTGCTGCAAACAAACCAACGTACCTGCAGAGACACGGGGGCAGTCTGGCAGCATGGACTCCATCGAAGTGTCCAAGGGCTCAGAGCTGGACACCCAGTTGCAGCAGTTCTGTAAGAGTAGGCAGGCAATTTTCGGGTAAGTGAAAAACTCAGAGCAAAAATAAACACAGACTTTGTAAGTAAGGACAATGTTGACATCAAAATAGTCAAACTAATTTACATAGCAATCCAAACAGGGACTGAAAGGTGAACTACACGTTCACACTAACTGGCGGTGAAATATTGTAGTTTCATTCTAAATACGTAAAAAGAGTAAGACCATAATTCAGGAGATTTGTAATGTGCTTAAATTGTATGTCTTTCAAGTGCTACTTGGAGTGCCAGTGGACTAAATCAGGTGCTTGGACCAACTGGTGCCTGAATTACCCACTGTACGTTTTAAGCTTTTCCTTTCTGTAGCTAAATAGGTGTTGATATAAACACTGAGCGTGTTTGCTTGCCAACAGTAAGAAATCAGAATTTTTCAGAGTGTTTTGATGGAGTGCACTGTGGAAAGAATGGCTGTGAAATCACAAAACAGATTATAAGTGAATGAAAGCCATCAAGATAGCAGATTAATATTCAAATAACTGGAAATATAGCTGAGATGAATTGGGCATGAACACTTAAAAAATGCAAATACTGGTCTTTGGGGAATTATGTTCAGGAAGCACTTATATTTACCTTTCATTCCTGAACCTCTGAGTAGCATGAATTTACCATGAATTTTTTAAATGTTTTGCTCCAAATGCTATGTATTCAGAGAAGTCTATGAATTAAAGTATTAAATAATATGCTTTTAATAAAATATGCTGAAACCACACCAAATCTACTCAATTGAAGATTTAATTACAAAGCAACTACATTTTTAACAGAATTGACAGATGAACGATGACATCTACATGGCTTCCCTTACTACAAATCTGAGTCTTCCCTTTCTGAAAACCTGATTAACTTCATTAAGGGGGAAAGAAAAAAAAAAGAATAACCCGCACAACTTTTTGGAAAGACCCAATGAATTTTCAGACAGATTTCTAAAAAATCATCCCATCAATCATGATTGTAAAAACGGATGATTGCTATTCTAGTAAACAAGCATGTATTGTGTATTTGTAGATGCTTGCTGCCCTAGTTGTGCACCATGGAGTCCGTCCTCACTGTGGAAAGATCCTTGACTGGTAGATCAAGTGTCTTATTGTATTTCCTTAATTCATTCTGTCTGGAAGAAGATGTCAGCTGTGTTGCAGTGAGGAGAGAATTTCAAAGGCTTCAATCCCCACCAATAAAGGGTGAGGAATGGCTTTTGAATAGATTTGTCAAGGCAACCCTACTGTTCTGGGACCAGGGAGAGCAGGAACAACATAAAGGAAGGGTTGCTGTATGAGATTAGAAAGTGAAGTTCACAAAGCATGGCAGATTTTTGTAAGAAACAGTAGATCAATGAAACTATTGAACTCGATGAAAAAAAATAAAAAGAAAACAAACACACTACCCAGTAATGTAATTTTTTAAGTAAAAAATGGTTAAAATGGAATTACTTCATAAGGGCTTTAAGGTTTAAAGTAGTAAAGCATTACACATTTTAGAATTTGCATGTATAATTTTAATTAACAGCTGAATGAGAAATTGCAAATGTAAGATGGTAGAAATTATAAAAGAAGTAGAATTTTTATGAAGTATTACATTCATTTGAAATAAGTAAAATTAATATTAACTACTGATAGAACACTACATCAGAGAGCTGGAGATAATACAGAAGATTAGCACACAATTAACCAGCTTTTATATACAATGTGACACTTGCCTGTAAGAAATAAGTATTCTCGAAAGCAGTGTCAAGATATGTAAATGGATGATTTGTTTTATCATTCATCACAGCTCCTAATAAATTCAAAAATCATGACTTCTATAGGTACTAAAAATAGGCCACCAATGATACAGGAGAGATAGCTCCAATGAAGAATTACTTTTTTAACAATTCATTCTTTCAATGACAGCAATTAGCCCTACAGACAGGCAGCGATTAGGTGTATATTTTAATTATTATTCATTTTACCAGTAGCCTTAAACCTGATTAAAGTAAGAGATATCCAGGTGATATGCTAGTCTTAATACCACTCAGCCACACTTCACATATGTAAAATTCTTCTTTCTTATAGGAGATTTTCAATGCTAATGTAAGTTATGACACTCCATCCACTTTTTAGACCATTAATCATTTAACTTATTCTTTAAGATCTACTTTCTGCAAATGAAATTAAAGGTAATGCACTTGTCTTATTCAGAATAAATGCCTAAAGAAAAATGGAGTTGTCAGATTCAAATTACAGGATTTAAAATTTCAGTTTTACTACATAACATATATTTTAAGGTTTTGATTTCCCATAAAGAAAAAGGGGATTTTTCTGACAGAGCCTGTAGGGGTTACCATTCTTTATATTTTTAACATTTAAGTCAGAGCTGTCAGGCTGCATCCCAGGTGATTCTCTATTCCCATCAGCCATGGCCTATAAAACTGTAAGGTTAAGTCAGGAATAGGCAATCTATATGGAAAGTTTCACTAAATCCACAGGAAAAAGTCAAAAAGGTTCAGGATGTGACTAGTTTATATTTTGCCACATGCACCTATTGTTTTAGTGTTCTGTCATGGGAACGTAGAAAACATGGACATGAGCCTGATCTGGCAAGGAAGAGACTCATAAATGGAAGTTTAGTTGTTCTCGCTTTAAAAAACATGATTTTAAAAATCTCATCAGCCCCATATTTAAGTATTAAAAGAATAATGAATGCATAGCATCATCCTTCTCCCAAGGGTGGAGCCTGGTGATGCTGGCCATGAACTAACATCAGACCATCTTGGATCAACTAGCCGTTGCTATTTGTACAGTACCAAATACTCCAACTTTTCATCAGAAAACTTCAGAAGCAATTACACCTCATAAAACTGCTGAGAAAAAGGACTTTTTGCCAGTCATACAAATCAAACTCAGTCACCAAGAGCTTAAAGGGGCTTTTCCACCACTGCCAGATCTAGGCAGGAGCGCTGGGTGCACCCAGGACTTTGCTCCAGATGTCAGGCAGCACGTGGGCTGCCTTGGTATACATGTCTCTATTGCTGAGCAGCAGGAAGAAACACTGGACTTGATTCTTATTATTTTGACTGCTATCTTTGAAGTTCAGAAATGGCTTTAATCTCGGTTATTTTAGGGGCTGGTATGGGCACACAATTTCCATGCTCCTGCAATGTTCTGTCTTTCATACCCTAAAGAAATGGAAGAGGTCAGCAGACAAAGACATGTTTATAGACCATATACAGACATATATAATCCAACTCTTTAAAAAAACCCAGCCTCACCTCTTGCATCCACTCTCGAATAGTTTTCCCAGCTTCTTGATGCCACACATTGTGAACAGAGTCTGTCAACGCCACAGCAGTTACCTTATTCTTTACTTCTGCCTCTCGTTGAATCATCTGTTAAAAAATATTGGCTTTAAGTTCTTTCTTTCTATTGAATAGAGTCTGCTTAGTCACAGATAATGATCTTAAATTAAAAAAGAAAGAGCAATACAAGTTCAATACTTCACTTCACTTGTTTTAAAGTTTAGACAAAACCTAACAGCTCCAGAAACATAGAAAGACCTAACATTTTTGATAAAAGAAATAATACTAACTTTTAACTGACTGAACTATTCAGTCCTATTATTTTACATGTGGCTTGACAATTCTAGGATTAAAGGTATCATAGTGAAAAAATGGAAGATTCCCTGAGGACACCTTTTACAAGCTTCTCCAAGTTCCTATTTCTGTGCTTCAGGGAAGCTGGTACCTGTGGTTCACTGTAAGCTACTCATGACTATCATCTACTAATTTTCAGTAGATTGCTGTAGTTTTTCTGATGTATAATCTTACTTTGACTTGCATGGATTTTTTTTCTTTTTCTATCCAATTTAGCTACCTTGCACTCCCACCATGGTCCCAAAATTCTTTGTGGTCTCTCTTATACATCTGCTTACCCAGCTAAGGCGGGAGCCTCTCAACATTTTTCAGATATTAAAGGGCCTCTGTTGTTGCAAATGACAGTATGACTAAATAATATTAGTTCTAAAACCAATTAAATGATTGCTGCAAATAACACAAGCGAACTGACAAAGATGCTGTGGAATTCAGCACTGCTCTGCTAGATAAAAGAGACTGGGAAAGAATAGTTAGATATCAAAGACAGACAAAAAGGTTTTAATCTCCTGACACGAGTGACCCTAATTTGTAACACTGGATCAAAGAAAGTAAAATGAATTATACTTATAAAACCAGCATTTCACAACTAGTGTCTTTATCGCCGTGTATGCTGCACTAAAGTTAATGTTTTTTTTTTTTTCAGCTTCCTTTTGTATAAATGGCAACACATACAACATCTCTAAAACCAGGCATTCTTTGTTCATGCTTTAGTAACTGCTTATCAGCACACAGGCTGCACCTCTGAAAACACTGTTCTAAAACGGATTTTTACAATGGCAATGTGGATCATATTTTGCCTCAGAAACTTCAGCATAAACACCCCAATCCAGATTTTTTATACGACAGTAGCATTTATCCATACCTTAACCAAACTATCTCCTAGTTTCTTTGAAATATAACACAAGTAAACCTTTTTGACCAAACACTCTCACTTCCAATTCCACATAACCACAGAATGACATTCTAAATTATGGTGTCTTGCCTTTTTTTTTTGGTTTGTTTACATTATGCATATTTTAAAATCAGTGTAATTGAATTAATATTTTAAGGGAAAAATATTCACTGCTATTGGCCAGGTAATGCCAACAGAGAGCTCCCCATTCCAGATAAAATCAGGTATCCCCTTTCCCCAGTACTCTGCCTTCAGTAATGTCAGAACTACATGACTCAGGAATTCAGCTGAGCTTAGGACATCCTGGGCAAGTGCTTACGAAGAAACTTTTAAGAATAATCTTTCTTCATGTGAAGCCTTTCCATACATACCATTTTTTCCATCATTTACGCTCCTGCGGGGCACATTTAATATCTTGAATTCTTGGAGGATGGGATATAACAGGTACATGTGTGTGGGACAAACCCACATATTTAGGACAAAATATCATCTATTGTAAGAGGGTGAGCTTCATTCAGCTGTAACACAATACTGACATTTTCAGCCAAACATCTGATAACTGAGCAGCTAATTTCATTGTAAATATAAAGATGGCAAAAATTCCTCCAACATAAAACTGTACGTAAGAAGAGTGAATCTCTCAGGATGATCTTCAGGTCATTGCAGGAACCACCAGTGATTCTGCTAAACTGGGGATAAAACCCCTCAGCTCCAGAGGAAGGTAGAGCCTCAAAACAAGGGTTTTTATTGACACTGCAGTCCCCCTCCCCAAACCTGTATGGACATCTCAAGTATCGATAAACGCTTTCTTTCTCAAAGGGCTGAGTCACTCAGACCTTTGGCCAGCCTGGTTCAGCAGAACTTGGAGTCATTATGAACATATAATCTGCAATATCCTATCCTATCCTATCCTATCCTATCCTATCCTATCCTATCCTATCCTATCCTATCCTATCCTGTTGTTCTTTACAAATACACCAGACCCCAAGTGTGGTTCAGATCTGCCAAACATCTGAAAATATTAATTTTTAGACTGCAGCTTTATCAGGCAGAGTTGTATGCATGAGATGATCATGGAAGAGGCGATCCTTTGATTGCACAGGAAAACCAGTCTGCTTTTGGGAGGGCTGTGGCTAGTCCTTTCTCTTTACCAGCCATCACAATGATCCAACTGCATTACCTTGACATAACAGGTAAGGTAGCATCACCCTCCTTCTCTAAACAGAAAGACCTTCTGCTGGAGGGCTGCAGGTCCTGCTAGGAGCTGTCAGGAGCTTGTGTTACCAGGCTGCTTGCAAACCCAGCACCACAGGCAGTGTGGTTAGGAGACTGGATCCTCTGTTCCTTGTACTTGCCATAAGAATGACTCAAAAATCCTACTAGAAAAAGAAGTTCTCTGAAACACACAGTATCTAAAAACAAGACCTGTACATCACACATGCACAGCTCACATCAAATGTTGCTGTATGTCGAGTAAGTTTCAGAAACATGCCACATGTACTAATATTCCTGCACTGGTAACTGTGCATTCCAGCACTCATTTGGCTGCACCATCTTGCACAAAGTACTGTGATTTAAACGGGCAAAGGAGCAAAAATATCATTGCCCTTGAAGCGCACGTACCTACTGATTACTCAGAGTTATTACTGGAGGAAGCTTAAAATCATCACCAGCTCGTTGTGTTTCAGCCTGACTTCCTCCATGAAGGGCTGGTCTTCAGAAGCATTGCTAATGACCAGCAAGGGGAAAAAATACACTCTGCTTTGGAAAAGCAGTCTACTCTCAAGCTATTGTCCCACATTTCTGTTTTGAAAACTAGCCACCCAGTTCATCTAAGAACATCACCGTTTTCTTCAAATCACAAGGAAAGACAGTCACACAGTTCCCTCCTCCCTTTCTAGACCTAGCTCAGTTTCCCTGCACACATGGAAGAACTGGCAGCCATCAACTGCCATCTCTTCCTACTCTTTCCTCACATGGTACAGGCAGTTTTCGCTTTTCAGATCATAGAAGACACAGGGAATACTATGCAGTACCTGACACACTGATGGTGCTTGCTGCTCAGCTTTGTGGATGCCTGCAGAATGGTATTGTCTCCATAAAGATCAGCAGAGAGACTGAGGCTGACAGTGTGAGGTTTTTTGGCAACTCAGCCACAGTACTGGGGTCAGGACGAGGGTTCAAGGATGCAGCAGCAAAGAGGGACTGAAGGGATTAACTGAGCTTCAGTTACAGATTTCTCTACATCCAGCCCCAAAGAAATAATTTTTGGTAGGCAGACATGCCCCTGTGAGCCAGCTTGGAAAGAAAATAGACAAAATCAGTATGTGAAGTGAAGGAATGATCAAGGGTGCAACCTTCAGTTAAACAAGAGTCTAATGTGTCCATCTTAAGTGACACAGAAATGTCACAACAGAACATGTCAAAACCAGGACACCTAGCTTCTACGATAACAGCTCAAGTTCTCTGCTACAATGGTACATTAACTGATGGTACATTAACCAAGGAGAACAGATCCAGGTGATGCTCAAAAAGTAGACCCTTTTATCAGGGATGACAATTTAGCCTGCAATGAAGGTACAAGAAGCCTATGTGCTTTTGGCCACAGAAGCTTCAATACTACATAAATGCTTCAGATTCAATGGATTGATAACTCACAGTTAAAATGTATTTATATTTTCTAAAAATAATTGTGAATTCACATAAATTTTAAAAATTAAGTGAGCAAAATAAAATTGTTAGAGTAAAATACATTAACATTCAACATAAATGTAGCACCCAGCTGCCATTCAAATTTGATACAACTGCAAAGTTGTACCAAATTCCAAGGGAAGGATGCTATGGGATACATGATTTACACATCCCAGGACTGGTTTTATTCCATGCAGCGAGTAGTCTTTTAAAGTGGACAAGCTAAAACTGAAGATATTTAACAGACCATAGACTATTTACAATACTACAAATTAAATTTTTTTTCAGGATAATGGTGTTTTTTGCTGAAGCAATAATTGCAAACAAAGACCTAAGGATTTTGTCTAAAGTTCATTTTATGCCTGACACTCTTTTTACATCAGTAAATTCCATAGACAGGAAATTTTCACAGCCAAGGAATTACTTGATTTCTGCTCAGTGCTCATTTTCAAATCTTAAGTTATTCTTAGTTGAATAGATTTTGCAGGAATCTGTGCACCCCTTCATTAGATGGCTTATGGCTCTGTTCACTCTGTCCTTACATTCTTCTTCCAATAATTCATGTATAGTCAGAAGCGGATAAAACAGCACTTCTCTAGTAGGTAAACCGGTTCTTATTTATTACTGCATCACTCAATACCCTATTCCAGGTCCTCTGAACTTTTCCAACTGTATTTTCTATTCACGCATTTCCATTTTACCTTTCTCTTTGTGTTCCTTCTTTGTGGTCACAGTAAAGTTTGGTTTAGTTATTTATTAATCATATATCAACACTAGTTGATATTTGATTCCCTTAGAATGGCAAGTCATAGACCAGTGTTCACTGCAACAAGTTAGAAAGCACATAGGAAGCTTTCTGAAAGTCCTCTCTATGTCAGTGGTTGAAAACTTGTTTCTCGACATTGCAAGGAAAAATGTCAATTACCTATTTGCACAAGTGTTCAACTCTATCACTTACACAAGCAAGAACTTGCAATCCCCTAAAAATGCATTCCTTAAATTTATATATACTAATTACCCATTTATTGGGCAATTTAATAAGTGTTCTACTGCTAAACTGTCTGCAAGGTCAGATGGCAATCCTCTCTTAAGTTTATATTACACAATAATCACAACTTTATAATGACAAAAGGTTGATAAATTTATTATCAGTTGTGTATGCATATAAAACATAGCCTCTTATATTACATATGCAGTATATTTAGTGTGCACATATATATATATATATTTAGAATAGATGATAAAATACATCTGCAATATATATTGTACAGTATAGCAATCCTGTCAAATGAAAGCATCAGTATGCTAAAAGGGGACTCAAAGGTCTGATCTGGCAAACATGAAAATCCATTAATATCCCAGTTAAATTTTAGGTAAATGGCCTCTGGGAGCAGTTCTGCAGCATTGATTCCATAAGCTTTATACCTACTCTAACAAATTTAAAATGGCTAAAAATTCAAACTTTTGACAAAGGTAAAAGGAAGTTAAAACTTGCCTGTTTTATTTTTGTGGGCCCAGACAATCAAATCAATCTCCATCACTTCATATTTGGGAGATACTTACTATTCTGAGTTGCTCGTAATTAGGAATGAGGAAAAATGGATTTTTTTTTTAAAAAAACCACCCAGATTTTACTTTTTCTTGAACTTCTGAAAAAAACCTTTCATCTGCTTCCTGTCTTTCATCACAATTTCAGCTGTGGGATGGTGTATGCACTGGGCTTGAATGGCCATGTTCACAATAAGTATTTGGCTTAGAGCAATATAATTTTTACGCAAGTCCTCCATTGTCTCCAGTTGCCTCATACTGGTTTGAGTCTCTAAGAGGTTTTGGCATGTGCAAACTGAATTCCTTTCAGAGGAAACTGAACTGGAAGCCCCTGTCCAAATGACCTCGATGATTTCCAGAAGTGAAATGAATTTGCAGAGGAAATTCTGGTGGATCAAAATGGCATCAGCTGGACTCTAATATTTGCAAAAGCAGTGGTAGATGGGAAGAGAGAAGAAATCATGTGTCAGGAATGGTATGCGAGAGCACAATTTTTACTTAATGCTTCTGGAAGGACGTGGGGATTCTTTCTTGGTAACTTCACATGCTCTCCTTGGAGCTTGGTACATGTCTACAGTCATTCAAGGTCCTCTGCGACCCTTCTTTCACTCAGTCTCATACAAACCAACTGGTCTGCCTGAATGGATGGTAGCACTTGAGCCTTTGAGAAAGACTCCTCTTCACCATGAAGCATGTAATTCTGTACATCTGTAGAGCAAGTTTGTTGGTCTGGGATCCCCCAAGACTTTTCACTGCCTCCTGGATAGAATTCCTGAACTTCTGAAATACTCCTAGTTTTTTGCACATCTTAAAATGGAATTAGATCCTCAGGTCTTCATAAAATATTATTTGTTAGGGATTAGAGTTACTGAGCAACTACTCTTGAGCAGCACATAGCAAAAATAATAAATAATCCAAAGTTAAAATAGCTACTGTTTTCAATTAGCAACAAGCATAAATTTCCCTAAATGAGTTCACAAATGTGATAAAAGCCTTGCTTGCAGTAGACAAAGCATCTGATACACATTAGTTTTCAAACAGCAAAAAATATCTGGAGAGATGCAATCATAGAATGACCATAGCCAAGTACTTTCTGATATTTTGTTCAAAGATCTATTGGATGTTACATCTACAATTGTAACAGCTTTCTACAGCAATAAATCACACTGCAATAGTAATAATAATGCATGAACATATTAGAACAATTTGCTTTAGAGCATCTGGAGTCTAGGACTCGTCACAGTTCACACCGTAAACCAATTTCTGTTGCTGAACTTCTACTGAAAATTTCCACACATACTTCACTTTGGGGGTATAAGATCTTAAAACCAATCAAGATTAGAAAAATGTTTAATTCTTAAATAAGTCAAGATTAAAAAAGCGCAACGGTCACCTCTCTTATGCATAACTCAGTAAAGAAAAAAAAACAATAAAACCCCCCTGTACACAAAATTCTGCTGGTAATATTTTGTGAACAGTGCAAACAAAACTCATGGTGCTCTAGTAGAAAAGCCTCAGGCTTCAGCTTTATTAAAACTTTAAACTTAATAATGCAATTCTCCTGCTTCTCTTGTCCCCACTGTCTTACGACAAAGACTGTACAGGAGAGAAGCCTTTGAGGACCTGTAATAACACGGAGACCACCAAGCTCCCAAACACAGGGAGTTATGCTAATAGGCGCAACAGGACCATGGGTGGGGATGCTGGCTCACCTCACTTACAAACTTTCCAGGAATTTGTCCAGTATGAACAGAGCCCAACAGTCCAATAGAAAACCTATCACATAACATAAACTGGTACAGTACCCTGTGGGTAAAACTCTTTGAATGGGTCCACTACACCTCACCCTCAACAGTTCAAGCTGGTGGAAGGGGCACCCTCCACTGTCTGGAGCACAAAATGTTGGCATTCTGCAGATGGTTTCCTTACGGACCAATGATGTACCTTAGACAAGAGGGTTTGGTGAAGCTCTTCCCATCAAAAGCTCAACTAAATAGAATAAAAGCCAACCCCTTTTTTAATGCATCTCAAGATATTTCAGTGATAAAGGCTGCTGAGATATTTGCCTTTGGGCTGCTGGGGAACTGCAGTGATAGTCAGGAAAGGAGGTTTGGAGCAGCTGGGTCTAGTTGGAGTCAGTCAGTTGGTACTCCCTCTGACAGCAGGAGCCTGCCACCCCAAAACTGGAGAACTGAGCTGGGGAAATCTCTGTACGTCTCATTGACATGAAAATGGTTTGAAGGGCCAACAACTTGCACCTATCTCAACCAGGAACAGAAAGTGAAGCCTGAACAGTTTAAGTGTTAATGTTCCTATGCTGCTGACTGCAGCAAGATGTTGGCTTGCCTCTAATATACAAGCTCAAAAATGGTCTGGTCTTAGGAATGTGGAGCTCCATGAGGGCCAATTTATGCTGCCAGGAAGCAGCCTAAATTAGCTTGTGTGGTATTTGGCACACCTAATGCTGAAGAGCGTCTGATACTCGAGCTGGGTTATTTAAAGGTAGCCTGGGTATGTCCACTGCAGCACATGAGCCCGAGGAAAATCATATTTGAAGAATCCACATACTTTGCTAAACGTATTTCATTTTGTATTCACAGTTAATTTGGACTTGGGCAGTGAAAGATGTTGCGAGCGTAGGATCACACCTAAACCTCCGGCGTAGCAGAAGATCCTTTGCTGCTCTGACTTTACCATGTGTCTGTGTCAGCAGCAGCATCTTAATAGAGATGCAGGAGGTTTTCTGGCAGGAGGCTGCATCACCTCTCCAAATGACATGAGCTCAGCCAGCAAGTGCATTCCTCTGTTGGAATAGCTATACAAAACCTGCACTAGAGGTTTTGCTAACATAGTTATCTTGGCTGGGGTGGTGAAGGATTTTTTCAGGCTCTTAGCTGACACATCTTTGCCAGTAAAATCTTATGCTGCAGGTCACAGCTTTGCTTTTTCTTCGTTTACCTGGATTTCTGAAGCACTGGATAGCTAAGTGCCATGCCTAGTTTGAAATGAAAGAATGAAGTAAAGTAAAATAAAACATAAAATAAAATAGTAAAATAGCTTATTTAATTATAAATAAACCAAACCAATTAGTAAAGTGCCCTAATCAGAACCATCTAGACCCATGACTGAAAGCTTGAACTTCAGTGGCATCAAGAAAGGTAAATATCTATGTGGGCTAGGAAGCAGAGGTGTCTCTGCTTGAAACTGTGAGTGCTCTCAGCTCCTTGCCACAAACTTGCTAGCCTGGGCTCAGTTTTCACAAAGACTTTAACAGCCTTAGTCAGCTCAGAGCACGGGCAAATCACAAGCCACCATTTTGAAGACATTTATTTGAATGTATGTCGGATGCCAGACTTTCAGCCTGATCTTGCCACCACTAGGGACAGTTTAACAGCATTTAAGAGCAGTAGCCGGTGCACAGTTGACACCTAGCAGTGATGCATGGCTGACATTTTATCAGAGTTGCCCTGCCGTGCCCAAGCGAGGTGCCAAATCTGCCTGAGACCTACCGGTGAGCAAACATTAGTAAGTTTTCAAACCCTGCCAGTTTTCTTGCTGTTGACGGGAGTTGTAGTAAGCTCCAGACTAGGGAGGAGCAGGGTCCCAGGGTGCAGACAGATGATTGAGTTACAGTGACTTCTCCAGTCGCCGCCTGTCAGACTCGCCACGGTAGCTCGCAGCTTATATGGGCTCTGAGAAAGGGTGGCAGCAGACAGAAGCTGGGTTGTTGATGCTGCTACAAACCTCAGCCATCTGGTCCACCCATCTGAGGGATGCGACTGCTCCAGGGCAGAGATACTCATCTGCTCCTCAGTCAGGCACTGTGCCGCCACTGTTTTCAGCTCTGGGGCTTTGAGCCTGGTCAACCTCTCTTGAGGTTGTTACTTTGGGTGATTTCAAATCAATTAGGAAGTGGAGCTGGACAGAAATAAACCCTTCTCACACTAGAAAAAAGTTTTTCCTAAGATACTTGGTTGTGCTGAACATCTTTTAAATTACAGTGGACCAGCTTTGCTGTACCTAAACAACCAGTATGTATATCAAATGGACCAATAAAACTAGTCAATTACCCTCAGTCTGTCTTGTTAGGCTCCTCTTTTGCATCGTGTGGTGTGAAAACCTCCAGAAGCTTTGAACCAGAATATGCAGCTTCTTGGAATTTTATTTACTCAGATAAAGTAAAATGTAGTGATCTTAAATCTTTGTGATGACAAATTAGTTGAAATAAACTGCTCCTGAGAATCTGTGTGTAAAAAAACCATTAATACACAAGGCTTGAAAATGAAATGATACAAGGGATTCAAGCTTTGTTTTGATATTTTACCATCACAAAAGTAATGGTTCATATCTAATGAAAAACGTGGCCTGAAGTAACTTATGGAAGTAATTTTCTCTTGTTTTAACAAATGTGTAAGTCCAGGACTCAGTCTACAAGTGAACAATCATATTAGTAAAATGAATGTGAAACAATCCAGTAAATAACTGTTTTTACATCTTAAGTATCAAATACAACAGAGTAAAATGGCATTACTTCATTGCTTCTGTCTGAACAGTACATGGAAAACTTCTATTACAGCTTTACGCAAGTCTCATGCTGGTGCATTTTTCAAGGAAACGGTCAGTTTCCTTATATTTCATTTTATACCTAGAGAAACAGAGACAACCACACTGGTTTAACATCAAGAAGGGCAAATCCTCCCTAGATTTCTGGATGTTGGCTGAACAAGGACTAAGCGTTTAGAAAGCTGTCCATTTTATCATATGTATACACAAACATGTCAGCCTACGTATTATTTTTTATTAAAAGGCCAGACTTAGAAAACAAAAAAAACAACCAGAAAATGAGAAAAGCTGAATGCTAAGCTCAGCACCTCACAGATGGACATGGAGCCTGACGCCCATGCTATTTAAACACAGACAGCTGGATTTCCACTTCAGCCAGAGGATAAGACAACACTTGCTCTTCCTGCCCTCTGAAGCCTCAGCTTTGACTCTTGCAACCCCTAAGTAACTTCAGGAAGGACAAGTCTTTCCACAAGCAAGGTCTCTGCGCAAGAGGGTACGTAAACTGAAAGTTTTGGGGTCACAAAAACTCATGCAGATAACTCTCTTTGTGGTTAGGCAATGGCAAATTGTGATTTATTACTGCAGGCAACCAAAACAGAAGAGCAGCATTTTCCCTCTTCTTTCCCACTAAAATGCTGCTCCTGCATGCGTGCTCCTTCGCCAAAAAAGTATGTGCATGTGTGGCAGAAAACCAAATTACACCAAGCAGACCACAATATGACTGACATCTTCAAAGTCTGAAAAAAACAGTAAAGCAGAAGGAGAAATACTGTATAATTCTTTATCAGGCCTCTTTATCAGACATTGGACACACCATCAGATATCAAACAAGGTTTCCCCATTCATGAGATGGAGAAGTAGCAGCAAGGCCAAGAAGGCTCCACAGAGGAGAAAATCTTTCATATGCAGAAGAGCTTTGTGAAGCAGCCTGAAGGATGTATAACTAATCTAATATGACAAATGATTCAGATAAAGACCTTCCAACTCAGAGTACAGAACAGACTCTCATAAATACTACACATTCATAATTAAATGTCTGGTTCATGCCCTGCGCCAGGAGCCGCCAGGCACAGCTGTACTGGAAAAGGAAGCCCAGAATCTCCATCCTCCAGAGACACCAGGCATGGACCTGCTCTCTACAAGGTCTGGAGAGCCGTGGCACTGCCACAACACACAACTTCCACCTCAGCATCCCTGCACCCAGAAACGGGGCAGGGTACTGGCATGCTGTCTCACTGCCATGAAGTCTTGCCTTGTTCATCCTCTTGGCCTGCTCAGTGATCTTGGCCAACCGGGTCATCAGCTTGCTCACATTATTTATTGCTGAGTAATGCTCCAAGAGACCTGTGTGCTACTCGCTCTGCATTGCTCTCAGCATGATGCCACAAATCATCCTCGAGTACTTATGACATTAGTCAGAGAAGTGATGCCAGGTAGTGATGAGTCTACAGAAGAATGAAAAGTATCATTTCTTAGCATAATGAGTACTCTCCTACATGTCAGGACATTGGATGCTGCACAAAAGTACCGAAAAATCCCAGCTTCCTATGTAGGAAGGTACTCATTTATCACACAGAGTCCTTCTTTGGTGAAATAACCTAAACTCGCGTACTCACAAGCTTCCAAGAGAGACTCTGGCATATTAAGAGTGCTGCATGTTTATTTTCATGGCTGTAAGGAAATGGAGAAATTGTCCTGAGAATTTTGGTTCGGACTCTGCCTTTGGTGGTTGCACCCAGGTTTCCAGACCAAGACTTTTCCATAGCTACCAGCCAAGCCACACCAGGCTACACCAGTGGGCAAGCTGGGATGGCATGGAGAGCACTGAGCAATCCTTCCCTCTCACCATGGGAAGAGCCAGCTGGGCAGAGCTGCTATGGTGAATGTATCTGGGCCACTGGGTAGGACCTGCAGAAATGGCAGTCTTGTCCTGTGACCACAGGATCTCTGGGGAGCTCGTCAGGATGCCCCAGGACCGTGATGATCAGCCACTCCTGCACTACAGCACAAGCAATGCCTGCTAAACTTTCTCTGCTCTCCAAAGTTTCTGGTGTACTTTGAAAAAAGGCCTGCTGTGGATTTAATTACTTACCCGTCTTTTTAAGCTAAGAGCTCATCATTTGCAACTTAAGAAGTCTCACTTCAAAAAAAAATCACAGATATCGTGGAAGGCAAAAGACACTGTGTGAGATTTGCAAATTCCGTTCCTCATCAATAAAAATTCAAATTGTTAAAAACACGGGATAAGGTAGAAAGTCAGTCCTTCTCTCCCAAAGCATTTCATGCCTGCTTTGTGTTATACATCTACCAAATGATAAGCTCCTTGAAAGAGAACCATTTCCCTTTTGTTTGGTCCTGAACACACAGTTGGAAGTTCAAGCATCTAGCACGCAGAGAAGCATTCCTGTATGCTCTTTGCCTAATTTTAAAATAAGTTAAATAGAATATACATAATAGCCATTTAGTTAGATCAAAGGCAGCTAGAGCCACCCTTGGTGTTTATTTCCAAACCATTACACATCACTAGCAAGATATTTGCCATGACCCTCTGATCTCATAAGGTTCACAAGCAATGCTAAAACCAAAAGCTTCCGTGAGCTTTACTTCTGCTCCTTCTCCTCCAAAGTTCTCTTCAGTGATGAAGCACACCTGGATAGGTTTTCCACATCTTTATTTCACTACCAGCCACCACCATCACAGCTTCCCCAGGGCAGAGCAGGGTCCTGGAGAGCAGCCCCCTACCACAAGAAGTCTGGCTGTATCCTACCACTGATCAAAAGTCACCACATAACTGGACCACGACACCAAATACTGTTCAAACCTCCCATCTCTGGGAGGAGCTGGGAGCTGTAGCTGAAGCCCTGATGTCCAGGTCTGTCCTCTTACAGTGACGAGACCTCGGTCACATCTCCAGTACTTGGATAGGTACCCCAAGATAACCCACCCACTGGACATGGAAACCTGAAGGCTTCTGCACACCTCAGAAGGGAGATCTACCAATTGAGTGCATCAGTTTATAACGTACTTTAGAAACACATCCAGTGCTAAATCACAGTTCAATCTATATGCACGCACTTTTAAAGCCATACAAAGGTCCTTTTAAGCCGCATCAAGAAACATGGAGGATAAATGCCTCATTGGGAGGTTACCTTAGTTTAACTAAATTCCTTTCTAAACTAATAACTAAACTCACAAAAAACCCTCAGGTATAGACAAACCTTACTCTACTGAACCCAGTCTGAGAAGACTGCATGTCTGCCTACTCTTACAGCACTCTGCTGTAGCCTCAGAGCAGAGGACCTGAGCTAACTGCTGGAACAAACCCAGCTTCCCCTGTGGAAAGGGGTTGAAGGTTCATGCCAGACTTGAAAGGAAGCTTTCCCGAGCTTAACAACAGCTGTGTTGCAATGTTTTCAGTTTAATATTTTTTTTTTCCTCTGTAACCTTTGTGTGAACTTTTGAAATGAATGGCTTTGGCTTACAAACCTGCGCTTCTGGACCAAACAGCCCCGTGAAGCTAGCAATCCCTTTCACCCTCATCCCTTGTATTGCAATCTTAGAAACCCCCAGTAATAGGCCTGGAGATGCAGGTGCGTCTTAGCAAAACACTATGAGCAGCCCTCAGAACACCCTGGTGCGAGGACATGGAGAGACACGGCTCCTGCAGGAGCTCAGACAGCCTGAGCCTTCTCGTGAGACACAATGGCTGCTTTGAGTCCCGTGGATCTCTGAGACACAGCGTACTGAAGCATTATTAGGTGTGAATGGTGTGACTTGGATCATAAATACATAATTTGGGATTTTTTTTCCTGCACTTGCTGTGGTTTCTGGAGCGGATCACATTGCATTGCAAGCCAGCTAGCTTAGCTGTTCAAGGCCAAGTGGGAAAATAGGAGCAATAAATCCCACCCAAGCCATAGCAGCAAAACATGGATAACGGACACATGTCGCGGTACACAGGTTTTGTCCACACACTTTTTCAGCTTTGGTTTCAAAGGTGAAGCTGTAAGTGTGTTAGGCAGCTCACTCTGAAGAGCGGGAGCTGGAGAGAAGCTCTTGGGAGAGCAAAGACCTGTGCCAGCCCTGTGCCAGATGTCTATCTCACTTGCTGGTACCCCACCTAGATCTGCTCAGCATGTGCACCTGTTCTTTTTTCCCAGATAAAGGTGTTATCAGCAAACTCCAAAGTTTATGGAAGTAATGAGGGCACTGGCTGATGTGATCTGTTTGATCCAATGAGGCTTGGATTGAGAAAATATCATGTAGGATTGGTGAAATATCTAGTTCTGTACAAAAATATCTACTGCAACATGTACGTGGCATGCCTGCTGCCTCAAAAGAACTGTAGTTTTCCTTTGGTTAGCTTTGGGGGAAAAGTCATAGTTTTATAACGGGTTGTGTGCATCCCTATGGACATAAACACATCTCTAAGACTGTCAAAGCTATTTCCGCAGAAATGTACAGAGCACATACAGCAGACAGTCACTGTTCCAGGTTCATATACTAATGAACCAGAAATTACATTCCCTTTACAGCAAGCGTCCTCCAGCACTCTCTTACCTTAAGGAAAATAGCACTTCAAAATGCTGACAAGAGCAAAGTCTATAGACTCATCATTTAAATACCTGACAGTAAGCACTAGTGAGAGATGGCACTAGAAAACGTACACTCAAAAGGGCTCTTCTGCAGGAACTGGGGAATTTTCTCTATTTTCCCCTGTTTTCAGTATTTCATTTTATAAAGCTCCTCCAACATTTATCTGGTAGCAGTATAGGTCATGTGTAGCATGATAGACTAGTGAAGTTGCAGTCTCATAGCTTCCACGGTGTTACTGCAGCACTAAAACCATCAATAAAAATGTTTGCACAATCTACATGTCAAAATCAATTTTACAAATAAGTATGATATTTCTTCTAAGATGAACAAATTTATTAATTTTCTTTTTACTTCTCTTTTTCTTCTTTTTTTTTTTTTTAATTATGATTTTATCTATTCTAGCCTAATATGGAAGTAAATTGGAGTGAGGCTCAAATTAAGAGATATCAGTCCCATTCTTAAGTAAGCTGGTAACATTTTTTTATGAAGCAATGCTAGTGGAAAGTGATGGTGGCAGTGCTGGGAAGCAGAGTCTGCTGTAGAAGCTCAGAGCAGCTGTGACACTGCAGATTCAGCTGCACTGCTATGCTAAATTATTAAAATTATTTTCTGGAAAATAAACCACCAAATCCTTCAATGCGTGAGCAGGTCATTTATTCCTACTTAAAGGGTCTGAGTTGAGACTCCCAACGCAATGGCTGGGAGTGATTTTCACCAGACATTGGATATAGATCACTAACGCATTGCACAAAGGCTACTGAAAAGCCATCAGCTGGGAACAGCTTTTGGTCACTACTAAACAGGGAGCAGATTTGAACCAGTGACCTAGAAGTGAAAGACTTTGTAATCTGATTACCAATCCCTTGAGCCATCCCATCCCTCCCCTTTTCTTTTTTACTGATAAGAGAAAAAGAGTCTTATTACCTAAGCAACTTTTGTAGCCTGTTAGCAATGCAAAAGCTTTCATTTAGTGCTTAAAAAGGAAAGTCTCATGGGCACGCTTATTAGCCCATCTCAAGCACAGACTCTGTATTATTTTTCCCTATTAATTTCAAAATAAATGTATTGGTATAAAAGTGTAGCACAATGCTTTTCCTGATAATGATTTATAGTAAAGTTCTTGCTGATTAAAATAGCTGCTGATGAGAGGTTTTTACATAGCTGTGGAGTCAACAGATCCCTCACCGGCAAACGAAGAGACAGCATGCTCCTTTTGTCAGCAAATACTCCAAAGAATATAAACGCATTACTGAGGTATGGTGCGTATCGCAGACAATAAGCATCTAAATAGCTTGTTTTTCATACATAAATCATTGTATTAAACAACCACGAAGATGCGTTTTCTCATTCAGAAGCAGGACGGTTTGGTAAGTGTTACAGTCTCATCATCATCAAATATTGTTTTAATGCACAAACAGGATCTCCCATGTATGCCAACACCCATTTAAATAGCCTTTAAGAGATGATGAAGCTATTGTTTCTCCTTTTCCTTTGCAGTCTTCTTCTCAAGACCCTCAGGAAGAAATCCAGGACACCTTTTCTACCACTTTTCTACCTCTTTTTTGCAGACATTGTGGCCTGCACATTAATGCTGCTTCCTTTGGCTGGAGGTAATAAACGATTAGCTACAGCATAGCGGTGCGGTGTTCATGTTATTCTTCGCTGTACTACACTCAGCCAATGTCTCAAAAATTAATGCAAGTGTATCAGGAGCTGAAATTAACTTTTTATAGCCATAAGCAACATCCTGCTAGGAGGGGGAAAATCCTATTATAGCATTTCTGGCATCTCACTGCTTGTAGACTGTTAGTATGCACAAAATAAGATTTCAAATTATAAAATGGCGAACGCAAAAAGAGTTGTTCTATATTGATTAAAGATTTCTTTTTTTTTTTTTTTTTTTTGCTTATGAACCGATAAAGTCAAACTAGGTGATGCTTGCTCTTGTTAAGTGACAGATCTCTTACTGATGATTAGGTAGGAGACCAGACTGTCCAAGACTACTAGCTCATTATACAGAAATAATATTTATATTAAATAAATATTTAATATATTTATAATTTATGTAATATATAACATATTTATAATAAACATGAGACACTATCATCTGGAGTTGTGCAGTAACTTCCAGGAGGATTTTTCAAAAATTTATGTACTGACTGAACTGTTTAAAAATACTTTGCTATATACTGGCATGGTTCAAGATCACTTTGACATTTGCAAGCAATTATGCTGGACTAAAATAAAATACTTCCAATTCACTCGGCACAAAATATAACCTATTGTTATACTGGCTTTCCTTTTAATGGCCATGAGATCTGGCTAGGATGGACTTTTACAGGTTTATTAAAAAATTACTCTTCCTATGTAAGAAAATCATTAAGTTTCAAACAGCTGAAAATTAGAACTTATATGTGGAAAAACCTTTAGTTACACTGAACAGCCATCGCCTCAACTAACAGATCATTTTCAGGGATCCGACAAACCAGCTGTTAACAACACACGTTTATGAATGCTTGGTGTGAGACAATTTGCACACTCACTGAAAGTCAGCAACAGTTAACCAGAAAGAAATGTTTCAGCTAAACACCAGTGAGGTAGAACAAAAAAACAGACCAGATTTGACATAGGGCCTGATCCGAAATCATAGCTTAAGCAATGAAAGGTGCTTTAAATCACAGGATTTAATCTCTTGAACTTGGAATTTCATAGTCAAGAAAAGTGCTGGATGTGGCCAGCAGGCAGGACTCGTTGCAGTGCTTTGCTGACTGCAGAAGACACGGACGAGCTCATAGCAATGCTTGGTGTCTTCACATTGAACTTGGCTCCTATTGTTTTGATAAAATGCCTAATATTGGTATTAATTTTCTGATGTTTGTGAAATGACACCTGCTTTTATTAATCCCATTAACCTGATTATTCAACCTCTTTCGTAAATCCCATCCAAAATAACATTCCTAAAAGAGCCCATGAATGGGAGAAACGTTTGCACTTGGAACAGTAACTCAGGTGAGTTAGTGCTCTGTGATGAAGAAACATTTTTCCAAGGGTAATGTAAATGATACAGGTTTTACACGTACTGAAGATGCACTCTTTAAACTCCCTCTTCTTGCCCTGTGCTTATCTTCCTGTCGACCTTTGCTGAAATAAATCACCCTGACTCCCCCATACTCTCCCTGAAGCATTTCTGATGCTGTGGATTGCGCTTGCTGGCTGGAAGCACAGCTGGCAGGGGATCTAAAGCCCATTGCTGGGCAAACTCAGCCTTCTGGCTTTGCCAAGAATGACATTTTGCGGCGAGGTGTGTTTTTTTTAATAAAAAAACTTGTTACTGTACGGGATGCTCGATGCTGTATTTGTTTGTGAGTACTGAGGATGCCACCTAGTACAGTAACACAAGGCTAAAAAAGAAAACAACAACCAATTAAAAAACAAGACAGCAACGAATTAGGCAGCCTAGAATTTCTTAATATGAACTCAATTGTTAATTAAAGTAAGATTACAGAATTCAGCCGAGTTCTGCTCGCTGTCCCAGAAGGAAGCAGCAACCGAGGACAAGCAGTGCCCTCTAGTGTCGCTGGCTGCCAGGAGCGGGGGGCTAGGGCGCATCCCCACGCGTGGCGGGGTGCACGCGTGGGAGCGGGACGTGCGTGGGCACGGGTGGGTGCACGGCTGTGGACTGCTCATACCCTGCACGTGTGCGTGGCAATGCGGCACACAACTGCAAAGCGCGTTGCACACTTCTGCGCCGCCCGGATGTGCACAGTACACTCATCCATCCTTCTGTCGCCGTGCACATGCACACGTGTGCGTACACACACACACACACACACACACACACACACACACACGCACAAAGCCCGACACGGCCAAGGCATCTTTAATGGTGCAGACAGCTCAGGAAAAACGTTTTGGCATGGAGCAGCAGGCCGTGCGTGAAAGCAGGTGTCAGGATGCCCGAGCAGAATCACTCGCTGTGAAGATGTCTGATAGGAACTGCTGAATGCACAATACAGGCAGCGTGGGCTGCATGGCTAAATTGGAGTGGCCCAAACACAGTCAGAAGGTTTTGAATCAATCAGAAATTATAATTACACCTGTAATGAGCGTTTTGACATCTTCCCCCCGTTTTTTTTTGTTAACTGGAGGTTAACACTAGACTTTGCGGTCCAGTATCAACAATTTTGTAATATAACTTCTACGCCTTTTAGCAAATTACCTCAAACTTTACTCTTCAGATATAAAAAATAGTCCCTTAGCACTCTCAACAATTTATCTCCGATGGGAAAAATTCTACAAAACTTCAGGATGCGTTCTATCTAAACTGAAATTACAGGAGAGTCATGCTAGATTTGTTTAATTTTACATTTTACTCCATAAACATTTGACCAAGAGAGAAAGCTATCTGTTTATCTTGTGAATGATGGTATACGTCATATGTTCATTAGCATTCACGTCTTCCGTGAAGTACAGGCAATAAAATAAGGAAACAAAGACAAAAGATATAAAAGAATGATACAAGATGGCATCAGCTACAGGTGCATGGAAAAAGCCTCGAACATTATAGAAAGACATACATGAGATGTCAAATAAGCCATTCTTGAAATAAATAGTGTAAAAAAACAAAACCAAAAAAATTTAAAAAATTGGAGCTTGAGAGCACTGCCTGATCTCATTTGCATAAAAAGTGCAAGTGACTATTTATAAATATATTCAGATCACAAGATGTTTGTATTCTGTTTTTTTCATGTAAAGCATTAATAGAGATTTTAAAAAGCAATGTACATAATTAGGCTTTTATGAAAAGATTACACTGTGCATTATAAATTTATTCCTGTTCAAAGTCAAGGTGGCAAATATGCATTAGTTTAAGAGAAAAATGGCTGGAAACGCAATGCTCAGAATGACAGTAGACACATATTTAGACACGTTACAATAACTATTAGGGTACAATTGCTGAAGAAACTTTAATTGCATAAGGTTCATTAAAATCTCTAAATGGCATATATGAATTTAGGCTTAATTTGAGAACGCAGCCATAAAAAATGGATTTGGAAGTTTTTGTCATTATATTTTAGCAGTAATTTAGCATTCCGAGAAAGTTAGCAACAGCAACTGAAATAATTCAACTGCATTTTGCAGCAGACGCTGCATCTATGGCTATTAGCAACAAATATTTTTTCAGGAGACTTACAGTGCTGCTGCCCGGGGAACCCATCCCAAACCCCGGCACGGTTCAGCTCAGTGCAGAATGGTTTGGGAGGCGGGAGGTGAAAGCACAGTTACATACTACAGATGTTAAGAAAGTTTTTATTATTTTCCCCTTTCATGCACAAGGATGCTAACGGCTATTTTAAGGAAGAGAAGAAAAGACAAGGTCGCTTGCCACAGCACCGCCTGATCCCTCATGCCCGAGGATGTCAACCTACTGCAGAAAATGTGACATGGGGTTACACTTCAGGCTGGCTGACAGAAGTTAATTTTGCAGAGGATAGCAGTTGTTATTTACTCCCAGTTCAAGCCGTGTGCTCTTCATTTGAGGACAAGGGAGCGCAGGCACCAGGCGCAGACCCGTGTGGGCATGTGTGCGGTGTGAATGACACCAGCAAAAGAAAAAAGGACCCTGAAGACTGACGTCCCCTCAGCATTACTCATCTCTGCACTGCAAGGAGAGTTAAAATCAAAATGGAGGCTTTTTGGGGACCTGGGCACTTCTGCTGTTTGGAGGGTGCAGCCGGGGCATGCCGGCTTAGCAGAAAAAGAAGGAAAGGGATACATGCTGCTGTGCAAGGGCACGCACTGTGTTTGCTGCGGAGAGGCTGGAAAGTTTCACTTGGGATACAGCTGAGTGGAAGAGGAATGATTGAAGGGGAGTGTGTCGATGTGCAAGAGGTCAGGGGGAAACAGGGAAGGACTGAAACACACCTCCTGCATTACCAGCGTCAGTGGGTCTTTGACGGTATAGAAATCACTCTGCTAAAATTTATTAGGAATTTTATACCGATAATATGTGCTACGTGCAATCGCGTGTGGAGATGTATATGGGCAGGGAGACGCACAGAACAGCACGCTGTGGCATATGCCTGCATGCATCTGGCTTTCCAAATGCAGGCGGGTTCTTTTTCCCATGGGACACATCTCCTGAACTACCTGATTTAGAAATGTTTGTTTGAACTGCGAAAAGTTACTTTAGTATGTATGAAAGAGAAGCAGAAGGCAGAAAGATTTTTTTCTTTCAAAATAAGGTATCTCGAGGAACGCGCATTATATAACTAATTTTAATTTTGTGCAGTTACAAACTATAGACTTGCTATCCCTTTCCACAGATTCATGCGAATCTACCAAATATAGTGACATTGAAATTTCAATTTTTTTTTTTTTCTGTAGCACTTGCTTCACAATTAGAGTAAAAAACTTCACTTAGATTGTACTTAGCAGAACGCTGCAAAATATAAAACTGTATCCAGCACATACAAAAGAAGTGCAATCCAAAGCAATGCAAATAATAACGTACATCATTATTTTCTATGCCATGCAATAAAAATCAGTTTTGTCCAGCCAAACAAGGATTTAGCCTCTACTTAAACAGGACAATTGCTTTTTTTTTTCTCTCCTGGAGAAAGGCGGTGGGAAGCAACATGAGACTCTGTAGAGCAGGACGATTCCAATTGTTTTGTCTTTATTACACATTATTCTTACAAACACTACAAACAGTGACCCCACTAAATCTGGTGCTAAGCAGCCTGTACCACATCCAGAGCAGCCTTTCCTCAAAATACGAAGACGACAGAAAATCAGCATTTCTGGAGTGAGACAGAGAGGCTCTATCAATTCTCTCCTCAGACTGCTGCACCAGATCACAAGTGCTGAGGATTTCTTGATCAAGCCTTTGTTGTTTAAATGATATACTCTGCCTAAAAAAAAAAAAAATAGCATAAAGTTTAATGTCTTTTAAAAAATGCACTAGAGTATCGTGCATGTGATGGAAGTTTGCCAGTTCGACCATCAAAAGTGAAGGGCAGATACCATGTATATACAATGCATGGACAGTAAAAATGTTTAGGTGGGAAAGAAGTAGCGGAAAACGTTTTTAACTCCTGCATGGTATCTGCCACATTAGCACTACCTGGACTTTGAACAGGCCTCCCTAGCAAAACAACACAGAACCACCACTTCTCTGCTTGAAAAATGAAAATGTCTCTGTGACATGGGAGACAGATGATGCTTTGGACATCCTCTGTAATTTTTCCAGTCTCTAAATACTATGGTTTTACAAACCAAAAATAAAAAAACCCCACAAACTTTCGAATTTCATTCTTTATATGCTTATTTGGAAAACATCAGCCTTGCATCTGAAAAATATTTCTTTATGCCACGGAAGTCACAAATTTCACAGAAAAACTTAAGAAGTATTGGTTTTTACATTGTGCTGCTCTGTTTTACTCAGAGCCTATCAGTAAAAGGACTCACTCGTGCACTGGATGCTGAAGATGCCCAGCAATCAAGCAATTATTAAAACCCATTCAAAACACTTATTTCAACACATCCAGAACATCACTTGGGGCTGCAAATACTTGCTGAGAAAAATATCACTATACAACATCCACAGAGGGTATCAGAAACTAGAAGCACCTATATAGATCATCATGTTTTTCTAAGGCATTCGCTTTGTTTAACAGCACTTTGTTTCCCAGAGAGTATTTCTACCTGAAGTACAAGATTAGATTTCTTTTCTTCATTTTAATTGCTTATAAACAATTGTGTCCCAGCCTTTCCTTTACAAAACTGAAGATGTTTGCAAAAGATCTCTTTTGCTAGCAGAAATTTTTCAGGTCTTGTTGCCATGCGTAGTTCACGCAATAGAAGCAAGTTCAGCATTTTTCTTCAACTGAATAACACAGATAATGGGCTGCTATGAGATACTCAGTCTCTTCTTTTATTTCAGAATTAAAAGCAAGTTCCACTCCCCACTTAAGAGATTAGCTCTTATTTAGCCCGTGCCCATCTTCTATGTTCATTGACTCAAATATCAGCAGAAGAGAGCTTAAAATGAGTGAAAATTGTTGCAGATGCACAATCTGTGCACAATGCAGACACAGAATACATATAGCACCTGCATAGGCTATCGTTACGTATAACAAAATACTTATCGGTCTAAGTATGCACCAATGTCATTCATATACTGAAACAAAACTGAACAGATTTCCAGTTACTATCCAACTTTTTTTTTTTTTTCCCCTGCAGATTTCTGAAATCTCCATTTGCCTGTTCATCCTCTATGCTATGGAAAGCTCAGAATTCATCATCAATGCAAAAATCAGAAAAGATCCTCTGTACCAATAGATCAACACATTCTTTTGCGCTTTTAATAATGGCCTGTACTATTACATTTGTTATTCACATAGAATAACGATAGACAATTTTTAGGTATTATATAGCTTTCTTCTGGAATATTAGCTTTGTGGCTTTGAGAGGCCATTTTCTAAAGATCCTAATAGTCAAATGACATCTTGGGAAATGTTACATTCTCACTGCATTTGCATGATAATGAAGATGAAATTTCATATACGCTACCTGAATTAGACTTATCTAAGCTTTGTTTTATCGAATGACCAAAGGAATATGTTCCCTAAGCCAAAGTATCTCAATATAATGCAATACATTATTGCTTCTGTGAAAGACATGAAACTATAATCCAAGCGATAAAAAAACCTTGCGTAATTTATGTAATAGCTGTGTATCTCTGAATACTTATTTCCTTTGAAGAAAATTCTACAGCATCCACAAAAATATCCATAGTAAATTTTTTCAAAACGATGACGGAACAGCTCTGTGATGCTCAGTGCTCGGCCGTACAGGAACACCATCGTAACATTTTAACCAACATGCAGTGCTATCACGAGCTTTGAAAACTTCAGGTCAGCTTATTCACTAGATATGAGTGACCCTTCATGTATAAGCACATTTCACCTGTACCTACAGCAAAATCAAACAATTTTCTGACCACAGAAGTAAGACTGGCGGACAACAATAATGGGCATCTTCCCCATAATTAGGCATGTAGGCAAGTATGTGGCTCTCAGAAATTGCAGTGGTGGATTTCAGAGCTCGGGCTTATGAGTTGTTATTGCAGCAGACATTGAAAAGCTCCATCCCTGACAAGGGCTAGACAAGAACCTGGCTGCCAAACTTGGGTTTTCAAAACCAGCCCCTGACACAGACGTAATGATGAGGACATCGCAAGGAAGTACTCGTCCTCTCTGATCAATGCAGAGCTGATCAATCATCAGTTTGCTGAGTGATTTAAATGTGTGATTCACTTTGAAGTACACCTCTAAAAAACCAAAATACAACTACAGTTTTACTCTGAAGATGCCATTTCAAAATATTTTTGTAAGGCTGAAGAAAATATAGCACAAATCATGCAAGTTACAAACTGACACTATTAACCTAAGCAAAGACATGAGCACGCAGTCTTAGATTAAGTCTCCACTATTATTGTAAACACTTTGAAGAGAGAGTAGTTTTGATTTTTGCTGGAAGCTACAGGCATTGTCTTTTTAAAAAAAAGACAGAGGATGGAATAAGTGGTGTACATAATGGCAGTTTTATTTAACATAGCTTCTTAGTATACTCTGGTCTATGCTGTGCTGTAACTGCAGAAACACATCCAAATTTTTTTCTTTAAAAAAAGAAGCTTATTCTGGGGGAAAAAAAAAAAAAAGAAAAGGAAAAGCCTATACTCAAAGGAACATCTGAATAAAATTGAGACATCTGCAGTAAAGTTTTCCCTTCTCCCTAGAATGTTTGAGATGAACTCGGTGTAACACTGCCTTCCACGAAAAGACAGGGTGATCAATGCAGGAGCACATCAGGCTCCCTTGGACAGGCCAATCAATGCAAGAAAGAACCTTGCCCAGGGCCTTATGCAAATAGAAGCACGTCCTGCAACCCGGGGAGGGAACATGCGCAATAGATCAATGGCATCTGAAAAACCTTACAGCTATATCAGCCTCAGACAGTAAATATATAATGATGAATCCCTCACGTTCAGCCGTGAACTCTTTAAACTAGGTTATTTTCAACAGCTGGTTTAAAAAAATCTGCCGGGGCTGCAGACAGCAACTGCAGAGAAGTGAAATAAGATTATGGAGGGTTAAATTAACAATGCTTCTTTTTGAGACTGAGAAAATATAATCACTGTACTTCAAGACCTCGTAAAACGCTGGAAGTTATGTGCCCACCAGGGTGGGGACCAGCGGCAGGGTGGCTGGGGTTTTGTGTCATTATTTTGATATTTTTATTTATTTTTTTTTTTAAACCCAATCAATAAAGTACTCGTTGATGTAGGAAAAAATAAAAGGTTTATGGTTTACAAGAACTACAGTACCAGAGATCTAACGTCACAAACATCACTCTGTTGACTGAAATTTATTCTGTTAAAGAATATTGTAATTATACTTTTTGTACCCTCAACTGTTTTAAGACTAGGTTTTAAAGGAATTCAAGAAAATACTAAGGCTCTTAAGCAAAGTAGCTGACATGTAACTTAAATACTTCAAAAGCACTCCAAATAATTGAAATAAAACTTGGTATGGTGCAGAAAGCAATATTCATGACCACAGGACCATACAGGTTCACCAACTACTTGGTAACTACACCAAAATTGCTAAAATAACAAGTGTTCCCACAGAGGCTTGCAGGGAATGATTTCCTAAACATTATTCATCATCTGTTCTGGGAAAGGGATGGGGAGAGAAAGGAGGAGGATGAAGGAACAAGCAAAAAAGCCTACAAAAACTTTTCCTCTGAAGAAACTCGGCTTTTAAAGATCACTAGCAGCTCCTAACTTCACAGCACAAAGGTATATTACTCCTGTCAGACAGCTAAAGCCACCCCAGGACAAAATATAATCCAGATATCAACAAGCAAATAAAATACCTTAGCTTAATCAAGCTTGTAAAAACCTCATGCACTTTGTACCCTGATACTGCAGGATACTGCGATTCACTATTACATTTAATTTGCCTTGGAAAATGGAAAAGACAGAAAGAGAACAAATTAAACTATTTATTTTTGATGTATTTATGAGGAAATTTTACTCCCACTTTTTGACACTTTGCATTAAAATCTCAGTTCAGTTCTGCAGTGTTAAAAGCACAATTTTCTCAATGAATATATGTGCAAAATCTACTTAGATATTTTTACTTCATATCACATTCAAGAAAAACCCTTAAATAGGATTATTTTAACACTTAAACACTGAAGTCATGCTATTATTAATATTAAAATACTCCACTAATATACTGAAAGAGCTATATAACACATCTTCACCAGATTAAAGAAAGAGAAGTTCTAGGATAAAACACAAATTCCAGCTGCTTCTTAACAGTACCACAGTTTTAGAGCTCCCTTCACCAGAGTATATTTGGACTCCTTATACTCCACCTGGATTTGCAATGCCTAATATATTATTAACTTGCAGTTCCCTTGGTTGATCCACTAAACCAGGTCTTAAAGTCTTATAAAATCTCTACTGTTCCACAGAAAAGCCACACATACACTTTTTGCCATAATTAACATTTAAATTAGCAATAACACAATACACTTGTGTAGTCTTATTGGCATAAGATCCTGCCACAGAAATGGGAAAAAGTATGAAACATCAGTGAGACAACTTTTAGTGTTTTTTCCATTAAAAAAAAAGCTGCAACAGAATTTAAAATCTACCAGTATTTCAGACAAAATAATCTAAGCACACCACAAAACCTGTCGGAATAATACATACGATTTTCCCGTCTTTCTTCATCATATAAACAAATCCAAAACTCCTACTTTTCTTATTAGTGTTCATATAGACATTCAAAACCAACTGCAATCCCTTTAGACAGTGATGATGTCACATGCTGTTAAATCTTTAGTATTAAGCTGCTCTCCAAACTAATATAGAGAAATAAGTAACAACCTAGAAAAGCAAACAAAATGCCAGGGTTTTTCATACTGTAGCTGCTGGGGAGGAAAAAAACCCATCAGTACTCATGTTGTTTGAACCTCTAGTCAGTCCAATGCATGGCCATTTATAGATGCAATGACCATATCAGCATGAAGTGGTGTTCTAAAAATTCCATTTTCTTGTCCTGATGCACTACTGCCAGAAAAGAGGTATCTGCAGAGGATAAGGAAAGGGAGCTGAAGGGAGCATACCACAGCAAAAAGATTACCCACTGGTACAACTCAGAAACAGGTGGATAAAATAAAATACAATAAAATGGAAGGTGTGTATTCACAGAAGATTCTACAGGACCAAGAAGGCAAAGTCCGAAGGTCAGCGTGGATAAGGTGAAGAGCTAGTAAGTCTGTTCAGGAAAACAGGAGATGGGACTTTCTATTTATGCAGCAGGGCTCGGGGCAGGATGGCATGTGTACCAGCATCTCAGGAATTCACCCCAGAGAAGGAAAAAAGAGGTGGACCAAAATAGTTTACATCAAAGGAGTGGAGATAAGGCAAAGATGTGTAATGTGAGGTACTTAAGACGTTCAGGACAGAAGACTTGTCTCCTGTTACCGCTGACGAATTTCCCCAGTGCTTGGAAGAGCTCTGACGAGTATGAGGTGTTTCACATAGAAAACACCTCTATGGAGGCGTACATCTAGAGATGACAACTGGTAACTTCTGGGAACTTTGGGCAACCAGTGAGGAAACTCATAGCTAGGTGAGAAATTAAGGAAAAGCAGCTGTCCTGGGTCCTGGAGTTAACTGCCGGGATCCAATGCTGTAGTTCACACATTTTAAGGAGATGGTTTCACACAGATGTTGCCCCATCAGCTTTGATAGGCTCAAGGGCTGAAGTTTATCTGCATGACTGAAAGGATGAGCGATGTGTTCTTTGAACATGGTTCTGTGCTGTGGCTTTTTTTTTTTTTTCTTTCAAAGCTAGAATTTGAAATGAAAAATAAAGTGACTGATAAGTACACTGTCTCACAGAATTTAAAACAGTTGAAACAATGCAGAAAAGGATATTAATACAAAGGAATTTATTGAGCCAGAAGGAAGTTTCTAGTCAGAAACAGGGATAGATGCCAAATATGGTTTTATTTAACATCTTCATTAATGATCTGGAATTAATTAAATTTGCAGGTGATGTTAAAGCAGGAGAAACTGCCAAGAGAAGTAAGGCATGAAAGAAATACAATACAAGCTTCCAAGATTCATAGACCTGTAGCCCAGAAGGGATAGTTATGAAATCTAGTTTGTCATCCCACACAACAAGGGCCAACATACAGCTAGGTTTAATTTGGAAGAACGTGAGATAATACTGGGGGAGAGGGCAAAAACCACCTACTACTTTCAGAACCACTGGAGAAAGGGAAATTGAGAGCGCTAAAAGACTCTGAGGGATGCATGAACATTAGCGAGTATGAAATTCAAAGAAACTTTGGGAAAAATAACCTAGTACCATTTTGGCTGCATTGAAAAAAATGTAGCACAGTTGAACAAAGGTACTGAAGTTCACCTTGAGCTAGCTATAGTAACTCACTTAAAATACAGAGTCCAATTCTCAGCAAACTACCAGAGAAATGTTGACAAATAGTACTGAATTCAGACAGGAATACAAAGTAAAAAAAAAGTGCATGGAATTTAAAACAATGCAAAGAAATTATAAAAATATACAACTAGTGGGATGACACAACTCTAGAAAAGCCTCTGCAAAGAAATGAAGAAAGTGCTGTGCCTTTGACCTCCAAATCCCATAGGATACAAACACATATTTCCAAGCAACTGGACTTCCAAGGAACCCTAACTTTTACCCATTTCCAGTTCTTTGTTCATTTTACAATTAGCATTCCAATTTTAGTGTCAAACTGGAAAATTAACATGAACGGGCCAATGAGATGTAAAGTAATGATGGGTGGTGCTGGCAATTAGTAATCGATATATCATTCCAGTCCATGAAACACTGCCCTTCTGCTTTTGGAAGAGGTGGGGAAGGGGCATATGTGTGGCTAGCCTCAGACCACGGACTGAGCTGAGTGGAGCATGAGATATTACATTAGCAAGTGATTAAGAGGAAGCAAAAAGTAATGAGGCTGAGCAAGTTATCTAGAGCAATGTAATGAGGAAGGATGAATATTCAAAACATGAGCTTCTTCTGAAAATGGCCAACGCTCGGGCTTGCATTGCAGCCATCCTCTTCTCTCATACAGTTGCATGGCTGAGAGGGCTGGGGATGAGCAGAGGAAGGGGATGCCTACATGGCATTTAAACTGAAACACCGAAAAATGAAAAAGGACATGCAGCTATGGTGCTCTGAACTGCTTGGTAATCATTCATCATTCCTCTGTCTCCTCCCATTAGACGATCCTTCCAGACTGCAAGCTCTTCAGGACAAGGCACTACTATGTGATTGCTATTGCAATGGAAATAGATAATAACCATAAATGGCAGCAAGTGAAATAATCATGCCAGTGTACACTTGTCAGCTTGTTTATTTAGGCTGAGGGTGGCCTAAAATGTTTATCTGCTCTGTGTTAAAATGGGTAATATATGCATATAAATATATATGTGTGTGTATATACACACACACACACTTGAAATGCGTACATCACTAAAAGCCAATGTGACCAAGAAGTTGCTCCCAGTAGAGCAGACAGTGACACGTATTAAGAAACTTCAACATTTTTTGCTCAATCCATCATTTAATTTTCTTACTGCTGCAACCTCTCACAACAGGATCTGCGATCCCTGTTGCTTTCTACCGCAAGCTGAAGCTTGTGCATTTCAGACAGCATTAGCAAAAATGAGTCCACTACTTACAAAACAAGTAATGAGGGAAAAAAAATTGTTTGAAAACATTGTTTTTTGGGGGTTTGACCTGGTCTTGGTTCAGACTCAGCATTTCCAGCAGGCTGAGCCTGGAGTCAGAGAGGCGCCAGCTCCAGAAAAAATAATCCAGACTGGGTCCAATTGTTGCCACTGAACACACACACCTGCACATGCTGGCTTTCACAGGAACATGGACTCCCAGGTCACACCAAGGACCGACAGTCCCAGCCAATTACTCACATAACTCTTGCCATGTGTGGGTCACACTGGGTAGCAGCTTTGCCCCAGTCCTCCTGTTCCCAAACAGGCCTTCCTCATCCAATGGTGAGAAACCTAATTCCACCCTAAATTTATTCATGACCAGTTTTAATCCATTTGTTCCTGTGCCAACATTGTTCTTTGGCTTACACGGCTCTCCCTCCCTGCTGTTTACTCTCCCAATGTATTTGCAGAGTGCTACCAATCCCTCTAAGCTTTCCTTCGCCAGGCTGAACAAGCCATGCTTTTAAAACTCTGCCTCTGTAGCAAATACAGAATAGACACTGAATCTTCTTTCTCTACAATAGCTACTAAAGTTAATGTAAGAGCATTAGCAGATTACACAGCTCTTATTAAGACTGATAAGCCTAGAGGGTGTGTGCACTGTTTCTATGGCTACATGTATTCCAGTGCTCACGGCAGGTAGGACATCTCCATGTGGCACCACATCATGGCACATCCGTGTATCCTTCACTGCTTCTAGTAAAACAGGCTCTCCATCGCCCTGAGCATACTGACACTTCTTCCCTGTATCTCTTCTGGATTGAGTTAATCTTCTCGAATGTCTCAAATTATCTCAGGTTAATCTCACCAGCGTGCTGCCCGGCATTAATATTTCCCTTTCTGGGATAGAAAGAGTGAACAAATCGCAGGATCACGTTTGGCTCTTTTGTTGTGCTATCGGGTCATCCGCTTACAGCCATCAGCGATGAAGCTGCATGTCCAAAGGCTTCTCCATCCCTGCTGTTCCCTGTTCATGAAATCACTCTTCAGACACAAATGCAGATGACTAGCCAGTCAATGCCTAAATGTCCTGAAGTTTGTATTATTTCCTTTAATTTCTACTACTGCAGAAATTCTGTTTCTGAATACCAGTGGTGACTTCACCACTTCATGTCAGGAGCCGATTTCATTAGCACACACTTACTTTGTGCGCCCATGTCAGTAATAGAAATAAAATACTAAAAGGAATTTGCCCCCAGGCTAGTGACTCTCGACCTGTCCAGCCCCCTTTTTACACAACCCACTGCTGTTTCTCCATTAGCTCCTCTTGTCCACCCTCATTTCTCATTTGACCTTTTCCAGACGAATGAGCATTTTTCCAAGAAGCACAACAAAGTATAGCTGAAATACATAACCACATGGAATTAAGATCCCATTTTTGCTTTTAGACCTGTTTTTCTGAATGTCCCTACCTCAGTCAGACCTGACTCAAAGAGGTGCAACACGTAACGTAAGTGTGCAACACAGATAAAGGAGAGACCTAAAAGAGCTAGAGTTGGATGAAATGATCTGTCCAAAGACTGGACATACAGCCCAAGTCCTCATAAACCTACATGACAGCATTCCATACCGCTCTCCCAAATGACATTCAACACTTAGAGAATGTCCTCTTATTTATTTATTTATTTATTTTAAAAAGTTTAATTCTCACAGCGCCTTGAAGCGCAGTGATATTTTGCTTTGTTCCTTCACAATATGAATCTTGGTCAGGGAGGTGTTTTGCTTCTCAGCTCTCTACTTCCAGCACCCTCCCATGCTTCCTACAACTCTCACACATCTTGTGTTCTTTCTGCCACACAACAGTAGATGTATTTCGATTTAATACATCAACTATGGGAATTAAGAGTTGCATATCCACAGTTACCACTCTATGCTCATCAATTCTTGGGTCAAAGTAAATATTAAAAATATGTAGACAGATACATTTATGTAAGTATATACGAATAAAAAGCCTAATATAACAAACCATTCAATCTGAAATTTCAGGGAAATAAATTAATAAAAAGCTAATGACAGGTTCACAGCCCAGTCACTAAGGCTCTTAAATTGCATTTTGTCTTCTGTGCCAGAATACTGATGCAGCCTCAGAGGCTCCCAGGTAGCTCAGCAGGTGTCTGTTTATCATTGTTATTATTATGGCACCTATCAGCTCCAGCCAGGGTCAGGTCCTCGCTGTACTCAGCACAATACAACAAAATGAAGTGGCAGCATATTGCAGAGCATATCTCAAAACGAGGGACCTAAAATTATTTGAAATGGACAAAACTGTCTGATTTTGACAGAATTAGGATGCTACAGTGGAATCCAGTAATTTGAACAGTGTGTTTTAAGGGCTCTCATTTTAACAAAGCTGCCTAAAAATAAACACACACACACACACACACACACATACGTCTGTGCAAATTGTCAACATGTACATCCAACATTTTAGCCAACAAAGACAATAATGAATAGTTTCTCATCTCCTCAAAGACAATGAATCTACTTCCTTCTCCTAATTTAATTATATTACATTCCCCCGTGCGTTTTGTATTTTCACAGCAGAATGAATGCTGTAAGCTGGAGATACTGCCATTGACTCTCACAATTTTGTCACAATTCCCATGACGTTTTGTGGGTTTTTTTTCTTAAAGGTATTGTTTAACCAAAATTAAAACAAAAAAGCTACATTTATGGTTCATAAGTTGAGGAAACCCTTGAAAAATGCAAAGCCTAAGGTCTCAGGAATATAGGAGGCAAACAGGAGAAGTCTTCCACAGATTTTTTTTTCTTTTCTTTTTTTTTAAATCTCAGGATACTGAATACCTAATTGACAATTTTGAAAGCTTAGACTTAACAATTCCTCTTGTGATTCCGAAATGAGTAGTTGTCATGCATTTTTTACAGTGATGGACACAGCTAGTTTTACTTGTCACCCAGCATCCTAGGACCACCCCTTCTGTCCTTTCTACATGCAGCCAGGCCCTGATGCTGTAATTAGATCTGCAGAGGACGGCCACAGCACTCAGGGAAGCACAGGGGCACAATATATCTTTTCTCCTGTGAGAGTCTTTCATGCAGGCAATGATAAGGGAAAACATTCTTTTTAAAGCAAAATAATTGTAAACTCACAAAATTTGGCAGAAAAACTCAAAGGAGGCGTTGTACCAGAAACTTATTTTCTGTAAACTAAATATAAAATTGACTCCATCAACTTGAAATTCTCACTTTGTGTTAAATTTCATAAAATTATTATAAGCTAGGAGTTGGGAAAGTTGCACAATTTACCATCAACTACAGCAAGCTGCTTCTGAAAATAAATCCCCGACTACACTGTGTAAGGGATAACAGAAGCAAGAAGCTGAGCTGTGTTCATGAATCATGGCTAGAGTTTTTAAAAATCAGTAATTAGCAGAATACAGTGACCCAACAACTATTTTTAGTGCTGTGTATTCAAAAAGTAATTTACGTGTGGGTATTATTAGATGCACATTTAATTTCAAACCAGAATTACACAAAGTTTTAATTACTAAATATTAAGATATATTTTAGCATATGGTTTATGATTAGCATTTGTAATCCAAGCTATAAACAATACAACTAATTACATTTAGTGGTGGAACTTTACTTCCCACACATGTTCAATCACTTTCAATTATTCCCCTAGTAATCTACGACCCAGCAAGGTACAGAAATTGTGTGTCTACGTTGCAGTAACTGGGTAACGGTTTCTGGGCATTCAAGCATGCCTTTACAGACTCTGTTTTTCTTAACATCTTGCAATCACAGACATACAAAAATGTAGATTAAAAAGCTGCAAAGACCAATAAAAATGTTAGATGCTGTGGCATGTATTTGAAAATTGCAGGCAAGTTTTAATGGTTTGTTTAACAAAGGACTTCCAAACTATAGCCTGATTTTGACAGTGAGATGAAATTTGGAATGAAGACCATGTTTGGCCACCAAAGGTTTGTAAACAATACTGCTCTGCCTTTTATATCAACTTCACATGCAATGGTCATATTTCCTCTCTTTTCAATTTTCCCACCAAAATGCATGCCCACATCCCAGCACTGGCCTTCAGAAACCTGCAGAGCAAAGGGAGAGCAGAGCTGCTTTTCCTGTGCCACCTCCTTTAGCAGCTGCAGACAAAGCGGCACCTGCATGTGTCCTGCCCCTGGAAGCCTTAACATTTCTCTGTACTGCTCCAGGAGAGCAGCAGATCTTCCCATGTGATGGTACGAATGACCACAAATGAGTTTTCGCATAATATCAGGTTTTGTTGGGTTTCTCTGCTTAACGCTAGAGCGTCAGGTTTTCATCGAGAGCCTCGCACCGTGATGACATGATGAGCTGGGGATCTCTGTGACTGAGGTGACTGCAAACAATTGGGACAGACCTCATAGCACTGAACACGCAAAGTGAATTTAAAAGAGATTCATTGAAAATGCAAATGTTTTTGGACTTCTTTTGTTTGCTTTCTTTTTTCCTGTGGGCACAACAAATGCCGACGGCCCCGGCAGAAACCTTCACTCCAAATTAAAGCCATATGCTTCTCAGTGCTCTCCTGTAAGAGGTACAGATGCAGAAGCAGCAGCTGTGCAACAGGTCTCCATAACCACTGTAACCTACAGTTTTATGAATCAGTTGACCCAAAATTCTTGCACAGCAAATGTATGGGTGGTATAGTTGCTATACAGTGTAGCTGCTGTATTGATCTCATCAAGTCCCCCACTCAAAGCAGGAAATAAAGTGATCAAATATGTATTTGTCATAAGATAGTAATTGCCTATCAGCTGCTCGATTTCTTTTTTTTTGGAGCTCTTTGCAATTACTAAGTGCCATATGGATAGAAAGTTGAAGAGAAAGAAGATCATAACAAAATAAAATCTTACAAATTAATACTGTGATAAAATAGTTCAGGGTTTATTTCAATGATATGTGCTTCAGTGTAAGCATTATTACTGAACCTGCTTTCAGTGGAGCTCAGCTATTGAACCACCTCTACCAAATCCAGGTGTTAATATCCTTTGATTTTTTAAAAAACAATTGGGCTACATTAAATATACTTCTCAGTTCTAGTTTTTCATGACAGATATGTGATGTGCCAATGGTTATATATTATATTCTTCCTCTCAGGCATGCATCTCCTGCAGAGACAGCAGACTACAGAAGCTGACCCTTACTGAGACCATCTTGTCTCTCTGACAAAGCTCCTTTTTAACTTCTTACTTACTGGTTGCTTCCTGTGATGGATAAAAAGTTTAGCTCAGCTTGTGATAATTTCACAGGCCCTGAGCACCCTGACCCTGGAAGCCCCAAGGTCAGAAGTCAAGTCTTGTTCTGAAACATCTGTGTGCTTCATATTAAAGTAGAACAAAAGTGAAGAAATATCCACCAGTGTGACAAGAGAAACAGGCAAAATGGGAATGACACGTTGGTCATCTGTTACCCATGCCACCTCAAGACATTGACTGAAACATGATGGAAAAACTCTCCAAGCCCCCTTTGAATAAAGCACTTTGTTTAGGAAACACAGAGAAAGGTCTCCAGTTGATTTTTTTCCTGCCCTCAGCTAAGCAAACTTATTTGTAGGCATCTGGAGATCTAAACAGCGTGGTTTTACAAAACCTACAAAAATTCTGCCAACACTTCACTTTGGACAGACAAGGCACAGTAGAATAACCTGGGCTGAAACGCAGGGCAGCTGAAAATCACAGCTCAGGAACATGAAGACAGAAAAGATGCTCTCTACCCTTTACTGCACCCCAGGAGCAACAAGCACATGCAACACAACCTGTTACTTGTCCAAAATTGAGTTTAGAGAAGGAATTACTCATCTTCACTAATTTGGTTTCTTAAAAAATTGGTTTTGAGACTAATAAAATACCTGTGGAAAATGATCAGCTGAAGTGTTTTCAAGTCTCAAATCTGTACATGTCATAAAAACATTCTTCAGGAAGAACAGGGAAAATCAAAACAGCCTTAATTTCTACAACTGAAAAGAGTTAACAGAAATCTTAAGTTCTTAAAATAATGTAAGTGGTACTGTTCCGGATTCTTCTTGCTACTTAGAGCAGCACAAGATTATCAACAAAACACTCAGGCATGCTTTTTCTTAACTAAGGCATTCATCTTACTTTCAGGCAGGAACTGCTTTTACTGAATTTAAGTTAGACTAAACTAATAAGCTATAGACAAAAGTTGCACATATACGTCTGCTGATTCCTTTGTCTATGAAACCAATTGCAATGTTCTGCAATTTACGTTTCCACAATAAACAGGACTATTCTTTCTTTTCTTTTTTTTTTTTTTTTTTTTCTTCCTTCCCAGTTTGCTGCAATAAAACATGTCCTGATTACTCCAGCACTTCACAATTAAGTGAGAAGGCTATAGCTATACTCTTCTACACAAGTGGCATAGAAGAGTTCAACATAGTGGTTCAAAGAGTGTCACAGAAGTTCAACAAGCAGCTTCTTCATATACCAGACGGGGTGAACAAATTTGCCTTCCAGAGAAAAAAGCTGAAAGATTGACAAACTGATCTTTGGCAGTCCCAGGAGTAGTGCAGCTTTACACTGAGCAGAGTCCTCCCCACCTCACATCACCGCAAGGCTTCTCCAGAGCCCACTAAATGGCAAAAGAGTCTTTCCAGCAACTTCTGCAGACCTTTGAGGAAAAAACTGCAAAATTGGGTAAACCCCCTAAATTTACCCTCATGTTCAATTCCAATCTACATACAAGGGACATTTTTTAATTGTGGCTTCACTTTAGAACTGTTCTTATTTGTTCTCAGTCTTAACTTCCGGTCTTTCTACCCCAGAGCAGAAACTCATTGAGTGCTGCTTTTTGGTACATAGCCTGGCCAAGAAGGATCCAAGGCGTTTTGTTTTCCCACAGTCTTTCAGGTTTGTGGACACATGGGACCTTATTGTCTAACTCAAAAACAGACAAAAATGCAGTGACCTTCCACTAGCAAAGAAATTGTCACAGATCTGTATCTGAGAAATGGTTCAGAGTTGTTTGTAAACTGCTGCTTTCAAGAAGGTGATCACAAAGAATTCAGAAAATCTGTGAAAGGCTTCAGGAAAGAAGGCAATGGAGGAGTCACACTTACCAACTCTACAAAGGCAAGTCCACCATAACTGTGAGCAACAAAAAACACGTTCTCTGCAGCCGACTGGGATATAAAATGGTCCCAAACATAAATTGCATGTTCTTCAGGAGATCCATTATCCTGCAGAAAGAAATTATGTTTGTGACAATTACCTTTTTAAAAACAGCAACTCTGTCTAAAAGCAACGTGCTCCTATATGTTAAAATGTTTTGTTAAAACAAACCTCAAATGAATATACTCTAGTGTCAAAAAAAGAACAGGTTCATTTGTCTAAACAAAAGAAATTTAAGACTGCAATTTAAAGGCAGCAAAACAGTTGCTTTATTGTGGCTTATTTTAATAAATACAACAAAAATCATGCATCTGCAAAATTTTGTCTAAATACTATGATGGCAATTCAACTAAACAGAGGCATTCACAGAAATTATGAGCCACTGCTCTGATTTCCATTCTTTTGACAACTCTTTGTCAAATATTTGTTCACTGATGGTTTGTTTAAAGTAGTTAAGCCTCAGTTTGATAAAACAAATAAAAACAAGTAGGAACAATATAAATATAATTTCAGTCTTTACAATTTTTTCATATTATGGGCCAATGGAAGTCTGCCAAAGATTAAAATTACGGTATTTGCAGCTAGTCTTTTAAATGCTACTTTTTGCAACTGCAGACTATGAGATACAGTGCAGATAAAACACCTCTTGACTGCATGCACATTAGCCATTACTTTGGAGTCTCTGGTAGTTTGGTGGGTGCTTTTTCTTATTATCAAACAAGAATTTATGAATGTCAGTCAGTGTAAGAGTCACTGGGGTGATTTACATGGATTTTAGCACACCCTCCTCAAACATCGGGGCTGTGCATGCCCACCTCTAGAGACTCTCGGAAAGTCTCGGAGAGTCCCTGTACTCCTCTATGGTTTACTCGTTTCTCAGGTTGTCCATGTCGTAGCTACAAATCTGTCCAGTCTCAGGTGACAAGAGTAAGATGCTCTCCTAGCTCCCCTGCCCTGCCAGGACTTCACACCTTTAGCACAGTGCTGCGGGCTCTTTCCAGGCGCTTTTGTGCCAGAAAGAGCTGATTGGTCAAGATCATGTCATTCTCTAAAATCTGCATCCCTTTCCCCTTTGCTCTGCTCCACCCACAACTTCATATCCCTCAGTGACTCAGACCCAGACCACAAAAGCCTCAGTTCCTTGGGGAAAATAAAGCACAAACCAGCGAAAGCCACTGGCAATCAGAAGATGCTAATTACATAGTGTGAATTACTGTAACATTACCAAGAACACTGAAGTGATTTAGTCCCATTGTGCAACTCAGTTTTAGGAATTTAAGCTCTTGTGAGTGTCTAAAATCAATGGGAAGACAGACAACTAAATAACGTGGTGGATTTAGGCTTTTACTACTATTCTCATGCCCGGTTTCCTAAATAAGAGTGAAATGGCTACAAATCTTTATGGATCTGGACCCAAAGCTTTTAAAACAATTATGTGCTTTTACATTTTCTTCTCTAAGGTGGCACCGATTAAAACATATTTATCTAATTTGCCAAAAAGCACTGGAGGTATTCTACTTAATCGTGGACAGATTCTGCCCTTCATTGACTATGACAGAACATAGTTTTAACTAATTATGTATGAACTACTACAAACCACCTCAGCGTGAGAAAGGGCTTATTTTCTCTCAACCCTGTTTTGAAATTTGATTGTAGAGCTAGGTAAATGAGGTAAGGACTCCTCCTTTTGTGAGGAAACAGGCAGTTTTTCAACAGAAATTTCATAAAAAAAACATGATTGACAGGCCAGTCATTAAAATAAAGCTGAAGGACAACTTGAACTGGAGTTTCCTATGGAAAAGTGACGTACTCTAACTATGATACATATAGAAAAGGCATATTAACACACTGGGAGGGTTTTTAAATGACTAGTTTATCTAAGATTTATTTTAGTTAAATATGCAGGACATATTTGTTTTTAAATAATAATGTTTCTATTTATTCTCTTAATGGCAATTTTTGCACAGGTACATAACCCTGCTTTAACATTCTGACAAAAAAAGAGGTTGTTTCTGGTTAATATTGCATTTTCAGGTATTTTGTATTTATTATTCTACGCACTGCTGGGAAAAGCACACAATTTTAGAGTTTCCATAAAACTAAGACAGCAGCAAGAAGCTTCTGAAGGATTCAGAAACTCAGCCCAAAAAAGCTTCCAACAATTAAAGCATAAACAGTGGTTTGGTAAATCAAACCATTAACTACCCAGCTTCACAGTCCGGTAGAAAGAAACGAGCTAGAACGAGTTAGATATAGACTGTAACTACGGTTTCCTTCGTTACTGGTGAAAAAAAGCCATAAAATGTCAGGATAAACTGCGTTTCTGCACATACTCTGCTGAACCCTAAACAAGGTAAGAAATGCACATATGTGGGAGAAGGAGTTCGGAGGAGTCGTGTATGTTTAGAAGAAAAGCTCTTTCTTCAGAGCATCTGCTTATTTTTTCCCCTCGAAACAAGCCCGTATTTTAAACAACTTGGATGGAGAATAAACCAGCTTCATGTCCATACAAGAAACATCTGGCTGCAGGAGTGGGCATCCCTGACTGCAGATTACAGCCGGTCTCCTTAGGATTTGTGAATTATATACCACCTTGTTAAATTATTTTATAAAGTGGGGGGCCTCTTGGGTCATGCTGTACATAATTATCTATATGATTGTACAGAAGGGAATGGAGAAATCACACTATATACCTCCCAAGACAGCTGAGGCTGAATGCATTCTCATTTGTGAAACAGACTGAGACAGAAAGATGCTGGGAAAGTTGAACTTAAATTTCCAGCTGCTGAAAGTTAGTCATCCCCAAGTGGTAATTCTATGTCTAAATAAGCCATCTGAATTTTTGGAGGTGTGGAAGTCATAGTTGTGGGTCTACATCCCTCTGAAGATCTCTGCCTCCCAGTATATATAATTAGAAATTAAAACAAAATAGAGAACCATATTATCTGAAAAGGCCTCCGTGTGATGCTTAATTAATGCGAAGTAAACCAAAACCACGCAATTGTTGGGTTCCTGCAGACCAGATACCTCCTGCCCCCCAGGTCCATGGTGCTGGGGTGGGGAATGGAGCACATGTTTTGAGCACGGAAGGTGCAACCTTCACCTGTGCTCCCATCATACAAATCCTTACCTTGCCTCCATTTTTAATGGAATACTATCAGTAAGATTTACCCTTTAATTCACTAATAAATAAAAAGTCGTCCATGTCTTTCTCCTAATAACTATTTTAGTTCTTTCCACTGACAAAAATAGAGCAAATATACCTCACTTGCCATCAGTGACTACCAATGCTATGGAGACTATCAGATATTGAACACCTGTCATACTTGCAAGCAGCAAATCCCACTGAAGATTGCCTTGGAGATAAAGGTGATTAAAATCATTTAACACAAGTATTGCCAAGGTATTTTAGCTTGCTGATATATTCCTCTTTCTGAATGCTAGAGGAGGCACACATTTCTAGAACCTGCTATCAAATGGGTATTCATGAAAGTAATATAGAACTTAAGTAGCCAGATACTAGGTTTTGATTCAGTTAATGATGGGTGCATGGGGCTAATCAAAAAGATGCTCTTGCCACATGGATGTACTCCTTTTGCATGAGAAATGATCACCCAGCGCTTGCAAATAGAATGAAATTTTATGTCATGTGGAAGAGATGAGTATTCATAAACACTGGTTTAAGAACAGACTCTTTTTTTTCTAGTGATAAAAGACTTTTTTATTTCAGTATTTTTTAAACACTATCTCTTAACTACATATAAAAAGTGCCTCAGTTTTTAAATCAAAATAGTGATTGCTCAAAAAATGATCATAAATGGATAATGTAGAGCTTTTCATTTTATCAAAACTTTTATCAAATAGTTTAACAGTATAGGCTATGAAAATAATATGACAATGATGAATAAATTTGTGTTTCTCATATGTAGGAAGTCATTTAATATTCCAGGGCCAGAACCTCTCATACAGATGCTTGAAGCAACAGCTTGCAGTAGGAAAGAGGTCACTCCTCTCTGATCTGCTCAGCCTTGACTCAGGTCCTGGCATGGGTTAGAGACATCCTAGGCTGCTCTAGCCTAGATCAGCTGGGCTTGATTTTCGGGTGATGTGACACCAAGAACGGCAGCCCATGACTGTGTTATCTTGGGGTCTATGTGATGCTGACAGGAGATTGCTTGTATAAAACGCTGCTCCTTGCCTCATTTCAAAAAGAGGTTTTGCTTTGAGAAAACTGGCTCGCAGGTTTAAAGTTCTCTCTGTAATAGCTTTTAAGTCCCCGAAAACCCATTGTTTTTTTTGTAAATTCTCTGGCCATCCATTTTACAAAAAAGCAGAGGAAGAGACCACAGATTTTGGCCTGACATTTTTTCCAATATTGCTAGCGCTAGGAGTTGAAAGGTATATAACATTTTAATGGCTGGAGCCATTAGGAATAAGCAGATAAGCAGTGTGCATACAGTGAATACGGTGTTACGTTCTGCTGCATTCAAAAAACAGGCTGAATTTACTAATATAATATCACAGTCATTAATTGTTAAATACCAAGCTGAAGTGATGCAGCAACCGAAGCCTTATCAACTATGCCAGATTCTAACACCTAGACATTGCAAGGTCTGCAGTTATGATGGACTACCTGAGTTGATAACACATGGAATTATCTAAACAACATTTGCATATTTGTGTAATTATTTCCTAAGGTTAATTAGCTCCTGCAAAGCAGCTTGCCCTTTGAGACTGCTTACTGTGACAGGTCCACATATTTCCTGTTTCAATGCCAAATTTTACTTTTTTTTTTTTTTTTTTAAGTAACCTGTTGCTGGAAAGTTATATATGGGGCAAGAGCTGGAGGCTTTGAGCTACTATAGACTTTACTAGGGCAGAGCAGCTCAGATCCCATCTGACACTTCTAATTCATCAAAACTCAAAAAAATCAAATCAAGAAAATCAAATTATTTTTAAGCTCCGGTGACAGCTCTCTCCTTTTGTTTTTTTTTAAATCAAGGAGTTGGAATCACATTTTTTTTTTTGCGACAAGTGAAAAGTGAAATGCATACAAATAGGGAAATATGCCATACAACTGAATAGCTTTTTAACAATTCACTTGAAGGTGGTTTCTATAATTACTGCTTATCACAGCAAAACAATTTCTCCTTCTAGCTCAATGAGCTACTGTAAACAAGTATGGTACATGTGTTAAATGTGAGAGAACAGAACTGCACACTGGCTAGGAGGCAGAGACATGGAGAAGGCTCAGGTCTCCTGTCATCTCCCTGGAGATGTTAGATCCTTCCCCACCAGCAGGACCTTTGCAGTTGTGTACAGCTTGTCCCATTGCCTCTGTGAGCCTTGGGGAAGGCAAACTTTTTTCACAATCCTGTCAAAAAATCATTAAATTAAAAATAATACAGAGCATGAATATAAAACCATAAAAATATAACTTAGAAAAATAGCAGTTTGTCATTAAAACAATCTAGGATGGAATAGTGTTTTCAACGGCGACTGGCTAACACTGGCACCTTCAATACAACAAAAGATATATTTTCTGTACAAAAAACTTGCCCTTTTAAGAGAAAATTGTACATTTGGAGGTCTGAAAGAAACAGAAAATGGATACAGTTTGTTCCCTGCTGCTATACAATTCTTGATTATCATAACCTGACTCACGTCAGCACCACATTTTGCAGCTTACTCTTAAGTAATGGACCCAGTAAAAATTAAATGGATTTCGCTGGAAACATGCTTTGACTAGAAAGTAAGACTTTCGAAATCAAATTTATATATGTATGTACACGTGTATAGAAGTCAGAAGGCACAGGTAACAAATACTGAAGACAAATGAATGGGGAGAATTTTAATCCACGCTCCTGCCATGGTAGGATTTGTGAAGCTCTGGCCTGATTTGATACCCAAAATGCCAGGAGGAATGCCGGCACTTGACTGAATACCAGCAGAGTTCAAAACAACTCTTCAGTCAGATTGTCACTATTACTATTTTTCTGCAGCATGAGTAAATGAAGACATTAAAGTGTCTAGCTTAGGCCAGTTAACAAGATTCAGTCTTTAACACAGAAATTCCAGTGTATTAGGAAGCATCCCATATACCTGAAAATGTTTTTCACCCTTTTAATCACAGAGTTGAGAGAACCCTTGCACACGTATTTCCAAAATGCTTCCTACTCCAGCCTAAGTGGTGACCCCAGGAGGCAGCACGACATTTTATTTACAGTAGGAATTGTATTTCTGCTTTACCTGCTGAAATGGCACATGCTAGTCTGTACGCTACATATATGGAGATGCACATACACAAAGATGGGCTGGCTCTTGCAGAACTCTTAGATGACTGGATTTTCAGGGAGGATGGTGATGGACTGCCTTCTACACTGGGCAAGTCCAGCTGTATGAAACAAGATGAAAGGAGGCTGCAGGAGGGAGCAGACAAGGGTAACAACATTAAGATTGTCTGAGTGGGCAAAGCAGCCATGACTCGGGGAGAAGACGTGGGAGCAAAAGTGACAGTGGAGGCAAATTTGTAACAAATCTTAAATGTGACAACACACATCTGAAATTCACTTTCAAGGATCCTGCTAGGAGCACTGGGAAGCAAGGACAGAGAAGACTGAGCAGTGGGTCAAGGGAGTTATTTTAATTGCTGCATCCTGAACTGAGCGGAAAGGAGATGACTTGAGAGAAAACAATAGGGGAAGAGATAAAATCATGGACAACTGATGCTTTGGCCTTGAAAGTTTGAATGGAGGACACATTTCTTTCCTCCCTTCTGCTACGGGCTCTGTATGGATTTTATCTGCATACTTTGCTGCATCAAAACGCCACCACCCAGCAAGATTTGATCAGCTGTGTAGGTGGCAGAGGGGGTTCATGGTCATCAGCGTCTGGTGTAGCTCTATGGAAACACAGAGCATTGAATCTGCAAAGGCTCAACACTAAAGTAATGTTAATGTGTTATTGGTGAGTGATGTTACTTTATTCAGCAACTGCGTTCATATGCATTCAGAAACAGTCACATTGTATTTTTCCTTACTTATGACCTTAGCAGGGATTACACCAAGAGCTTTCGGATGTAAAAACGCTAGCCTCTTCCACTGATCTCGCAGGAACTGGGGAAATAAAAAGACTGTATTATCTTCTTAAGGGCACCTCCTGAGATGGGGCCAAGATATATACTCTGGTAGTAGGTAGTAGCTGCTTTTGAGACAGAAGGAGAGACCAGCTATCACAACAGCTAACTCTCATCATTTGTGGAGCGGCAGATATTTATATTTATAAATATTTATATCTGCATAGCCAAGGTTATTAGTTGGCACGTGCCTTCGAAAAGCAATACAGCAAAGTGACTTAAGGTAGCATTTTTCATACTATGGATCTCAGTCTTATTCCCAGACCCATTTGAGGTGATTCTGTGTAATTTTTTGTGCCTATTTTATTCGTGAAGTTGGTCAGTGATGGAAGCTTTCCCATTACTGCTCATGAAGCCCTAGTAATAAACATGTTGTGTACATACAGTTAGCTGCAGAAAGGAAGACCAGCAGTCTTACATACTGCAGTTAAATACACCTCGTATTAAGAGTAGTCCCACCTCCAAAACTCCTGATAATTTATCAGGAAAGCAGGCAATCTTGACAGAGCTGCTAAATGAGTAAGTATCACACGAAACGTGCAATATCTGGCATATCTAATAGCCAAATAAAAGATGTAAAACAAAAATGCATTTGGCAGATCGAGACAATATTTAAACTGTCACCATCAGTGCAAAAGAGATGAAGGGCCAGCTTGGGAGGAGGCGGCGGTACCTGTGCTTTGCTATGGCGCGACTGCTGAGACTAGGTTTAAAATGACAAGTTTTAGTGAATACAGGACTGACAATGTCTAGCCAGGTTTTTTTATGTTTCATGTTCCGGCTCCTCCCCAGGGCCCCTCTTTTCCCCAGCTCCCACCGCAATTACCATCCAAGACGACTTCAGATCCTGTCCCACTTTTCCCACTTCTGATGCAAGCTGGGCTTTCCCTGGTGATGGTGGTCAGGAAATAAAATTCAGAGCTATGCTATAGATATGTGGGAATGGAGGGAGCTCAGATCCTAACCTCCCCTGGGGCCTCAGGAGGGAGTTACTGTTCCCCTTTATATTCAGCTTTATTGCACACAAGAGAAAAAAATGAAGCAACTCCAAGCTGTAGAAGAGTCTTCCCAGCTAAGCCCTCAACTAATACAGTTCCTGACCAGTAACCTAGAGTACTTCTGAATTTAAAAAGAACAAGAACAACTCTCTCCTCCTGTCTGCAGATCTGTGCTCCAACCACCACTGCTCAGTAGGAAACAATCTGACCCTGGAAATCAAACCCCTCTTTCCACCCTCTGCCCATGGAACCTGCCCCGAAGCCCTCATTTATAATATTTCAACAGGCAAACAAAGGCCTGAAACCACGGAGTGAAGTTGTTAGTGCCCACAGCTGTTCTTCACAGAGGTGCCAGTGCTCTCAGCTGCATTAATGCATCGCTGACCTAACGCCGTACTTCAGTTTTGGCAAAAGTTAGGACTTTGTAGGAGGCCTTCAGAGCGTTGCCGTGTCAGGACCGCGCAGACGCTACAGGTATATATGAGCATTTTTTCAAAAGGCTCGTGTTGCAGGTGAAATTTCTTAGATTTACATTTGAATTGAAAGTTGAGCACGGTGAGTTTGGCTGCAGATCTGTGCAAAAATGAACTAAGCAAACAGCAAAATGTCACCTGCCTCATTCAGTCTGCAATGACTCCACGCAGCAAAGACTCAGCCTTACTGCATGGTGAGTATTTTCTGCTGCGAGGTTGCTGTGTTCAAATGCCCTCCCTTTTTCTTCAGCTTCTTCTTAGGAAATTCAAGGCAATTTGTAACTTGAAGGGGTTCGCTATTTATAATGTAAAACCCAGATCTCAGGCTAAATTAATTAAGTCTCAAATGTTATTATAGCATCATCTCCCTGGTTAAAGTATCTGCTTGTCAGCCAGGGTAAGACAACTTTGTCAGGCTGTTGTTCCAGTCTGGGCTTTTCCGTTATTAGTTCTGTTGGAGTCTGGAATGTCCTGTCATCACCACCCAACCGTCTTCTGGAAAAGTGCAGCAAAGGAGACCGAAAGGAAGAAAAATTCAGACAAAATCAGTTTCTCAGTGGCTCTCAATTATCATCTCTAGCAGAAGCTTGGGGGTTGGTATTTTAAACGACTGGTTGGGTTTTTTCTTTTAGAGGCCAGTTGCTCCCTATGGAGCTGAAGAGTAAATAGATAAAAGCCTTCCTTCAAAACAGATCTCGCCCCTGAATACCTGCAGTATCCTTTTTGTTTATATTGTTTCCAAATTGACAGATGCGGTAGGAGCCACCTAAACTAATCATTTTATCATGAAGACAAGAATGTAAATAAATACAAATATGACATTTTTCCCTTTTTGGGGACAAGAACATTGCTGACTCACTGAGAGGAAAGAGGTGCAGGAGAAGAGAATAGCAGGAAGGAGGGAAATGAATCAAAGGAAGTTTGACTTCAGAAAAAAAATAACTGATTTCCCTTTTAGCTCTCTGACATGACAGACTTTTGGATTTTTGCTTTTCTGGTATTTTTTTTTCTCCCTCTCACACAACTTGCAGGGTTCCAGGTGAAGGAAGTCTGAATTTGCAGCAGCATCTTCTGGCAAACAGCTTGGAAATCCTGCATGGGGAAACTCGTCAGAATGGAGGTGTAATAACAGTTCCTCAGACCAGTCCTGCCCACACCGTTGTACCACAGCTGTGGACAAATACCTGTGTGGTTCACATGAAAATCCCCATGCCATGATGCTCCAAGCACACTATCTGCCAGCCTCCACGGCACTGCACTTACATATTCTAATTTAAAGAACAACTACAGCACTTTGGCCAAAGAGCCTCCAACAGGCAAAAATACGCAAAGCCTGAAGCAGTTGCATTTCAGTATAATACCACTGGTATGAATCCCTTCATTTTACACACATCTTCTTTATGTTTCCTCATACTTTTTTCTTTCCAAACTACTTAATCTCAGGGACTGAGACTCTGCCCACAACATATTTCTGCCCAACGTAATGAACATCACCAAAGATGGCCTTTTGTGTGATCAAATTACGGGAACAAAAGAGCATTTCTAAAACAAACTATCAGGTTGTATCTTTGCAGTTCTCTTCCCTACCACCCATATTTCTGGCAATTAATAAATTAATTGTAGGAACAAGTAAATAAAAATGAATACAATACTTTTACAGAAAGAATTATATTTGTAAGACACAAAGAGAGATCGTGCCAGTTGTGTAAATGAATACACGCATTTTTCTAAACACTAAAACCAATTTCTTCTGAAATAAATGCACCTGAAACATTCTAAAACTTCTAATGGAAGTCATGCAGAAGTTCTATTTCCTAAAGTACTTAAAGACTACTTTACTTTCCAGTTCTTCTAGTCTGTTTAGATGTTGTAATAAGAAACAGACTATTTTTTTTTGAACTGTGCTATTGCAAGAAAAATAGCATTTTGGCCAAGAAAAATGCAGATTTCCCCACCACAGGAAACAATATATCTAACAAACTTCAACACATTTAAGTAAAACAACAACTTAGTACTTTCATTAACAGCTATGGTTTCAGAACAAAACTCGGCTGTAAAGTCTCTGTTAGAGAGTTTGTATCTCTTACATGAGTTCAACTAAATAGAACGGCTTCGCCCTGTATTTTTCTTCTTGATGTCTTTGTCTCTATTTATTGCATACACTCCAGAGTAGTTATTTAAGTGAAAGAAATATTTAAGAGGCTCAGAGCTATTTGATTTCTCCTAATAAAGGCAGTGAAGTGCTCAGTGCTTTAAGTAAACTGATATACTATTTATTTAACGTACAGTTATAAAGATTTGCTGAAGTGCCTTAATATGTACTGTACTATAATTAATTGTATTTGAAGTAATTGCCATTAGCTTATAAAATAATCATCCAAACAGATGACAAACACAATTCAAAATTCATATCTGTGTTTTCTGTTGGTTCTTGTTTCACTAGTCTGAAAAGTTGAACATTGAGCTATTTCAGTCTTAATTCTGCTTTCCAGTTTTCCCCTCCAGACCCACCTCCATGATTTTTGTTTCACAATCATGTAGGCTAGGGAATGATCTTTTTTCCTGATAAGCCGCCAAACAACCTCAGGACTTGCTCACTTTACCTCTGGCTCGAACCCTGCGACTCACTTGTGCTGACCATTTTATTAAATCAGTCTCTTTCCGCTCAGATTAGTGAGGGCGTTGGCGTTGCAGCAGCGGCGCATCGTCGCTGCCAAAGATCATTAGACATTAGATCACTAGTAATTTTCTTCTAACGCAGTGTCATTTTTTAACAACTCAAAACATCCAACTACATAACAGACAGCTTGGCTGTATTTTAAATTAGCACAAATGCTAAAGCCAGGAAATGTAATTCTCAGGATATCGGAACAAAAGGTTCAGAGAAAAAAGAATTCTTATATACCATAAGATTATCAGGACTAGACTGTCACACCGTGACCTTGCTGGCATCTAGCTAATCTGACAATATTTGGCAGACCATTGTTTCAAATCAATAACTAATTAACAAAGTACAAAAGAAGTTGTACTGTTTTTGAGGCTCCTTGTTAAAAATGGCTTTTGATTGCACATGGGCAGAAAGGTCGCTTTTATGACATCTTCACAAGTCTTTCAACATTTTGCCACTGTCAGATTAAATTACTTTTAGCAATTAATTGTCATAAGTTAAAACAGAAGCACATTTGTTACAGCAGGTTGTCATAATGACATGGTGAGCAGTTGTTTTGATATGAATTTCTTTGACTGACCCTCTATCATATCTTAATTTTTTTGGTTGACCTAACTGGAAAATTGGGAGCAATCTTTTAACTCAGGCGGCACAGTCCAAACATTGGGGGTCTTATTGAGATCATAGACTGAACAATAATGGAAACGAAATTCCAGAGATAACTGAAGATCTAGAGAATAATATATATCTTCCATAGCATATGTAACCTATGATGTCTATGCTGGTGGGTGGGATAAGAAAACTAAACCCTCAGAAAACGATACGGATGTAGCTTTTGTTACTGTTGTAAATGGTCCCTGATGCCACTTTAATCCTTTATTAACCAACAGCATTTGTTTGGCATGTTTTAAAACAAGAATTAAGTGGATTCAGCACCTGCAACCTACACTCAAACGGTTACTTAGTTTTGGAGGCTTGGACCTTATTGTGCTGTAATTAAAAATAATTCTACCTTTTAAGTTCCTGCTGTTAAATTTCTCTGTATCCTGATGCATACATATTGTCTGTCTTACAGATTACTCTCCCAACATTTCTCATCAACGTTGTTATGAGTTTGCTATAAAACATTAGATCAGGACGAAAACAGACAACAATCTTAACAAACCCTCCCTGTGTTTATTTGACAAATGTGAAATCCTATTTTGGTTGTTTGCTGGGCTTTGCCATGCCATCCCACTACCAGAGCCTCTGGAAAAACATCCAGTTTCCTCATCAATGATGGTGCAGACCCAATACAGTTTATCAGAAAAAGACAGAAGCATTATTGATTTAGCACCTCCTCCTCCTTAATATCTCAGGTCTTTCTTCTGTGAGGGTTGTTACCTCTTGCTATTTGGGAGGGAAGAAATAACTTTGAGTGAGTGGCAAAAGCAAGATGGAGAGGGTATCCACAGGGCGAAGCCAGCAATGTGCTCTTTAAGGTACATAATAAAAATATTAAAAAGACCTTAAGGGAAAGGGTGTAAGGAAAGAATATAATCCCCTCTACTGGGTTTGCATGCCAAAATTTTGGTAGTGGGAAGGCTGCAGGGGTGGCTTCTGTAAGAAGATGCCAGAAGCTGCCCCCATGTCAGATGGAGCCAGCTCCAGCCAGCTCCAAGACGGACCTGCTGCTGTCCAAGGCTAAGCCCATCAGTGACGGCGGTAGCACCCCCTTGATAACATATTTAAGAAATGGTAAAAAAGCTGTGCAACAGCAGCTGAGGGAAACAGGAGTGAGAATATGTGACCGAGACAACTCTGAAGACCCCAAGGTCAGTGCAGAAGGAGGGGGAGGAGGTGCTCCAGGCACTGGAGCAGAGATTCCCCTGCAGACCTCGGAGAAGACCACGGTGAGGCAGGCTGTCCCCCTGCAGCCCATGGTGGAGCAGATATCCACCTGCAGCAGATAATCCACACTGGAGCAAGGGAAGAGTGTGGGGAGGAAGGAGAAGCGGAGACAACGTGTGATGGACTGACCACAATCTCCATTCCCCATCTCACTGCGCTGCTGATAGAACTGATAGTTGCCAGGTACTGGATATCCTGGAAATCCCCCAAACTGTGATCACATTCACTGTGCTGTATATCCCAGTATGATGCCAGAATATCCAAAACTGTGTATCCAGTAAGCAGCATGGATTAGTTTTGGAAGTGGTAACGTAGGTGTCTGCATGAGCAGACTTCATCCAATAACAGCAGTCACTGAAAATTGGACAGGAATATCTTAAATAATTTGTAACTCTTTACGAACATGGGCACAGGTTTAAGAGATGAAGAGAAACCAGAGGCCTATCCAAGGGCTTCAAGGCAACGTGTAGTTAACGCACTGGCCTGCAGCTGAGATACAGACTCAGGTCTCACTTTGAAATTAACAGTGTAGACAAAATCTTCTAAGAAGTGTTTGTGCACAGGCTTAGTTAAATTGCTGTTCACCAATGCTTTAATAAAGTTGCAGCCTTTTAAATTCTGCCACGTCTATCCTCTTCTAAACACACACTTGGCAATTACTCAATTTGAATGTCACAGGGTATATTTTCTCTTCCCAAAACATAAGAACTGCTTTGTAGTTTAAAATGAAAGTTTGTGGACTCAAATTAACAACATGGACAAAACCTTTTTTTTTTTTCCTGAATAAATAACAAAGGAGAGGGAGTAGGAAGGTGATGGATAGGACTGGCATCCTTCCCCTCATTAAAAAATGGGCATGTTGATAACACCTGGAGAATACCTGTAGAAAAAATCCTCCTGTTGTACTGCTCTAAGGTCCTTCAGCAACTTTAAGCAGATGATCTGGCTTGGGGAATTTCTTGATCTCTGAAGAAATCATGAATGTTCTGCTCAACACGCCTGTGTTGAAAATGCCACAAAACACTACTGCTTGTCTGGAGGGGATTATATCTTTCAAGGTGCATTTCTGTAGCAGGACTTGTGCAAGAACACATGGCATTAACCATGCTAATAGCTAGATAGGCTTCCTGGTCTCACTTGCCTGAGCCTCCTCTTTGTAAGTGGACAATCAGCCACAACCTCAGTAGTACCAAAAGTTCTGAAACAGGAAAATTTGCCTCTCTTCACCATGTCCACAAAGCCTATGCATAACTTAAATACTTCTTTGAGGGCTGAGGTAGAACTTAGTTGTGTAGAATCATCAAACACATCAGCTGGGGAGCACCTCTGCAGGTCACCCAACCCAGCACCATGCTCAAAGCACTGTCAGCCAGGACTGGTCACAAGTGCTGTGTCTGACAATTTGAATCAAAAGCAAAAAAAGCAAGCTCTTTATTTCCCATGTTGCAAAAGTGTAAAAACGTAGATCGTGGAAGTTCCCCCAACTCTGAACCACATGCGTTTGAGACAGTGTGACTTTGAACACACTCCAGCAAGGTCCTGCAGATTACTACTACTGCAGACAAGAAATCATTTACAATATTACCATGTCATTACCCTTTTGTTCCAACTTTTGTATGCTCTGTGGACCTCCACCACAACTGAGGCAGTGGTCACCTTTTCCAACTGCAGTCTGTTTTTGCTGAGTCTAGGCAACCTGAATTTTGCCTGGTTACTTTATCTTTGGATAGAATTAGGCACTACTTCATAGCATTGTTAGAAAATCATGTCATGGTTATTTACTACAATTCTAACAAAATAACAACAGTATCTGAACTTCCACTCCAGTGGTGATACCGTCTGGTGCCCATCAGGATAAAAATCCATTTAAATATCTGCCAAATTCTACCAGTCAGCTGGGGTAGTTCAAAACAGAAATGGAAAGGAAATGGTAAAAGAACATAATGAATCATAGAACTATATAATCGTTTTGGCTGGAAAAGACTTTTAAGATCATCAAGTCCAACTGTTAACCCAGCACTGCCAAGTCCACCCCTAAACCATGTCCCGAAGCTCCGCATCTACTCAGCCAACAGCAGCAGAAAGGTACTTAAGACAAGTGGACTCCATGATCAAATAGGATGCTGTTATTTTAAGTTCTATCACAGCAATAACTCACTTGCTCACTTAAGGCAAAGCAGCTGGAGCCTTAAACAGCACACAGTGTCTGAAAGCTTGACATATCTCAATGAGGTGGATTTTGTACACAGCCAAGGCCTTCACCAGTAAGGGATTTAAAAATAAGCCACAGGTATTAAACATAAGTCTACCCATTTTTGGCAGTCAGTGCAAAGGACACATGATGAATAGCATGATCCTGTCATCAAATGTGTTTGTTCATTTTTCAAACCACAGGAAAAGTGGCGTACCCAGTGGCTCAGAGAGGTGTATTGCAAGGTGGAATGTGAGGGCAGTGACTTATCAAACGATAAGACCACAAAGGTAATTGCAGAACCTAGAACTCTTTCAAACTACTTAGCCTAAGCTTTGTTAAATTTCTTCACTACTTAATTAGCTAACTTCAAGAGAATTCCTCAGCAAATCAGATCTGTGAAAGAAATAAATATCTGTCTTCTTAACGTCTACATGCAGTTAAGGCTTCTGTTTTCTCAGGTGAAGAACAGAGTGGCTGTGACACAATGAAGTGATAATGTCAATTGCCCACTTTTCTAGGATATAGGTTGAACTTGCAAGATCCATGAAATCAGATTATTCAGTTACACAGCAAGTAGAAAAGATAGCAGATAGGAATGAAAAACCGTCTTGGCAGGAAACATCAGTCCGAAAGAACAAACACGTTTCAGATGCTTATGAAGTACCAGGTGTATTGCCTCAATCAACTAACCTTCAAATTTCTTGCTGTACTATAAGACTGGATGTACTGATTAAATCTTTGCTTTTGGTAAACAGGAAACTTTCCAGTCTTACATATCCTATGCCTGCACACATTATGTCAGAGCCTACCTCCTGCGGAGTCTGCAGGACGTTGCACATGCAAGAACACATGCAGATTTTGTGTGCTTTAGTGTAGGCAGTACCTGTGTGCACACACATGCACGTGCACTTCATGAGTGTAAGGGGGAACTCTCCCATGTGATTCACACTGCATCACAGGCATAACGACTGACACAAATTGAAGTGGTACCAGATGATGTGTAAGTTGTAAAGTAACTCTTTTTCGGACAGAGCACTTCTTCCACTCATTCCCTAGTTCAATAAAGACATGAAAAAACCAGATGTGATATTTTTGCTTGTTTTTTTCAGAGGCGTAGGGGCTTAGCAACCAGGAGCAGTATTTTACTAAAGAACTAAAAAACTGACACTTGGCCAGATGCATGGCAAGTTATTTCAGCACATCCTGATGGTGAACTAAGGATTCCTCCTGCTGTATGACCTAAGAGCAGAATGGCAGCTAGAGCTCATGCAAGCCCGACATGCAATCCCTGTAATTGCTCACACTGCTCACCAGTAACAGAAGCAGTGTGACTACGTTTGTCAAAAACTACTAACTCAGGGATGTCCCCCCTTTCTGAAGAATCTGTTCAATATAGCTGTGATACTTTTCTCACTCCAGTTTTTGCTAGAAGCTCCCAAAGCGTTGCTTAAGAGTCCAGAAAAACTTGAGGCCCCTCAACACATACAACTCTTGGTAACTCTTAATGCAACTCGATCTTACTTTATTCAGTAGTTTCTCTCCAAGCAGTGCCATCTATTGGAAAAACTAACTAAAATTCAAGTATTACTTGATAGTAAAGAAAATATACCTCATTGTGTATTGACAGATTCCCTCGTGCCAAATACTGATCAAAAAATACAGAGAAAGAGAATGAACTGTTAAATAACAAAGTGCAGAAGAGTGCTGCTGAACAGCATGCAGTCCATTCAGGGCAGAAAACCTGCTACTGATGCCACGACCACAAAAGACAAAAAGCATTTTTAATCAGTTTAGCATCCCCTTTTAGTCAGGCCAACAAGGATAAAACAAGGACTCCACCAAGAGAGAAACGGGAAGATTTCTCAAAATTTAAATGAGTTCACGGCTGGAGATACTGTAAAACAGACCACCTTAGGAAAGACTTCTGTTTGGACACTATGAAAATGAAGCTAACAGCTCTGAAGTTGGTATAAGGTAGTTCCCAGGGCATACTGATCAACTACAGAGTTCACTAAGGCATAGCAAGAACTGAGGTCACGACTCTCACGACTCTATGCCTATATAAGGCATATTTCTTTGCCTGCACAGGGATGACAACAAGCTGATTAAAAAGATAAACCTTGTTCTCAAGAGGTAAATAATTCAAAATAACATCTCACAGTAAGTAATTCACAAAAAGTGAGTATTCTAGTAAAATCCTTTGCTCCTAAGGATTTTAAAAGGTAACGAATGAAAGTGCTATAATAATTAATTTTTCAAATTGTCAGCCACCTATGAATTGCAGAGTAGGAACTGACATTTTTTCTGGGCATCTTATTCCACATTCCTCCATGCCACCATTTCCTCCACTACTTCTAACCCCTTTGGCAGCCGTCACTGCTGCAGGCAGCCAAGCAGACTATAGAGGAACTACCAGATTTATCTTAATCCCAAAAGCAAGAATTTTTTTTTCCTCCATATTTTTTCCTGAATTTTCACTTTGTTTTCTGTAGCAGACGAGGTAAAAACAACATCCTTGAATGTACTGTGCATCCTGTGCCCTAGTTCCCTGTGTGCTGACATTCATGTCCTAGGACTCCACAAATGTTGCTTTCCTGACCTCTGTGCATCATGGTACAGTCCTCATATCCCCGTATCTAAAACCCATAAATATTTCTAGAGGAGTGGAGTGAAGTGGTGCGTCCCCACAGAAAAGAGTTATTTTGCAACAGTACCATTCATCTTGAGTATATATATTTAGCTCAGAAATTAATTTTCATCACCTCTCACTATATCACAGGTCTTACGGCTGACTGGTCCCCAAGGAAAAAACACATAAAGAATTTCCAAGTTTTGCAAAAAAGGTGTAGGTTGCCACTGGAGCCCCCGCTAAATTTTTGCTGCCAGTTTGCCCAAACACACTGAAATCTAGCATCAAAACATGCAACTGCATGCAGTAGGTTAGAAGATATGGTCCTTGTTTTGGATATCAGATAAAAGGATATTATCCTTTGATTCTGTTAGGTAAATGATAAAGGATACTTGCAGAGAGCAATCTGTACTGGCAGGAGGATGGACAAGAAGACCCTCGACATCTTTTCAGTCCTTAACTGCAATCTTTCTACAATCAAAGACAGGCAGTATCTGAGTACAAGAAGTTTGAATACTTTTATTCACCTTTGCCTTCAACAAGTAGGTCTGCTTTCTGCTGAGATAGTTTTCTTTACTGTTAGTTTGCTAACTGGCCAGGTTTACCAAGCCTGAAATCCATCTGAAAGGAAGGAGGACTCATCTGACCTGTGAGAGACGGTCTTTTTTAGCACAACAGGAGCATCGCACAGCTCGTGGTGGGAGGAGAGATGCAAGCTGGTTCTTTCTTTTGGAAACTCACACGGTTTGCCTCACGTTTTAGGAGCTGGATCTAACAATGCACATTTTGTCTGCATCACGTAATGAATGTTTGAAAGACACCAAAGTGAGATGGCCCTGATTTATTCCTTTTCTTTGATTAAACCATACTTGGGAATGCAGAACAAAGAAAGGGTACAGAAGAAAGAAGAGCCAGTGGTGCTCTTGAAGAGATGCAAAATCTTCCTTCAGGGATTATCTGTGTCTCCGATTTCTTGCTTGCTCAAGGCAAAGACGACAAATATAACTTTTCCGTACTAGTAGATCCAAAACATACTGTAAGAAGTCTTTACAATCTCAGGATTTTTAAAAAATACCTAATTTAACTGCACAAGCCAAATAGCCTATGCATAAATTATTGAGTACTACTATATTTTAAATTCTACATACTTCAGCTATTTAATGTAAGATGCCTGTTCATTGTAGTATCTATAGAATGAAATATGATATATTTTTCCTATTATACAGAAACTACTACAGAATCGTAGAACCATAGAATGGTTTGGGTTGGAAGGGATCTCAAAGATCATCTAGTTCCAACCTCCCTGCCATGGGCAGGGGCATGTCCCACTAGGAATGTAAAGCTCACCCGACCCTTTAGGAATGATGTGGAGGCCGAACTGTAGGCGTTCAGCACCACTGTAGATGCTTTAGAGTCCTCTGCTTGGCTTCCTGCTGCTGGGCCAGGGTGGTGCAGGTCGAACAAGACATCAGCCAGATCTCCCTACGTCTCAAACACCCAGAAAGTCACGACACATTTACGCCCCAGCACCTGAATTGCAGTCTTTTTAAACTATGAACATCCAGAAGTATGTGGGGCAAGAACAATAAAGCCATGGTAGTTTCTAAGCAGTTCTTGTGAGTTTTCCGTTGCCAGCATGATTTAACTGCTGCTTAGAAGTGAAAGAGATTTCTCAAGAACAAAGGAGGTGACGGGCTTTAAAAGGTAAATACGGACAAAGTAAAACCATGTGTTTTTTCAGAGGTGTAGGTAAAGTACCACTGATAGTTGTAAAGGGGGGGGGGCAAAAAAAAGGCATTGCAATATAAATATTGGAGTGAGAGTCTGGAGGTTCAAGTTCTGATGCCCAGGTCTTCCATGGACTTTCTCTCTGCTGGAGCATGTCCCTTACCTCTTGGGAGCTGTCTGCCTAGCGCTTGTCATTTTGTCTCTTCTGGTGGAATAAAGGGCTTATTAGCCTGGTCTCAGCAGCGCACTAATGCAGCCACACAGGCTCTGGACGAGAGCAGGCACGCACATTGCCAAGTCACAGGGTAGGTGGAGGGAGCCTGCAGCTGCCCAGGGATGGCCACATGGCTGGACCCGCGCAGCTGGTGGGACCGCAGCCACACCGGGAAACGGCTCCGTCTCCAACCTGAAATAAACCCGCTGCGCCGAAAGGTCACCCCGTGCAAACAGACACTCTGCAGTGACCTTCAGTCAGGCGATGCCTTGTGTCAGCCGTACCGAACAATCAGCAGAAATGGCACAACTGTGCTTGCAGGCTTGCCAGGATTTCCTGCCCACCAGCAGTCACCGCGTACTTAACTGTATATTAATAAACCTGCCTTTTACCACTTTCTCCTAAATACTGGCACAAATTACCCTGATGCATCCGTTTTTAGTAAAACAAATTAATTAGTTGCACATGGTCTTTTTCTATTTAATCTCTTGCAGAAAACGGAAAAAATTATTTATGAAAAGTATGTTACATCCAAAATTATTTTAATGTCATTGATATGCTGTTAGTATAAATAGTACTGTTATAGTTTGTGCTATAGTAAAAATAATATTTGCAGTAAGAATTAATAAAGGAGCTAAGCTCAGTGGAAAAAACCCCAAGGACTCAATTCCCAGCATACAGGCCTAGGGAAGTCTTATCCATTTTGCCTAGAAAACCTGACCCCATCAGTTGCTCTGATAAAAGTACTTCTTCCTACTTCTTCTTTCGTGGCCTCTTTGATATCCTTCCACTACTGTGGTAATAACATTATTGCAAATTACTATTATTATAAAATTATGCTATTTATACTTTTTCTTTTAATAACATTTCAGAATCCATTCAGTATACTTGTTTAAGTGCTGAATGCTATTTAGAAGGGGATAAATACTGATTTACATTTCTAAGTGTCTTTTAACACAGAGAAGACACTGTTAATGTGAAAATCTGTAGGGAGTGGGAGATGGCTTGGAGGATAGAGGGAATAATCATGTCACATTTAAGCCTTTATGATCTGTTTCCATAGAAAAAGGTTAGAGATCAACAACTTCTCAGTTTAGTTCAGTCATACATGAAGGTTGGCTAGGGTATTAAGTTTCTGGGGGGAAGCATTAACCAATATGTACAGCAGCAGCCTCTGGTGGTCTAAGAAAAAATGGTAGTATCTATAAGTAAGGATAGAAATATGTTTTTTAAAAGGATGTATGTACATATTTAGCTATTTGACTCAATCTACCATTCAACACATTAAAAAACAGATGCTTTTTAAATGATCTGCTGGCAATATGCTTGTTAAAATCTGAACAGTAAGAGTATTAAAATTCATATGCATTCATTAGCATGTTATATAAAAGTAAAATGGTTTTGTTTAATCATCCCATAAAGTATTATAGTCAATGCTGGTTATCAAGAAGTTTTTTCCTTGGTTTGCATTGACAAAAAGGAAACCAAATTTATAAGATTGTTACTGAATTGATGACATTTTCTGTCTTCACTTGTGAATTCAGTTGGCAGATGTTTTCAAGAACAAAAAAATTCTGTCTTATTACAAAACATATTAAGCAGGTTTTTCTGCCATAATGTTTGACATGATGTTTATTGCCCAGACCAAATCAGTCCCTTTAACAAGCTGTAATGTAAGCCGCCAGAAAGTAAATTATTTCATAGTTAAGGAAACTTCCAGCATGAAACAGTAAGTACTTTGATCTTTCAAGCACTACGTTTAATGCACTACACACTCCCATAGTCATTTTTATTTGTACTCATTTTGTACAAAAATATGATGCAACTTGAGATTTTGTATTTTCAGACTCTGCTTTTACATATTCTTGAGTATCACAGCTATTTGGTTTTTTTTCCTATGAAAATAAAGAAAATAATAGCTAAATAAATTTACCATGGAAGAGTTCCATTTTTCCAGTACCTGGAAAACCTAGGCACAAGAGGGAGCATCATCCAGACAGCTTTAATTTGTTCAAATGACATTTCCTCATCAGATCACAACAGATCTCAGTGACCCTATGAGAACATAACCGAGGATATTTATTCCTACTAGTTAACGGTCTGAAGGAATTTCTCCAGCGTGTTTGACACAAACAAATTTTTCTTCAATTTTAGATACAGTTGTTGCCTTCCTATGAGGATATTTTTCATCTAGTCTCTCTGTACCACTTTTCCCTGCTCGGCAAAGATGATGTAGGGCTTGCTCAGGTTTTTCAAAACTGTTTGACGAGATCATTATGAAGCATATACCAACCTTAAGTATTTCTGTGGAGTGACAATATGTTTTATTTCAAGAGCCCAGTGAGTCAAATGTATGCTACACTACACAGTAAGTAGAGGTTGTATCTAAACTGCCTTTCGAGTTTACCCCAAATCAGCTCCACCACCATACCCTCCAGCAGCCTGTGGTTGTGATAAGCCCAGCAGCAAGTCCCAGGGTGCAAATGAACGGTGAGTCCCATAGCAAACCTAATCCTACAGACTGGGATTTCATGGGAAGCAAGAAATACATTGCAAATATAGCATCACACCATTTTGTTTGCATTGGACGATGCAAACATCGCCTGGACAGACTGACAAGTGGCCAGGAAGGTGGAGCAGAGCAGCTATGTTCACAGCTCTCCTTGCAACCACCTACAGACTTAGCACTTCTGCCCAGCAGAGTAAATGGTACCCTATCCATGGTCCAGTCCTGTTTCAGAAACCGACAGGCAAGTAAATTGGAGTAATTTGTCCTGCCACACACCAAAGCAGGGACGTTTTTCATTCTCTTCTCAAAAACTCTCTGTACTAGAGAATATTAAAGAAAAAAACCCCAAAGAACTCTTTCAGAATATAACACCAACTTCATCAGAAAACCTGATTTCAGTTAATTCACCCAGGAAAGGAGACCACCATCCATATCTTGACTAAAAGTTACGTTATTTCCTTCCTTGGTTTGAAGAAAATAAAATAAAGGGAACGTGAACAGACATATTTGAGGCGCAGAGCTGCACAAACAACCTGGCCGGAGTCATGCATTTTAAGTTTTGGGAGTCAAACCTCCTGAAGCCAAATTTCATGCCTCATCAAGCAAAAGAGCCGCAAGAAGGTGGAACTGCTAAAAAGGTATCAAAAAAAGGTTTACTTTCTACAAGGGGACACTGGACCAGCCTGCTGACTAAATGCCTTTCTGGACATTACAGCAACATCATCCACTGCTTTCTGGTGGATCTCAAGACAAGCCTGGGTGCCCCTCTTAAGAAGCAGGGTCTGGCTGGTGGACAGAATGGCATCTCTCATAAAAAGCAGTGGATTGAAAAATCAGCGCCCTGTCGGTGACTTTGAATATGTATATGCATCGCTTTATTTCCCATACTCAGTAGCAAGGTATTTCTCAAAAGATATAGTAATATTTATGGTGTTAGTGATAATCTCGCACTCAGTTTACAAACCCTTTTAACCAGACAGTAAAGCTGTATTTCTCCTACAAACATGGTCATGCTAAACCACAATTAATAGGAACTTGTCAAATTTAAGATGATTCTAACACCCCTTTTACAAGATTTTTCTCTGTTTTGCAACAGAAAGTCATATACATTTTTACTGTTGTAACTACATTGCGGTGTTTCTGACATGTTTTACCATTGAATGAAAATGCTAACTTTCATAATAAGGGCCTTGGAAATTGCATGACTCAGTCTCGAATGTATAATGCATAGTATGTATATGAAGCAGAACGTGTCAAAGTGCAAATAACATTGTTTGTGCCCCCTGCAGAATTAGAAATCCTCGGGTAGCACTGTTATAACGATCCCATGCTGATAGCATTACAAAGTGCAAAGGTTCACTGAGTAAGAAAAGAGCAAGGGACAGAGTTTCCTCATAACACCATTCTCAAACTATTCTAGCTTAAATATTTATTAAGATATTAATAACTCTCCTCCTTTATCTGCCTTCAGAAGTTCAGCTGAAACACAATGGATGGCTGCTCATATGAAAACAATACATTATAGGGTAAATCTGCAACCACACAAGATGAACACCAGTATTTTCCACAATACATTATTAATTCAGCAGGTAATATATTAAAATGCTATCAGGCTATAACTACTGCCTCCCCTATATAAGACAATATAACATAATAAATGCACGCATGACATGTGAAGCTATTACGTTGCCTAAGCTGCACTAGAAAGTGTTTCTTATGTACACCTCTGTTTACAAAATAATTTTTACAAAGTCTTCCTTAAATCATTCTCCTTGATAGCACCAGTGAGTTCCTCTGGGGTTTATTTGAAGTTCCTCTTTCAAATTAGAAAGGAATCTTTCATAACTCTTCCAAAACTTCACATTCAATAAGTGACAAAAAGTATCAACAGAATAAGAAGCCAGGAACTCTTGAATACTATCTCAGTAATGTGTTTGTTTCTAAAAAAGCATGCTGTTTATTAGCCAGTCTGGACAGTAAACATATCTAGACATCATTAAAGAAGGGCAAACAAAACCAAAAGAAACTTACTCTAATATACATCTGCATAGTTTCTTTTTCTTTTTGTGGATTTCGATACTTTTCGTAGAAGTCACGTCGCTTCTTTGTTTCCTTCTGGATTTTATCTTTTCTTTCCCTCTTCTCTGCAGGTTCATCTGAGCTATCAGAAGACAGCTGTACTTGGGCTTTTGTCTTCTCCACTTCAATATAGTTCTCATTGGGATTCAGTACTATTACTCCATAGCCTTCCTGTTTTAGAAGAGACACATGCACACACACAAAAAAGAATAAATATGAAAAGGGAGATTTAGTGCTTGAAAATGCTTTGCATTTACTTTTAATGCTCTTAAAAACTTTTATATTTATTTCAGTAAGTTCACACAACATAATTTATAGAAGGATATTTTAAGAATATTCTGTTTTTTTCACTTCTGTCATTAAAGGGATATTGATGTGTGAATATGTGTCTGTACATGCACTCACCCTCACACACATCCCTTGGCATCAGAAAAGTTGTCTGTTTTACCTTTAAAATAATTTAATATGTTGTTTTATTCATAAGTGCTTTATACAGCTTTTTCAGAAAACAGTATGGGAACTAAAAGCAAAATATTATTTTAAGATCTCTACACCATGATGAATAAAAAGCTTTACACCCAGGCAATAGAAACCTTTAAAATAAAAAGGACAGAGGGATTTCATATGCATATGTATATAAAAGAAAGCATGTGAAAATTATTCACCACAGTTTAAAACAGCAAACCCTTTTGTCTAGCAGACAACAAGCATACCATGCAGAAGCCAATAGCAGCAGTAACAGTAAATCAATACCAAAACTGATTCAGTGGTATGGCTTACAAGTCAACTCTTCTACTGTGAGGATGACTTTTCAGTACATCTTTAAATCTTCTCTAAAACTTCACTGGGATTACGTCCTGTTTTCAACAAACCCAGAGAAAATTTGTGACCTGCAGGATGCTTTTGAGCATCCCAGCTGCATTTTTGTGCCTCAGAGAATGAGCCAGTTGAAAAATACATGAATTTATGAATGAGAAATAAATCTTGAATAAATCAGCCAATCATTTTATTATGATTTTTAAATGATGGCAAATCACACAAGAATTATAATATCCGTGGAAGACATAATCGCAAATGCAGGGAGAAAAGAGAAGCACGTGCATTTAACAGAGGAGTCCTAAAGTTACCATGGGTTCTGAGTCAAAATCAAGCTGCCCTTTAAAAGAAAATTTTAATAAAGACCTACTTTTTGGAAACGTCTATGTTAATTATCTAACTGAACAGCTTTATTCCAGCTTTTCACTTGGTGCTCCATTTTGCACTTGGGCTAGGCACAAGGATCAAAGAGGTCCCCATACCTTGCTGGCCAGAGCAAACCAAGCCCGTATCAACAAAAGATACTTTATTTGGGCTTGCTTTATTCTAATCTGTAGAGCCATTCACAAACCTTGTAGTGCATTGTGGCCACTGTCAGGTAGACAGATTGTCACTCGGTGATTTTCTACAGTTGGACACACTCGACTAGTTATCAAAATCGCATCTGAAGGGAGTTCCTACCCCTTGTCCTTGTGCCCTTCTCAAACGTCTGCCGTAGCTTCTCCTCCCACCAAAAACCAAGTTAAAGGGCACGGTTGCACTCTGCTAAACAGGGTGAAATAGAGGCATTCAGGACACTGTCTCTGGCGTAAGGGACATAGTCAAAAAAGGTCACCACAGGCCAAAGAGAAAATTGGCTCCTCACTAGACGTGGCGCCGTGAGCAAGTGGTCGGTCCCCTGTCATGTCGCTCCCCTGCCCTCCCCACTGAGTGAATTGAACTGAGGTAAAAGTAAACAGGCAAATAAATAAATAAACAAAGGGGGCAGGGCATAGGAAAACGGGAAATTAATGAAGACAAAGTTTAAAATCTACCCATGCTGTTGCTGGCTGTACACACAACACTGTACTATGAATGCATAAAATTCCCAACTTGGAAAATTCAAAGCCCAAAATCCACTGCAGGGGAGTAGATCACTTGCAAACACCCGCAAATTACACGCCTCAGATGAAAGGATGGTTTTTGAGCTTGCGAGTGGCAGGACCAAGTTTTCGCAGCACTTGGCAGGCTGGTGGTTTTGGGGCTCTCTGTCCTGTTTGTCTTCTTGACCTGCTCATTTTGAGCAGAGACATTCTGCGCATCGATTCATTTTGCTTTCTATACTATGCCAAATGCAAAATTCTTGTGTTTATTACAGGTCTACAAGTGTTACAGGGCTTTGAAACTCAATGTCCACTTTAAGCTGACCACAAAACAGACACATAAATCATCAAAGAAGTAGAATTTGTCTAAGTTATTGATTATGTAACTGAAAATTACATGACTCATTTGTCCAATTTTATGAGAACACAATGTCAATTTTTCACATAGACATCAACAGATGAAATATGATTCCATTTTTAAATTCACTATTTCATAAATCAATTAAAGGATTTTTATCAATTATATTTTAAGCAGTGTAACATGTGTCCCTTACTTTTTTTTTTCCTAATTTCTCCCAGAGAGCAGACCTTTCCTGTCAGTACAGTTACAATAACTAAGTAATACCTGAGATAGGTTTTGTCACTGCTGAGAAAAACAAAAAAATCTTACAATTTATAGGACTTTCTCTTAGGAAAGTAACCCTTTTCCAGATTGTTTTGTTTACATGATGTAGTATATTTCCCTTTTCCTTGTACTTCTGCATCCTAAATTGCAAGATGTAAACAATGGCATCAGAAAGAATATTTGAGGGTAACATGTAAAAAGCAATACGGAAAAACAAAATGACTAGTAAAATTGTACCCAACTACAACTCTCTCTTTCAGCCTTTGCTCAAACATTTTCTACTGAAAAGGAATACTCAGCTCTAAATAACATCTGTGTAAACAACAAGGCTTTTAAGTTCAATTAATTTTTAAAAACTGTATTTCACATGGGCATAGCTGCACCATTAAAATCCAGTGCAATCAGAAAATTAAAACAAAAGGTGGAACTCCTCATCACCGTAGTGGGTTCAAGCAGAGTGCAAGTCAATGCAAAACTGAGCACACAAGACCACTAATATCTAGACTTTAGTAACAGGCAAGATATACAGCCATTGGTATGACTGTTAAGCAAAGACAGAATTCATTAAAAAGTATCTGTGAAAGTCATGTTCAGAAGCACAAACCTCACAGTCCTATTAAAAATGGCCATTTCAGCTACGATGAGCTTACAGCGTTATTAAAATATAGTGACCTATGACGTAAGTAAGTACCATCATCCCGGAGAGTTTTTAAAGCTTACCACCATCAGTAAAACATTACGTATGTTTTCAACGTATGTAATAGTGGAGTCATTTCCTCCTGTATGTCCAGTGCACAAACAGAAGTAACTCTCTAAAGCGCAAAGTTTTTTCACGGTGAAAAGCTAAACTTTGGGACACCACTCTCACTTCCCCCCCATCAATCTTCAGCTGACTGAAATAAGCCAAGCCTCGAGTTCTACCACATGCCAGAGAGAATACAGATGTTGCACAGAAGCCAAGATCTGCCTGCATGCCCCATTAGTGTGGCTGTAATGAGACGCTATCACCGGGACAGACTCTGATAAATACAAGTCCCATCCTCTAATGCATGTGTTCAGTGGATACAATTACAGTTTCTCTCTCAGACTAAACCACACAATTAACAGCTATTTCCCCAATACCTAATGCTTCAAGGTAAGTAAAACACAATCTACACTACCTACCATCCTCCAGTTAACTACTTCTGGACACAGAGGACTGTGCAGAAACTCCATTTTCAGGTTCATAAATACAAACACAATACGTATGAATGAGCCAGCAAATGATGGTGAAAGGAAAAGCAGGCTGATGAAGTCAAGTGTCGGAAACAATCACGAGTCTCAGTTCCAGCACCTTTCCTACAAAGCCACAACAACATAGAAGGGCCTTTTCCACTGTAATACAGGAGCTAGAAATGGAGTGGTACTCTCTGTCTCTAACTGGAAGTTCAAGCCAGATGTCTGAAATGGAAGGAATACCAAAATTATTGCCTCTGACAGCAAGAGTAAGGTTGAAAAAACAGAACCCCAAAGTATTTGATGTGAATTCCGAATCTTTTGAAATCTCTTCTGCCTGGCCACATGAATAACGAGCTGAAAGCACTTAGCTCTGCATATTAATCTATCAAGATGGGACACCATATGTGACCAGAGAGGTCAGGACTGGAGGGGAATCTTTTGACCTATGAAACTACCTTTTTTGGACTGCGAGCGAGGGTCTGAAAGAGATCATTTTCCTAAGCTTTATCAACCTGAATTTTCAAGTTCAGGTTTCTGTTTGGATCATTGGCAACAAGACCGGACTTGATTCCCAAGGGAAACACATCTCGAAGTGCTCAGCTCTCAAACCTGCCTGTGGTTAAAACGGGCACAGCGATGTCCATTCATCTTTCTGAAGGATGTATGTTCATTTCCCATCTTTTCCATGGGAAGAGTACATCTATGCCACTGTTGCGACATCGTAGGTGCAACAGTGGGATGAGGTCATGACAACCAATCAGAAGTCACTAGTGAAGCGTTAAAGTAAACATAGCTGTTGGAGATGCAGCTCAGCTTGAAAAATGCCCCCTCCATTATTTGAGCAATTTTCTCAAGACGTGACCTGAGACTGAAACGCCTGAAATGTCAGTTGACTCCGCTTTCTGTTTCCACCCAACGTACATTTTGGCAATTGCACCCTGCTAATACTTTGTGATATTTTCATCCCAGCTACACCTCGGCTCCCTGAATTCCAGCACTGTGTCCAAGTGTGTAAAAATGCTGTGTTACTGCCAAACACACATTGTCCCACTAAGCTCCCAACTTAAAATAGCTCATCAAGTTAGGCAGGAAAAGAAAACATGCCACAAAAAGTTTTTAGAGGACCACCTGTTGTCTATTATTTTTACATAGCACTTACTCATAAATCATAACACAGGGTAATTAATCAAGCTGTCAAAGAGAAGGTCAAAGGTTATGTGGGGCAGTCAGAAGGTCATGCATGGGCTGATAGAGGTCAGGGTCACACCGCATTCCTCATTATCAAGTTGGGATGAGAGACGGCCCAAGCAAACAAAAGTGAAAGCAGATGGAGAAGTGAGTGGATAAAAAAAAGGAGAAAATTTCACAAACAAAAAGAAAAGTGAAAGAAGAATGTCAGTTGCCTTCAAACAAGCAGGAGAATAGAACAGAAATACATTGAGATGTTCTCAAAAGGTCTCACACAATACAAAGAAACTACAGTTTGATTATTTAAATAGACTTAATATAACTTTCCATCTGATCTTTTTGCAAATATTAAGCAACGCTTCAAAACGGGCACAGTAGTTTTGGTTCCATTTCACATTTGAAGTCAATACTTTCAAGGTGAATTAGACAAAAAAACCCTATTATTGTGATGAATGCTGATAGATATATAAAATTGCTTCTAAATCCTGAAGTTTATTCCTATTTATGACTACAACCAATAGACATTCAATAAAAAAGTTATAACCTGTTTGAATGATGTATTAAGAGCTATATGTTCATATACACAAATCCTCAAAAACACAAAGCATCATAAAAGTCCCTCTGGATGACACAACAGTTATAAAATATTCTATCATTACACTGACCTGAATTAGATGCAGAATACTGTGCAAAATTAGCTGTCACCCTTTCCTCAAAATCTTTGTTAATCTCATTTTGAATGTTTGCAGCTTTATCAACACATGCATCAATGTCAGCTCCTTGGTTACTGAACCGCTGTACTTGGAAGAAGATATAATTAAAATGTTTTGGCACAGAAAAGGTGAAATTGTATCTTCCCCTGTTCCCCGAGGAGTCTGTAAAACATGTAGGATATATTGACAAACACACACCCTTGTCTAGAGCCCTGACATCCCAGGTCACCCAACTGCTATTTATTTCAAAACATTCACTTTACACTTACCCAAACTGTCACCTGCTGTGTTACTAACTTTTAATGGATATTAGAGCTATAAAAACAATAAACTCTTAATTTCCTTTCAGTTACTGCCTTCTAATTCCTCACTGCTTTAGGTCCATATCTATTTGCAGGCAGAACTGTATTCATCTTATTTCACCATATCTAACATCTTTAGGCTGGAAAGCATGCAACATGCCATTAGTATGTTTTACTTTGCTGTTTGTTAATTTGGTGCTAGTGCAGCTCTATGAAACAAATCAATGTTCAAGGCTAAAAAAAATAATCCAGATAAGATGTTACCATATTTTGAGTTTACTGCTGAAAAGTTTTGAAAATTAATGCTTTACATCTATCTATAATTAGCAACCCAAATACCTTTATGTGTAAGATCTGCAAGTCTGTTTTATGGTATTTGTTCCCAAGACCAAAATGGAATAAACACATCCATGAATTATAAAGATTTTACTCCCTCAGTTGTATTCTGTGCTCCTGATAGGAATTTTTCACTGAGATTTTCAGCAGAAAATTATTTCTTATGGCTACTGAAATACAAGAAACTGAGCTACAGCATTAACTTAATTCTGTGAATTAACAGAAAAGAACTAGGTTCACATTCAAATACTGCTTCGAACATTGTTTAATAAACCTCAGCCCCACCACCTCTCCCTGATGTGAGATTTGGGCTATCTGGAGAAATCACTGGAGGCTGAATGGAAGCGAATCCAGCCCAGACACACAGGAGGGATATAGAATGGCAAATAATCCGTCCCGAACAACTGCCCAGACCTGCAGTAACAGCTTCTGCTCTTCTTCACTAAGTGCAGACAGCTTTGAGGTCCACACAACCTGTGGAAGAACGAATCCACCAGTTACCCTCAAGGCTCGGCATCGTTTAACGATATCTTATAGGAACCCTTTCTGTCATTAAAGTCTGTACTCTGAAAGTTTTTTCTCCCCTCTCTTAGGAAACTATTTTACTTTCTTTTCTGACAAAAATTTCAGAAACTTCAGAGGGGTATGAGATCTCAAACAAGAACCTCATGCATATTTCACTTTTTGACTAAGATTTTAATTAAAAGGTTACTCAGATTTATATAGAACTTAACTTTTTGAAAGCAAAGCAATGCACCAGAAACAATGGTAAATCAAATAATCTTCATAAAGCTGACACAGGTAACAAGTAATTATTGGTTTTATTCTATTGATAGAGTAACCAAGGGGAATAGCAGTTACCCCCTGAAAGTTATGCTCAAATAAGGTGCAGAGATGTAGCTGGATTGTGGGATTTTTTAATGTTTCTATAGTATTTCTATGCATCCTATTAGCTGACAGTGAAAGTTCTCAACTGCAAATTCATTTTCCAACTACTTTGCCTCTTCCCTGAGAATGTCACAGTATGTCTTAATTATTCTCATTTGTACTTCATAATGAATATACTCCCACATAGGTTTTAAGTATCTATTTTTTTATGTCATACAACATGAAAAAGTAAGTAATTTTATTCTAAAATACACCTAATTTCCTTCCCTTCTGTAATAGCATAAAGTCTTTTTGTAAACATTTTCTTTTTCTGAACTGTGGATATTTTGATGGACTCAGAGGTTTTTCTGGATTTGTAACATCTTTAGCCTACAGAAAGGCAACGGAAGTTGCCAACTTCTTCTACTTTACCTTTCATCTCCAAGAATTTATATGTATTAAACCATTACAGAAAAAGATTAAACGTCAATCTTTCAGAAGGTCTATATTTCAGTACTGTAAAGGGAAAATACATCATGCACATAAGTGTTTTCTGTAAAATCTTGAAGTTATCCAAGTCTTGAAAGACAACTCCCATTTAGTGTTGAACATTGTTTGTGATTGCAGTCTAAAAACCTGCTATCTCAATGACAGCAAATTCAGTTGGTTTTAGTATGTGCATGTATTCAGTTACTTTCCCCAAGAAAACAGCCAATTGTAACTTAAAAGTAAAGCGCCTGATTTGCACCTATCCTCAACACAGGTGCAATTCAGTACATTGATGGCTCCTTCCTTCCCACAGTGACCTATGTCAGAAGACCTTCTTATATTTCTTCTGCTAAATAATTTAATTACTTATGAGTTATGGTTTCTTTGTAACCTTTTAAATG